>OX461810.1:81335498-81935498 GCA_949802685.1 Dicyrtomina minuta | reverse complement strand
TATTCGCCAGTAATTCCTTTCCACGTGAGGTGTTCTAAAGTGTCTGAACTAGCGTTGAGTATTTTACATATGAAGGTGACACCTTTAGAATAGCCATTTTCCGAAGAAAAGCCTTTAAAGTCTTCAAAGATTAATTTCTTAAGTACCAAGTCATTCTCATGATGACCTGCAATCTGGCTCAATGATTCCGTACCTTCGACATTCGGCCAATTTACATGTAATTCCTTGACAAGGCAAAGACGATTTGTGGGTTTTAAAAGTACAGGAAGACTTTCAAAGGGTACAGAGATTTCAACTAAATTAGGGGCACAAGACAATAACAGTGCTAAGGTAAAATCAGAAATCAATTGGCATTTAAAAACTCTAAGATATTTCAAAATTATCCTAGCTTCTCCACAAAACTTTTTTTTGAAATCGTAGCTAATAGGTCCGTCAACTTGCTCATCCCCAAAACTGCTGCTTTGGCATTTCTGATCGTAGACACCACTGAGGGCTAAGCATTCAAGGTTAGGCGCCTGAGTTGACAGGAGCCGCCACAAATCACTACTCCAAATTGCAGTTTCTTCAATACAAATTTTTGTGATTGTGGATCCGTGAGCATTCAAGAACGGGGTGATGAGAGGACAAATTTTCATGCTTGTTCTAAAATGATATTTGTTCCGGAATGAAAAAGATGTAGAAGGGAAGTTGGCGGAGTAGTTCATGAGCTCTATAAAATCTTCTAATGACCGCTCTGATGAACACACTTTTATTAGGTAAAATTTGTTTGGTTCGTCCCTTGGGGTGTCCCCAAACCTGATAGTAAGAGTCTTTCGCAGTTGCTGAGATGCACAGCTTTCCCAGCGAGAAGAAACTAGTCGGCAGTTTAACAATGTGTGTCTGTCTAAATCAGCAAATATTGATTCCAGTATCTGCAAAATAAAAAATTATATAGAAATCAAACAATCTATCGTCGGTAAAGAGTCATTTTGTCGTAAGTCCAGTGCACAGCTAAAATCATGCTGTCGCAAGTCAATACGATTCTTAAAGTCATTCCGTCGCAAATTCCATTCAATTGGTAGCTCCTGTCAAGGTCGTTTCCGCGTTGTCCTTTACATAAGCGGGGGTAGGATGTTACTGACTCTATTGTACTCATGACGTACACCCTGGGGTCGTTCACAAAAGTCGTAATAAAAACTCATTTCCAGAACATTCTGCACTTTTCATTTTACATGTTTTTGTAAAGAGCAAAATGTTCTATTTACATGTTTTTCAAAAGTGCAAAATGTTTAATTTACATGTTTTCTGAAGCTGCAAAATGTTCTATATACATGTTTTTGAAAAGTGCAAAATGTTATATTTACATGTTTTTGCAAAGTGCAAAATGTTATATTTCGTTGTTTTTGAAAAGTGCAAAATGTTATATTTACATGTTTTTGCAAAGTGCAAAATGTTATATTTCGTTGTTTTTGAAAAGTGCAAAATGTTTAATGTACATGTTTTCTAAAGGTGTAAAATGTTATATTTCCATGTTTTTGGAAAGTGCAAAATGTTCAATTTACATATTTTTTTAAAGTGCAAAATTTTCTTTTCACATGTTTTTGAAAATTATAAAATATTCTGGAAATAGAATTTCTATTACGTATTTTTTGGACGACCCCTAATTGTACGTCATGAATACAATACAGTCAGTTACATACCACCCCCACCTAATGCATATGACAACGCGGAAGGACCTTGACAGCATCTACTAATTGAATGCACTTGCAGCAGAGCAGAATGAATCTTTATTGACGATATGGAATTGCTTATACTAAATCATTACAATGCTTAGTCCAAGCTTAGAGCATCTCTAACGTTTCGTTTTAACAATTCACATCACCCACTTTCTTCGTACATTTTCATATCAATTACAAAATTCAATAATTACATGATCAATCGCAAAGACAGCTTCCTCAGGTGAAGGAGAAATATCTGGACCACGCAGCACAAGTTGTGCACTTCCGGTTTCATCCAGCTCTGTTACACTAATACCTTCATTTTCACTCGTCTTTCCGCCATGACTGGTGATTGACAGTTTAATCTTTTTAGCCGACTCATTTTTCATGTCATTCATGGTATAAAATGGGATTTTCCAAATTATTAATAGCTGACTGAACGGTTGAATTCTGAGTAAATACTAACGCAGAACACAGCACGTATATTCCTTGGTTAATAATTATATATTGATACGTTATAATTAATTGAATTCCACATTCCACAACCTCAGGCAAATATGAACCGGAGACGCACTGAAAACTTGAAAAATTTAGATTCACGACTTACGATGATTGGCCAAACCATCTACAATACTAGTACGTTGTAATTTTATTTTATTTTTATTTGTTTTCTATGGCGTGTAGCAATAATCCTGATTATTAGAGTGTATATATTGCATCTGGTTCTGGTTTGCTTCGAGAACAGAGACTAAACTTTTAAAAATAAAGTATGCATTTAATTTTACCTATAGTAAATTTTAATTTAATTAAGTTTACTTACAATTTATTAAATCTCAAAATTCAGAAAGATCTCAATCTCAAAAATGTATTACAATTCAAAAATGCTCAAATGTTTTCGAAAACTTGATAGTACATAAGGTCTAATTTAATTTCAGCTACTACCACTACTACCTATTTCGGTACATACTTTTTAGCATTACCAGAATTTAAAGTTTCGCCGCGTCTCTCGTGTGTCTTGCAATGTTGATACTGAGCAAAGCGGGTTTCTGTTTTACTGGTGAAATACTCTGCGATAAATTGTGTGGGATTGATAGAAATTTTCTTACAAAACTCAGGATACGAATGAACTCTTGTTCCTAAATAAAAGGGTTCAACTGAATGAATCCTGTGAACTAATATTATTATTACTGAGAAAGGGTGGAAACTTTAAGGGACTCGGTTCTAAAATTAACTGTCTCTTTCTGTATCCCTCAATGTTCCAGTACCATCAACCTTGTTTTTCCTGTTTAAGTTTCTTTTGCAGGTCAGTTGGTGGTTGTTTGTATATAGTCTACGAATGCATACAGAGATATTGGTATCCCTTAAGGCATGCGTTGGAAGTTCGTTGAGCTTGTCAACCTTACTGTCCCTTTGCCTTTTTCACATATCTCTTGAGGTGAGTGGTTAGTGGTTATTTACATGCGATAGTTAATTTATTCAGAAAATTATGTAGGTACATGATTTTGTCGTGAAAACTTTGTATCGTCTGGGAAGTCTTTTAATTCAAATACCGCAGAATGCTGGTAAGTATAAAGCGATGAATTAACAAGATTTTTATTTTCCGCAACAATGCCACGGTTTAAAAATACCAAAGAATTAAATTTAAAAAAAAAACAATATTATGTATATTGAAATAATAGCAGTGAAGATAAAAAATGCAAAAGTCTCTTTCAAATTGCTATACTACTGCTCCGAGTTGACCTTGGACTTGACCTTTATCTTCAAAAACTCCTGGATATACTGTGTTTAGGATCATTTCTTGGTCTTTCTTTTTTAAGATTGATCGCAAGCTGCAAAGGATTGGAAGCAACATCAAACCAATGCCGACTGCGAGACATACATTTAATGCTATCGAATTAGCCTTGTCAAGCATATGCATAATGAATCCAGCCCAGCTGATGAACACGTACATTAACCACACAGCCACGTACCCCTTTCGATTCTACCGAGATCACAAAGATAATGAATTAAAAATAATATTTAATTGCAATCAAATACATAAAAATAGTTTGTTTATTACATAGAAAGTAACTAATTAATTAAGTGAGAGTACCTCGCAAACTCCTTTGCGAAGAATGCTTGTAAATAAAATATGGATCAAGACAGCAGCCACTGCACTTCCAAATAAAACGACCACCACTGGAATGGTTTAAGAGTGATGCACATGAGCTTACAATTAGTGATTTAGTAATATGACCTACCCATATAGCTAAAATTCCATGTTATTCTTCAAAGCAATTCAATTCGAATATTTTTAATCAATACATTGTATTAAGTATGTAGTCTAACCAATTGGTTGAAGAAAGTTAAGAGCTTCCCCTGGTTTGGAAATTCCAGGAAGGCAAAGGGCTTGGTAAGATATCATTATCCAGATGCAAAACGTAAGCAGCATTTGAAACGCCTTTTCAAAAAATAAATTATTTACCTTTTCATAATATTATTTCATACAATACAATATAAATATGAACCGTTTTATTTACTTACACAAACTATATATAATATTAGTCATCAAATATAGGTATTTGAAGTTACCAAATTAGTTATAACTCACCACTGCAGGCCCCAACTCAGAAAAATCTGAATTAAACGTACGAAGTGGGGAGGTAAATTTTGGTTGAATAGGAAATTTCATTTTTGAGACAAGTTTGATTGCTAACTAAATGTTTCATTTATTATGACAACTTATATATGCTAGGCGAAAGAATAGGAAGTGCCGTCACGTCCGATGTTGCTACTGCGAACTGAAGGCGATGTATTGTCTACTTTTATTTGTGGTACAAATGTTATCGTTTTGTTTTCTTTTATTTTACTTCATTTGAAAATATTTGGTGGTTACGAGTAACGGGAAAATTCTAATAATTGTGTGGGAGGCTAAAAATGAAACCAGCTCTGTCTGCTGCTGCTCCGTCTATTCTGTCCTGGAATTTTCTTGCAATGAGCGCCTTTCACTAATTTCTATAGTTTCAGCTACTGTTGTTTAGTTCCTCGAATTCTTAGTGCCAGTTCTTATTAGTTCTCGCCGCCCTGCTTCTAGTAAGCTCTAGTTCTAAAGTCCTAAAAATTTCTTACAATTAGTCCTAGTTTAGTTCTAGTTCTTACTTCACTTTTTGCAGGTAGTTCTAGTCAGTCCTTACTTGGAGTCATTTCTGGGGTTTACAAAATTCAAAAAAAAATAATATTTTATTAAATGAGGTATTTTTAGTATTCACCTTTAATAAAAATTTTAAATTTTTAACAGAAAATAAAATTTTGAAAAAAAAACTAAAATTACATTTAAGATGATTTAAGATAATCTACGAATTGCAAAACTGCACTTTTTTCAAAAATCGGACGAAAATTGTAGGAGCTTCAGGAAGCCAATGATTCAAAAATTCATTTTCTGGTCCATTAAATATGGCGCCTGCTTTATTATCATTAGCAAATTACTGCTTTCAAAAATCTGACTAAGCAAGTCAAAAAGTCCATTCGCATCATGTTCTTAAGCAAACCAACTTTTTTTTACACGCTCTTTTCAAACAAATATGCAGCCGACTTGGCGGGATCACCTTTGACCCTTCCCTCGTTAGTTCCATCCAACTTAGTTTTAGTTAGTAGTAGTAGTAGTAGTAGAGTTCTAGTTCTTGATTTGGCATGATTAGTTCTAGTTAGTTTAAAATTGGCTCCAAAATTTAAGAGGAGTGGCCTATGTGAGGCGCAAAATTTAAATTTTCTGGTTCTAGTTCCTAGTTTTCCCTGATTTCTTGTTCTAGTTAGTACCAAATTACAAAATGGGTGCCTTGATAGTAGGCGGGTGTCGGGTGTTATACTTGTTCCAACACTATCTTTTGAAATTAAATGTTTTCTAGTTCTAGTTAGTTTTAATTCTAAACACTAAAAGGAATCTTGGTTCTAGTTAGTTCAAGTTCCACAAAATTTAATATTTCCTATTGTTAGTTTTAGTTAGTTCTAGTTCTTACGAAGTTAGTTAGTTCCATGGTCATTAAATTAGTTTCAGAACTAGGACCGAGACCTTAACAACAGTAGTTCCAGCAAGACAACATTGTTGCGCATTGTATAGTGTGACAGCGGCTCAAAAGCTACTGCATTACAGTTGACAGTGCTGTTTCCTAAGTATTCCTTTTCCATATACCGTATTTCATGTTTTAGACCACGGACCACGGGTCTGTAATAGTACACGGGTCTTGGAGGTATGAGTTTGAATAGTACACGGGCCAAAATTAGCACTGTCTCATACGGTACTACACTGGCCTGTAATAATAATACACAGACCTTTATATTAGTACACGCGTCTGGAAGGTCAGAATTTCAATAGTACACGGGGTGTACCATTAGAGGAAATACGGTAATTAATAACTATCGTAATAAATCTTTACAAGGGAAACACTTGTTAACAAATAAACTACTACGCTACGAATTCCTTATAAACATCGCCCATAATTTTAGTATGAAAAATATAATTAAATTTATTTGATGCACCAAATTATTATTTTCCTCCCGTTCATCATAGAAACGCAATATAATTACTATATCAGATAATATTGTTTATTATGTTAAATGTATTTCAATTGATTTGCACATTGACGTTTGAATCTTTCCCAAGCATTAAGCATGGTTACATGTTTCATTATTGAAATTGCATCGTACATATTAAATAGGTTTACTTTTTGACTTTCAAAGAAATATGTAAACCATCAGCGGTATTTATAGTTATTTAATTAATAGTTATAGGTACCTAATAAATAAGCATGAATACCATATACATGAATTATTTTGGAAGATTTTACAAATTAGAAAATTCATATTATACAAAGTTTACAGTATAAAACCAGACTGTGAGGCAAAGAATCGGAACATAGCACTTTATAATAAATAATAAAAATAATTGATAAAATAATATTAATTGGCTTCAATTAAATCTTAATTCTTGTGTTGAGATTCCAGTTGTTTAAGTCCAAGCAATACGCCACATGTTGAGCAGCTGTGAGAGGTCATATAGTCAAAGAAGTTGATGTTGAAGTATAATTATATCTTGAGCGAAACTCGAATTAATTAACCTGTAAATAAAATCAAAAGCACGTCTATAAACTGTAAAGAGAATTCACAAACAGATTCATACACTCCGTCATTCCAGTCACATACTTATTACGGTGTTAGAATCATTTACAATTTTAAATCGTTAGTAACATAATATGATTTTAATTCAGTTGTGCAATATATAAATAAATACACAGCTAAATGCATTTCAAGTCTGTGTTGCCTAGGAATGATTTAAGAAAAAATAGAGTATATAATATGTTAATTCCTTTTAAATATTTGTACCTGCGGATCTCCCTGAAAATGAACGTCAAAACGAGCATCCTGCCTTGAAACTGCAAATCGTGTTAATTGGTACAAAATCCATATTTCCGGAGCGCACACAATTACTGCCAAGATGCTAGTTAGAATTTTAAATAATAGTGTTCCTAGTATGGAGCTTATAATACCGAACGCCAACATTCTGACAACTAGCAACCCTGTGACCCAACGGTATCTCCAAGCCTTGTGGAGGATTTGTAAAGTTCGTAATTGCTGAAATTAAATAAAAAGTGGAATTACAACTTAATTAAAATCAAGGAAGGGAAATATTACAGGTGGCTGTAGTAGAGAATGTACTGTATATAACGTGTGAGGGTTTGCCGAAAAATGGCCCACCTACCTCTCTTCCACAAAATATGCTGCATCCGAATGCCAGAGAGATTACAGCAACTATAAAGATTCCAGTGATGGCTCCTTAAATTAAATAAGAAAAACATTATCTTGATCACAAAATTATGGTTTTGCTTCAGTTTAAATTGTTACAAACTCATTTAGTGATAAGTTATCTTACTTTCATTTTGAGCAAAGATCTGTATGCTGTTTAAGGATTGGGTTAATTGAACTATGGAGCCAAAGGCAAAAGCGACCACTTCAGTTATCTGTGTTAAATAGAAAAAAATAATTTATTTTAAAATATTGACAAAAGCATTTTACTTAAGTTCGTTATAAGCGTGATATTTCAATGAAAAGGGATTGGGGGGGAGAGGGGGGGATAAGGGTAGTAAATATACACAAAAACATTGCACAAGGGTTTGTATCTATTTTTAAAATTACGTAAAATCAAAAAAATGAAACTCACCATGTCAAAACAAAATATCCACATGGCACAAGATAAAACTTCCCCTTGCCTTCTGACACGGGGACGGAAGACTGCGTCCCTCACATGGCTGACTATTTGAGCTCGAGGCTCTTCCGGGTCAGCGTCCCCATGATTATTAGCAGTTCCACCGCTTATACATGTGACAAATGATTCAGTAGAACTTTCGCTGGGCACTTCAATTTCCTGTATAATGACATTAGCTAAAGTTGGGCTGTTCACAGGCTTGGTGGCATCAGAGAATACGGATCTGCTAGGGCCGGGTTCTGGGCTATCTTCCTTATTTGTGTCACTGTAGTTAGCCAAAGAAAATACATACTTTATTTCACTGATGCTGCTATAGCATTTACCCAAAGACACAGTATACCGCACACACAATTTACAAACTGTACAATTTAATGTAGTTGAGTTTTGGTTTTCATTATCTTGTAATCAGTTATATGGTATTTTATTCAAGGTAAATCTGTGATTAAAAGTGTTGTTGCGTAATATATCTAAATGAATTTTGTGAGCTTATTTTTACAATTATATTGTTATTATCGCAGTAAGTAAAACATACCTTTTCTTATTTTCTTGGTCTGGAAGATGACCATGTTCTGGAATTTTCAAACTGGCTTGCTTCTCCATGGAAGTCCCAGTCGTCACATGGTCCATTTTATAAGTACGGCACAATCAAATAAAAGGTTTATATACCTTGATTCACTGGCAATCAATACTATTATTTAATAATAACCTAAAAATTTTGGAAGCACAGCAATTTTGAAATAATAGTTTTCTGTTCCTCTGCACCGAACTTCTCAAGCAGAAAGTGGTTACTGACGTCAAAGTTTACATTCAAGTTAAAAGCCTAGCACAAATAGTTCAAGTACTGATATGCAAATTACGTATGACTGTAATTTCGAATGTGCAGTTCAGCTTAACAAAGAAAGAAAAATAGGTACGGTCAAATTTAAGAATGTACTATGTTCCAAATTAAAAGCTGTTTGAGTAATCATGATGACGTGGAATGCGAAGCTTAGTGAGCATCGTACATTCAAAATGTAATGAAGATAGTCTGTTTTGCATCTGCATTGCTTCTATGATATTTAAAACAAGGGGCTTTACCCATTGTTTCTGGTTTCGCAAGGCAGCCGTCATGCAATTTTAAGCAAAAAATTTTAAAAGTTTAAATTTCAAAGAAAAACTAATATTCGATAGTTTGAATTCTTTTGTGTTCATTTTATTATTAGAAAAAGGAATGTACACTCATATTTTAGAAGTACAAACCACCAAAAAGCTGACTACAATATTATTTGTAATACATTTCTTGAAGAAAACAAAAAATTCAGAATTTAAGTTTTTAAATTTCCCGCCAAAACTTGTGTTAAATCCAGATTTTGACCAGTAACTCGATAAACCTACACAAGCATGATATACTATTCAAACAGTAACGATTAGGCAAATACAATTAGCTCCTTGTCACTAGCCCGATCGTTATTAGCTTTTAATTGATTTAAAAAAAACATGATTGAAATTTTAAAAAAGTTTAACTAGTGATACATCATTTTGAGGCCCTTCAAAAACTAAGACACTGTTATTTTTGTTTTTAGCTTGTGGCCCATACAACACGTTTTACGCACTAGTAAAAAATGAAATCATCGTTATCTTGAAAACGTTTTGCGATAGCGCTGCTCGTGTTCCAATATTTGAATTTAACTATTGATACCCTTTCAAATGATATATGACTCAATGAAATTGGCCAAGTATTGCAAAGTTTTCAAAATTCTGGTAAATTATGTAGATGGGTGTAATAAAATAGTACAGGGTATACTATACGCGCTTACAAAAATATAGTAAATTTTACCACATAGATGTTAACTTATAACAGATGAGGCGGGTACTCGGATTTTTATAATTGACAGTGCAATAGGTTAACAGTGATTACCAGGAGATTTAGTTAGGAATCAACCGCTATTGCTGTTACATTAAGTTTACCAAAATAGCGGTTATCATACACTGCTGCTCCTTGTAGTTGGCTGATTTCCCCAGTCTCCAAAATTGATATGTTTATTGATAAACCTTTAAAACTTAACAGCTAAACCTGTTAGCACGATCTCACGAGATTGTCCTTAAAACTACCGCCTCTTCTCATGTGTGGTGACTACTGCCTTTAAAGCTTACTTGGAGTACGGGGTAAGCTGTCAGTTCCTGGAAATCAGTGATAACGCTCTGGAGCCTAGACAATAAAGCTATTATTTATTTATTTTATTTTAGCAATGATCTTTTCGTAGCGTCTAATAATGGCTTGCCTAATATTTTACAAATTCTTTACAAGGAAAAACGTGCCTTTTGATTGATGAATTCTTTCACTGTCAATACTTACGTGTTTGCACTGTTTGCCTATTCAAAATTCAAAACGAACGCGACCTATTGGTGCTTTTTATAAATTTTTGTTGATATATATTTTTATAAGAGGATTTTTAAAAGTGTTTTTCTTGCAGTAGTTTCCTTATCTTAAAAAACAAAATGTAACTTTTCTAACTTTGTACGTTCCAGAAATGAACTTAGGACTCATTTCATAGGAGTGTTGACAATTCAAGCTATTTATTTGAAACAATATATAAGGTACAGTAGTATCTGCTAATCTGCTCAGCTAAGAAGGCAAATGACACGAATACTGACCACTGCCATTGACGCATTTGAATAGACCTATTTATTTATTCTGATATCTTTTGAAGGTGTTGTTTACATAAAGCGGATAACTAACAGAGTACAATAGCACCAGTATAGTAAAGCTGTCAAGTTGCGGCTTATATAGTGTAGAGTGTAGCATTGGTAATGTAGATGCTTGTAATGTACATGCACCATCTCATAAAGCATTTTAATATTTTCAATTCTGAGTTTCAACCTATCGTCAAAGTAAATAAAAATTGGGATGAACAATACTATACATAGAATTTGACATGTATATGTAGTAGAATATTTATTCATCGACGTAATTTTAGGCACAACTTACAATTTAATTTTGAGCACTAACTCGAAGTGCAGTTCGAATCACAATGACGTACGAATCCAAATACGCTTTATGTAATCAATATTGTACATATTACAATAAGTCTAATATGGGAAACGTAAATAAAAAATAATATGCATTTAAAATGCATATTATAACGGATAGATAGGGATTAGGGATGACGGAACATGCAGGAGTTGCGGGAATAAGTTGACAAAATATTATTATCGACAGGTATTCTTAGCAGAATGCACAAGTGTACCTACTTACACATCTACTCATATTGTTTTGAAATTACAAGTAAAATGCAAAACGATGCAGACTGCACACTGCTATAGTTACTACTCTGCCTCGAGTTGAGGGTATAGCTCCTCATCTTGGTCTTCAATAATTATTTAGAGAGCATTCTTGCATTTCCCATTTTGAATGGAGTAATGGAGCGCATGCTGCAAAGAACTGTGAGGAAAAAAAACATTCACGGGTTGTAGGATTATTCCTACCCGGAATTTTCCTACCCGGACTTTTCCTACCCGGATTATTCCTACCCGGACTTTTCCTACCCGGACTTTTCCTACCCACGACCCAACCTAGGACTTTTCCTACCCATGTACTAAAAACAAACTACACTTCGCGCAAAGACATACCCACAACTGTTGTTTTTTATTATAACGTTGTTTGTATATTTGTACGGTATTGCCTTTCATCATATTGCAGGAAATGGTCGGCGGTATTACTATTGAAGTATAGTATGGTGGGATTACTATGTAGCAATTCACTCATACCCCGTTTCGTATTTGAACAGGAATTAAAATATGGTACGAGATTGTGAACAGACATTTGTATCGCTTCCACAGACACACATATCTTAAGGAGTAAAAGTAAGATAAGGAAATTAGAATATCTTTTTCACGGAAATGCTAACTGACGTCACTCAGATTCCATTCCCCTATTAACTATACCATCTCCCTGACATACCCGTATACATAGCCAGCACAAGCTGTTGAGAGTTCCGAGAACAGGAACGATATGAGTTTTAAATACACAATACCAAGGTACTAGGGCAGTGCGAGAAAGGTATTTAGGACGTCATATCTGACCACTAAGCCACGGCTGCCCCTTTTAATTATAACATTATTTATTATTATATACTAGTTATTTTAAATAATTTAGACTTGCTAGTGAAATAATCTTACCTACTTTATTACCAAAGCAATAAGCAAATGCTAACAATACTAAAAATGCACATTTTCAACTTTGTTATTTCACTAATTAAAATTCAACCAACTTTGGCATTATTGTTAATCGAACCAACCCTGCATATATTTGGTAATTTGTTTTTATTTCGTCCTTTATCAATTCATGTAGATTGTAATATGTAATACCTTTAAATTTTATATAACACTATCTTCTTCAGTTTAAATGTTAGGGATATTTCACGTGAATTAGTGTAATTAATTATAGATAATCGCCGCCATTGTATCTAAAATCTTATTCACAAATAATTATACGTTATGAGTAGTAATCATTTAATAAACTCGTTTGAAATTGCAATTGTACTACGGTACGCTCATAAATAATTATAACTGTTTTTATTTCTATATTAGTCATGTCATGGTCATTGGTAGGAAAAGTCCTAGGTTGGGTCGTGGGTAGGAAAAGTCCGGGTAGGAAAAGTCCGGGTAGGAATAATCCGGGTAGGAAATGTCCGGGTAGGAAAAATCCGGGTAGGAAAAGTCCGTATACCCATTCACGGCCACGGCTGCGTGTACGACATTAAGCGCTATCGAAGAAGACAAAGTAATTTTGCAAAATGCACTTAAGTTTATTAAAATCTGTGCTAATTAAAGGTAGCTTGATTTTTTGGAATTGGTCTTTTTTAAATTGAAAAGTCACATTGAAAAACGTTCTCTATCTAGTTACAGCATCAACTAAATATTTTTCTTACTTACTTAGTCATAGCTTATAGCATTGCATTGAAGTCTGTAGGTAAGTTGGTATACATATGTTTGAAATAAATAAATAATTTTACTTGCCTCTAAACCTAAGAAGTGGGGATATTTTGAATCTCAAAAACGTAATGTGCTGTCATTTCTTGAAAAAATGAGAAAATTCATTTTTATTTTGAATTTAATTGCATCTTTGCTAAAATATGTCTTGGATTATTTCTGTAGTTGGCAGTACAAAAAATTGGATGTCGAATACTGCAAAACTCACAATGTACTCTGCAGCCACTTCTCTAATAATAGCTAAGCTCATCTAAACATTATATGAATTATAATTATAACCCTTTAGAATGAATAAAGTACTTCCAAGAACCAACCTCTGATGTACTTGGTAGCAATACTAGTACTTTGTACTGTTGGCTCCGGGTCATAGGGTACATTTAAGTAATACATATATGAAAACAAACCATTTCCAAAATTTTCCATGGGAGCCCATTATTCTCTAATTAGCAAATCCGTGTCCATTCACGTTTGATTGAAATAGGGGTTTAAGCTGACCAATTCATAATAATAATAAATGTATGACAAGTGCAAATTGCTCTAACTTTATATTTTGTATAAAATTTTAAAACGTAAAACGTTTTAGCTGTGTGACTTTAAAAACTGCGAATGGTTCTAACCACATGAATTGAAAACGCTAATTATTTCTCTAATTTAAAGATTTAAAAAATTCAAAATGCACCAAATACATTACTAAAGTCCCAAATTGCTCTTACTTTATGATTTTACAATAGCGAAATGTTTTAATTATAAGTTTAAAAAATTTTTAAATTGTTTTATTGCAAAATATTGCAAAGTACTAAGAAGGGAATAGTTTCCACGACACTCGCTCCCACAGGTTCTTTCCAGATCTTCCAGACAGCATCGGCCATCTGACAGAAAAGGAGAGAGACCAATGTGAGGGAGAAATATGAAGAGTAATGCTACATGCGATCCTTCGATCTAATGCGGATTGACCAAGAGATGGATTATAAACGGACGCAGCCCCGCGGCCAAAGATGCATTTTCGAGGAAAAAGAAGCGAGAAAGAAGGAGAGCTCAGCATGCTTCATCAGTTGGTGCTAACCCGTCGAGGACTACTCAAGTCGGGACTGGTTTTCATGAGAAGAGAAAAGCACGACTCCACGAACGATTCGATATCCATCTTCAAAATTTCTTATTTTCATAAAAATAATAATATTCAGTTTTTCAAAATGAAAAGGATTCATCAGAAGGGAAGGGAAAACATGGAAACACCAAAACGCTTTAGACGTTTAAAAGGGGATTGCTCCGATTCTATCTGTTGGTGCAATCATAAAATAAAGGAAAAGAAACCGAGCTTTTATAGTGAAAATTTCTATATCATAGTTTTTCTGTGCCTCGTGTTTTCCATCTTCGCCGCTCCCCTCTGTGAGTTTATATTAAGCTTATTCTGATTATACTTCGAGGTCAAAAGACCATGAATTAATATTATATGAGAAAAATCAAAAGAATAATTAATAATTGTGAATTACCTGTATCATCATTGGATCTGGATCTGGAAACTGTAAACACTGCCTCGGCAGTGTTCGTAAGAAATCATTGTAAACCATTTGAATCATAATTATTGTCTGGACGTAAACCTAAAAGAAAAAGAAAAACAGAGATTAATATTCCAATATTTTGAATCATTAAAGTTTTTGCTCCCAGCCTTATGCTGAAAGGAGAAGATCGTATCATTTCATTTTCAATTCATGTTTTGTTTGCTTTTCCAATTAAATTAATTTAACATTAACTATAAAATTACCTCTCCTCTCCGATTGTTCGTGTCTTTATTTCATTGGCAAACTCCTTGATTCTCATAAATCGGCATTCCTAGAAATAAGGAAACATTAATTAAATTATAAAAATTTACTATGTAAGAATGATTGGCATAAATATAAGACGTTGGGTGCAGTTCCGAGGGACTCCCCAACGTAATTATAGGGACTTGTTCCATTCATAAAAATACGAAAAATTCTAGAAAAATGTTAGGCAAAATTGAAGGGAGAGCGAGGGAGCGAACCCGCGACTCTGGCTATTTTTGGGGTTCGCCTCCTTCCTCAATCTTGATGACTTGTCGGAACTCCGGACAATATCTCTCTGTCCCAAGTTTGTCCACCATCAAGCCGCTCTCCCCAACTTCTCGCATCAGAAAAATTAAATAAAATAAAAACCTAAAAATAATTATCCTAAACTAAAATTAGAATAAATAAACATGCATTTAAAATTTACCTAATTTGGCATCAAAAATTCAAGAAATGTGGCTGTCCTGGAGTTACAGAATGGGCGCAGTCGGTGTTTGGGAGCTATGGCTCCAGGTTAATCAAACACGCGTACTGGCAGCCCTCCCCTGTCTCCGGGATAGGCCTGACTGCGGAAGCTGGTACCTCCAGCGTCAGGCCACATGTTCTCCTGGAATAAAAATAAAAATAAAATAAATATGAATATTAAAACTAAAAATTTACGTAACTAACTTCGCAAAATTAAGGACTGAGCAAATTGCTGGAACAGGAAAGCCGGCAATGGAATGCTCTTGCCACCCAGAATACTCGGCATCCCACGAGCCAATTCCTTGTCTTTGACTTTCCTATCTGGCGAGGCTGGAGTTGTGGGCGGCCAGGCCTACGACCTTCACGCCGCTCAGTCCCTCTGCCATAATAAATGAAAATAAATATATTTAAAATAAAATATTAAAATAAATAATTCGAATAAATGCCAAAAATTCAAAGCAAAGGCGTCGCGTTGTGCGGGAGGACGGAAAGAGGAAGGTCCTTGTCACTTGGAACGCTCACTTAACCAAGGACCATCTCCAATTCCCTCTGCCTCCTGCTCAACGGCGTTGGACGCGAGGGCAGCCAGACCCTCGACCATCGCACCGCCTTGCCTTCCTAAAAATTAAATGAAAATAAAGCTAACTTCCCATTAAAATTGGAATTATAAAAATTGGCAAAAACTTCCGTGGCAGACCGTATTTCCGGGGAGCCTTGGTTGGGTCGTCGGCGGTCATCATGCTCCGTTTGCCTTGCACCGTCGACGGTTGCCATCCAGTCCTCGGGAATACGGAAGCTCGTGGTGGCGAAGCCGGAAAAATGGATACTTTTCCCATCACCCCGGCCTCTGCCACCGAGCCACGTGCCACTGGAAATATTACAACAGAAAATTATCCTTAAATAGTGAGGAAAACCTAACATGAGCGTATAGTAAATGGCCTAAAATCAAATAAGCTTAACTTACCATAATAATCATAGGAGATACTCGGCAGTCTGCAGCAGTTGAGCTTCTCCTCCTTCCTCATAGGTCTCCGACCTTCATCGGAGTGGTGGACCCCCCTTTTATAAACTAAATCTCTACCATCTGACATTAACTAAATTAAATAAATTAAAGAAAATCTAACATCGTGGGTATTGATAGTTTAGCTATCATGGGTGTTGATTAAATAAAATTCGCGGAAATTATCAACCATGAGAGAAAATAAATCTCTCACCAATTCCCATGAGATGAAAACATGAGGAGGTAAGGTAAACTCAGGGATGGCCTCCCACCCGCTTCCCGAAGCGGGGGAGTATACCATTTCGGTTTTTCAAGGTGCGGGGTATGGCTTAGCCATACCCCTTCCTTATCCATTCCACCAAAATCACCGAAAAATTCCGTCCAGGAACGGTTTTCGGCGAAATAATATATGAAAAATTGAAAAACATAGGTACATCATTAGTCTTTTTCACCGTACCTATGCCGTAGTCAAAATTAAGTCCTGTGGCTGGTTGTGTGGGTTGCAAACACTACAACCGCGCCACCTATTTATTTAGAAAGGGAAAAGCGAAAGGCATCCCAAACAAGTACACAGTAGCATAACGACTACAGCGTGTCCCCAGAAAAGTACACAGTAGCATATGGACTACAACGTGTCCCAGTAGAGCATCGTAGCAAAGTAGACTACACTATGCCCCGTAAGGATTCGCGGAAGGCGTCTCCGACAAGTACACAGTAGCAAAGTAGACTACAGCGTGTCCCGTCAGAATCTGCATGTCGACCCTAAATAAAGTCTGCACTCTGCAGGGACGCTGAGGCAAACTCAGCCAAGTTTGCCACGTTGCCATTCTTCAGGATGGTAACACAGCATCTCCGTGTGGCATGACTCCTGAAATACGCATTACGCCGGCTATCACATGAGCGTACATATGTGGCTTGAATAGGAGAGCGAATAAGAGATAACCAAGGAGCCGTCTCTATTCGCCCGAGTGAATTTGACAACGTAGCGTACCATCACCATTACCACTGGTACAACTACGACTTGCTTTGGAGCAGCTAGGTAAAACACCGCCCCATTTACGTGTTTATCCTCGCCCTGCAAGAAGCAAGATTCTGTAAGCTCCAATTTTCCTCGTGAAAATTTCGGAAAAATTTCATCAAAAGACAGGTTGTCAAGAAAAATAAATTAATAAAGGGAGAACATCACCCCTTAATTTCATTTTTCATTTCAAAAAGTTCTAAATTAACTCCTGAAATACCAGAAATAATTTTGAGGAGCAATTGCCTATCAGTAAGGCAGGGAATTCTTCTTCCCAATACCAACAAATAGCATTTCGTTATTGCAACGAAGTAAAGTTCAGTTAAAGTGACCATAAGTCAACGGGGATTACCCCAAATATTTTGAAACAACGAAAATAAAATCCGTCGAGCCTTCCGGGAAATCGGGAAGTCTCCATTTCCGCACCTTTTTATCTGGTGCCGTGCCGAGGCGTGAGCCTCCTTTGTCCAACTTCCATCAAAACAGGTACGTAATTTTGTGTTGCCCTTAGTGCGCCCTAGGGACAAAATTTTCGTATTCGGGATTTCTTAATTCATGTTGCCGGGTGTCCGCCACCCGGATGAATTATGAAAATCCCTAGGAAGCAAACTATTATGCCGATAGTCAGCCCTCCGGGTAGTGATGCTTCAGGACAATTGGCATTCTATTGAGATGAAATTAAGTGGATGGAATTCCCATTTCCTGGTGGCATAAATGTTTAATTTTTTTTGTGTGAATTTCACAATTTTACAGTCAATACTAGAACAGGAAAATTATCCTAAGACAGAAGGGAAGACGACGGATCCTTCCTCGAAACGAATCAACAGGACCGAAGAGTGGAAATCATCCACTTCCTACTCAACAACTCAATCGCCACGGATTAGAGAAATCCAGCATTTGAACTCCCATCGAGGGAAAAACACCTACCAATCACTACGAGAAGAAAGACGGACCAGGATTCCTCATCTAAGGAAAAATACCCACAGGAAATCGTAAGTCCGCTTTATACAAGTAAAGAAAATATTTTAAGTAAGACAAAAATTATTGAATAAGAATTATTCTATCCTCATAAATATTTTCTCAAAATCTTCTTAAGGAAGTTGCAAGATCAACGATCTTCCTTCCTCACCAAAATACTTTCTAGTTCTCCATTAACTCCAGTAAGAGTGTCAAAATCAAAAGGAGAAGGTCAAACCATTAACTATTACCGATCTCTGCATGTCTGATCAGAGTCAGACCATAATTTATCATCAAGTTGATCGATCCATCAGATACTGGTACCAAATTCTCGGCCATAGATTTCTATCCGAAGTACAAGTATCAATCCTAATTAATTACATTTGCGACGGACTAGGTATCAGTCCGGTAACTGAATTCCCACCAAACCTCCCCGAGATTAAAGTCATATTTCACAACTTCGCAGGTCAACTCAACCGCATAGTGAAGCAGTGGCATTCTGAGGTAGGTTTTCTATACCTATCCATAGGTCAATTACAAGTATTCATTGCCACAATCCTAGATTTCCATAGAGCATTAGCTTAGTCAGGGAAATAGGAAAAATAATATCAAATATCTAAGGTGTATGTCTTCCAAGAGTCTTCCTGAAATTCTCGCAGAGAGAGTAGAAGACGTAATCGATTTTTGGCATCGTAATAAAGTTCGCAAATCATAGGATTAAAAGAATTCGTACTCATAGATTTACGATTAAAAGAAAATCGAGTCGCGCCCATCAATACAGTAGCGATAGACATTACCAGCCGAAATTTCGAGGAGAAATTTCGTCTAGCCGTCCTTGCCTGGCATAGACATATTGGAATCGTATCTACTACTCCAGCAGAAATCTTTCAGTTCCTAGAAAAGGCATCAATATACTTTAAGGCAAATCCAATTACTTAATAAATTTTTAAATAGCCTGTATGTATGATATCCTTCCTTACGTTTTTGTAGGAAGAATCGACAGTGCCATTCGGCGCTGGCATCATAGTTTGTCAACCAAAATATTGAACGAAATTCAGCCCGAAGAGCTAATTGATTTCGTCCTCGTTCATTTAAGATTAAAAGAAACTCGTCTGTCTCCCATTACTACCTCCACGGTATATATTACCCGGGAGACCCTTCAAAGTAATTTCCAACACGCCGTGTTTGATTGGCATAGGTATATTGGAATCCTATACTTAACCACAGACGACCTCACCCAACTATTTGAGAAGTCTGCATTCCATTTCCTCTTGAATCCAATTCCAGAGGAACTTCCAACTTCAACGTGTGCATGTCATATTTCATTCCAGTAATTTTGGCAAATAGGATCGAAGGTGCCATTAATCATTGGCACCAGGTCATCAATCCAAAACTGTTGACTGATCAACAGGTACTGGAGTGCATCAATTTCATTCAGATATACCTCAGCATAACAGATCATACCGGATCTCTAGCCGTAACGGTATTACCAGCATACCTCAATTCAGCAAACTTCGAAATTAATTTTCGACACGCAGTCTTCACCTGGTATCATTACGTCGGCAAGGAGTCCATCAATTTCACTCAAGTATCTCGGTTAATCGACTTGACTTCGAGTTATTTTATATTAAATCCACTTCAGTGGATAACTTAAGATTAATTTCATTCTCGTAAACTTTTTAAAAATTTCCTATAAGGTGAAGTAACACCAATCAAAAACTTACTTGAGAAAAATTGATGTCAGACATTGATCGAGACCAGTTAGAACTAAAAATTAGTCAGGCCATATTCCGTTGGCATCAAGTTGAGAGTCATCAATATTTGAACGTGAGTCAGTTAATCATTCTCATTAAATACCAATTAAAAGGGGCAGGACTTAATCAGCCCTCATCAACTACCTCGATCGAATTTCTTTGACCAGGTACACCCGAATTTCTGGATACGTTGATATCCAGCTTCTTCGAGTGGCATTTCGACGTTGGCTACTTGACAGAAATTCAACTCCATAAATTAATGAATGTGGCGTTGATGTTGATCAACGATAACACTGAATATTTAAGCGTTCAGTATCTCAGAAAATAAGAGATCTAAGAAACCTCTTAGATTCGATTACGATTCACCAAAATAAACCATCAATTTATGTCTTCATCCGAAACCCCAAACTTAATAGTTCAAATAAATAAAGCCATAAAGAACTGGCATCGATCCGAAGGTCGTCGCTATTTAAATAAATCGCAAGTCGAAACCCTAATTACATACGTCATTAACGATATAGAATTAAACTCAAATCCGAGCACCTTCCCAGATCAAATCGTCAATAAAGATTTCTTATATCGATTGTTTACCGGCATAAATCACTGGTACAACGATATTAGGAAATCCTACATCACTACTCCTATAGTATTAACGATTCATGAATCCAGTTGAAAATTCTTCAGAAATCAAAATCTTCCAGAGTTAGCTATTTTTTCGACTCTGAATGTGAATGACCTTCATCAGTAATATCGACCTAGGAAAACGCATTTATTTGGAGATTGACGGCTGGGATAATTATTACGGTTGGCAATTCTTTAAACGAGATACACCGATACTCAAAGAATTTATTCTTCACATCCAGATCGAATTAGGGTTAACGGAAGATCCAGCAGCACCAGCCACAAGTTTTCCAACTCCACACTCATTCCAAAACTTTTCTGAAAGATTTGAATTAGCCTTATATAATTGGCATCACGAAATCGGATATAAATATATGCCGTCTGAGCATATCCCAATTCTGATTCGTTGTGTTTACGAAAGGGACGACGTAGAGGCATATATTCGCTGTGCTCCAAGGGCATTTTACCATAACGGGGGAAAATCATCCTACCCATAAAAGTGAGTTCATACTTTATGCCATTTCTTACAGATACCGCATTATCTTTGCGAATTAAGGTAGAAATCGCCGGTTGGCACGACATCGTCGGTCATCGGTATCTAACAGTTCCTGAAACGAGGGAATTAATAGAAGAAATTTGTCATCAGCTTGGTTTAGTTCATTCTCAACAAACAGTTCCCATTAGTTTCAACCCTCCGCATTCCTTTGAAAATTTTTGCCAAAGATTTAAAATTTGCGTGTGGAACTGGTACCAAAACTACGGTTTTCAATACCTAACATACGACCAAATTCTTGAATTATTCGTTCTCGTTTTTAAACGAGACGATTTCGAATCGGCCAAGCATAAAGGACAACGTGCTTTCAATCACGGTTTTAAAAATCCAATTCAGAATTAAAATTGTGAATGTCCTCATTATTAGCTATAACTGTGTACCATAAGGTTGAAAACAGTATTCACCTGTGGTATACCGTTAGAGGATTTTCAGAAATTTTCTTAGCTCAGAAAAACCAGTTAATTCAGTACGTGTGTGAAGACTTACAACTTTAAGAAAGCACACAGTGTCCTACAATCCATCAAATCCTACGTGCCAAGTGAGCAAGTTTTCCCGATTACTTTAAGCGGGCAATCCGAAGTTGGTATTTTAATATTGCTTACGAATTCATCAGCATCGCCCAATTGCAGTATTTAATAACTGTATTTATTTAAAATTTCTTTAGTATTTTCAGTCAAAATTACCAGGGCGAATGCCATTCGTGGACAATACCACTCTCAACCATAGGATGAAAGCCGGGATTACATACTGGGAACATCAAGTAGGGTATCACTATTTAACTAGGCACCAGGTGGATCACCTCATCCAGTACATATTAGTCAGATTAGGATTGACAGGTCACCCACATCCTCCAGTACAAGGTCAATATTCAACTTCTCATACCTATGAAAATTTTTCGTCTCGGTTTCGTGAAACCATAACATTTTGGCACGACGGTCCTGGTCGTCAATATTTTACTCAAGCTCAAAAACAACGGATTTTTATCGAAATATTAGAATTCGATACCATTAGTGCTGTTGTTTACCAAGTGCCAAGAGTTTTTCGTTGCAACTAAAATATAAAAGTATACATGACATTCGTTCCGCCAAGTCAATTAAGTTCCAGAATTATAGCAGCCATAACTAATTGGGAAACCCTGATCGGCTCCCAATTTCTCAAAGAACAGCAAGTAGGGGAACTTACCAAATATATCCTCGTAAAGTTAGGTTTAGCTGGAGTGAATCACCCAATTCCCGGTGACTATTTCCTACGACATACCTATACGAATTTTTCAGGTCGTTTTAGTGTCGCAGTCATACAGTGGTATCAAGAAATAGGCCATCAATATATGCCCTCCATTCAGGTAGATATCCTCATTAACAAAGTTTTCGAATACGACGAACTCAATTCCATGGTGTATCAAGTTCCCAATATTTTCAAGAAATAATTGAAAACGGGAAAGACGTATGTCATTCCTTTTATCTGCTATTCTTTTACAACGAGTGGAACACTCAATTCGCTACTGGTATGATATATCAGACCGTAGCACAATAATTTCGGAACAACTTGAACACTTAATCGAATTCGTATCCGAATATTTGGGACTTCGGTTATCAAACAGCACCTCCACTGCTGCATATATTCCTCATCTAAACTTACAAAACTTCCCTGAGAAATTACGGCATTCCATCCTTAGTTGGTATTACATTTTCGGTTTCCAATATCTGACCGAACCTCAAATAAATCAATTAATCCTCATAGTCCCTATTTATGATAAAGGTTGGGTCGATTTCGTGACATCAACGGTAGAAAATTCCTCATAAAGAATATTAGAACGCATGTCTTTCGTCTTGCCTGTATTATTAATTGCCAGGGTAGAACAAGCCCTTAAACATTGGCATCGTACAGTGCAGTATAAACAACTTACGGGTGAACAATTAGGTTTCCTAATTGCATATGTACATCATCATCTTGATTTAAGAGAAACTTCCACATCTCCCATAGCAACATCTGCACATTCACTAACTTCTTCTAACTTTCGAAATTTATTCGAATTAGCCTTACAAAACTGGTGGAGTGACCACGGTTATCAATACTTAGCATTAAATCAATTTGACGTTTTACTCAGAGAAACTCAAAAATATTTCAATTTCCACCCCGTTTTAGGGGAACCTTGGAACTAAGTTTATACGGGTAAAATCATACATGTCCAATTTAAGTCCATTCCAAGCCATCAAAAGAGTAGACGATAGCATAAGGAATTGGTACAAAATAATCGGGCATCATCAAGTAAACCATCACCAACTGAAGGACATTATAATATTCGTCATTCATAAATTGCAGATACCTCCAGGTGTAGGTACCTTATTTGCCGAATCAATTCCCTACCTAAACCTCATCAATTTCAATTCCAAAATTACCCAAGTTCTTAAGGACTGGTACGTGGAATTAGGTCAGGGAATTCTTTCCATCGAAGAGGCTCAAGTTTTTTTCAGTGTGGTTCTGTGCCACGACGAATTAACTAGCCTTAACTTGGAAGAATTAACTAACGGAGAATAAACTCCTTCCAATCCAATCAAGTCACGAAAATCCTAAAATTAGAAAGTCCATGAGTTTCATACAACCCACCCTACTTGTCAAACGAATCACCGATTCAGTGCAATATTGGCATTCCACCGTGGGCCATCAATTTCTAGTTGCATCTGAAATCGAATTCTTTTTAATTTGGATCTTTGATAAATTAGGTCTTTATACCGAATTTCAACCTAATTGTCCAATCGTAACTGAAATACCTCACTTAAACGTGGCCAATTTTCCAGGAACATTTCGTCACGCAGTATTATCCTGGTATTACGATTACGGACATCGTTACCTCACCTATAATCAAATCGACGATTTCTTTATCGTCACAAGTGCATTCGATAATTACGGTGGATTCTGTTAACGGAAAAAGAAACAGATCCACTATTTACCATAAATAATATCCATTGAAGTAAATAAATGAACTTCATTGACTCCAAGATCCTAGTTGAAAGAATCATCGATTCAGTAGAGCATTGGCATTCTACGATCAGATACCAATTTCTTCCCGAATCCAAAATCGATTTCTTATTAGCCTACTCGTTAAATAACTTAGGCCTTTATAAGAAATTACATCCCGACAGTCCTATAGAATCCGATTTCCCGCATCTGACAGTCGCCAATTTCGACGACAAGTTTCGTAACGCCGTATTAATTTGGTTCTATAGCTACGGTCATCGTCATTTGACACTCGAGCAAATCGAAGAATTCTTCGATATCCCGACGGCATTTATTAATTTCAACGGGTCTCATTAACAGTGATTCAACACACAACCACACATATAATTTAAATAATAAATGTACTTCGGCTCACCCATCGAAGTTAAGAACCAAATAATAGCCCACATCGATTATTGGTACATTATTGAAGGCAGCCAGACTTACACTCAACACGATAAAGCACTTTTTCTTGACTGGGTTTTAGCCAGGTTAGAAATTCAAGAGAATCGCAATTCTCCAGTTCAGAATACTCACCTAAGATTAACTCCCCATAACTTCTTGGAGTTTTATCAGGAAGCTTTGTATTGCTGGTTTCTATTTCGTTTTGAAAATCCAGAAGCAGTCTTACGTCTCTTCCGTTTCATGTTATTAGCCGCCCAACACGATCATTCCGATGAACTTCAATAATACTGATAAATTAATTACCCGTATTACTCACGACGTTGGGTATTGGTACATTTTAGAAGGTTCTAACCACTTCTCCCACTCACAAGTCGAAAATTTAATAGAATTCATATTGAATAAGTTGGGACTCCAAGAAAATAAAAACTCCCTAATAGCCACTACGGCCTCACATCTCAATCTAGAAACTTTCACGACTAAATACGAAGAAGCCGTATTAAATTGGCTCTGGAGCCAGAACCAGACTCCAATAGCTTTTGCCCATTTTGGTATATATTTCTCAGTAATCTTCGAAATTATTCACCCTGAATGAATTTCCCAGGGCCAGTAGAATTGGTCTCCCGCATCGAAGAGACCACTAAACACTGGTATACCATTGAAGGAAATAATCTCATCAGTAAGACACAACTAAACTCCTTCATAGACTTCGTCTTACATAAGCTATCATTAACGTCCGGCCAAAACGGTCCCATAGCTCAGACAAGTCCCCATTTAACTGAATTCACATTCTTTGAAAAATTTAAGGACGCCGTTTTTACTTGGCAATTCCTTATCTGTAATCCTCCATTTACAAGACAGCAAAGTCTAAAATTTTTCAGAATCTGTCATACTCACGTTATTTGCCCCAGCGCAAATTCGTGAATTCGCGAATTAAATGAATTGGATAAGGCATCCAAATTTCGCTGCAAGATTCACACATTCAGTTCTTCAGTGGCACCTTAAAGAAGGTTTCAAACACTTAACAGAACAACAATTAGACGGTTTTATTACCATTGTACTAGGTTTTCTCAACGTCAGCGATCATATTTTCGGAGACGCCGCTACAGTAGCGGAGTATCAACAATCGTTACCTGAACAATTCCGATTCCGGAACTTTAACCCAGATCCGGAAACACATTAAAATTAATTAAATACAAAGTTAAAAATATAATATTAAACTAATTATTCTCGTAAAGATATAAATGTTAATCTTACTTTCATTATCAAATATTGACGTAATTATAATATTTTTAGTTTTAATTATTTACGTAGCCATTTCTTTCCCCAGAAGACTCAGACCCTTCCGGTTCCCTTGGGAACTTGTAGATCCCACTAATCAGTACTAAATAATTTTCATTTCCTTATGAATAGGGTTAGAACAACCCATACTGCCCGTCAAATTGTGCAAAGCATAGTACTGTGGTATCGCAGACAAGGACATATACACCTTACTTGACTTCAATTATTCAGTTTTATAGTCTTCATCCTAAACTTAAATAGGGAACAGTGCGTAGGAAGGGAACGTTCAAACGCCTTTATTAGAACTCACTGGGAAAACATTTGGAATAGAATTAAACGTCAATCCCAAGGTCTTAGACCTCTTTACCGTCAACTACGTTGACCGAGTGACCCTCCTCGAAACAGTCCCGTTCGATTGATTCGACAAGACTTTCGAACAAAACAAATAAAAATCTTGTAGTTGCAGCTTTTGAAATTTGGGAGTCAAACAGACTCTCGAATCTCAACTACACCACTCTTCGTAGGAAATAAATAGCAAAAATCGGGACGCAAACAGCGACTCCTAACTAACCGGAACCCGTAGATCAAGAGATCAAAAAAAACGGAAATAAAATCACTACAATATAGAGAGGTTAAAAATTATAAATAATTTTTCTTGTTGTGAGTCATACCTATTTACAGTTTATGTCAATCGTACTAAAGGAACAGTACTACGCTTTCGCGATTGATGCCATAAATTGGTTTTATCAAGGAGGTCGAAATATAACCACCCTTAACCACCTATTTATGGTCATTATCATTTACTACGCCGTGTTCGATATTGTCAACGATTTCTTTCCGGAACTGGAGATTCAGGAAATAAATAAATCCTTGGCAGCTTTCGGATTTTGGGAATAACAGAGGGAGAGCTTCGCGCCCCATAAAATTCACCAACGAGATTCCAAGAATTTAAAATCAGGTATTCCTGCATCCCCACGGGGGAAAATAAAGAAAAAATAAACACATAATTAAAAGTAAATAAACTTTCCTATTTTGAAAAAGTGAAAACTTCCATTAATATTTATTCCAAAATTGTGAGAACAGGTGCAGGTCCGCGAAAAGCTATAAGCCGTCTCCGGCCTCATTACTAACGTGCGAGTGTTCAGTTAAAACACCCAATACCCACACCAATCCGTTCTCACAACTGGAAGCAATTCGGAGGAAATCACTTGTCCAAGTCTCTCAAGAAAAACCAGCCCGAAGCCCACGGATCCTAAGAAATCCGACACTCACGGACTGATTTTTACCCACCCACACCCAAAAATTTAAAGTTCTAACAGGCCAAAGCCTCGAAATACACCCACACAAAATTCAAAATAACTAGGTCTAGAAAATAGATAATAAATAAAATTAGCATAAAGCGAAGAAGGTCTGAAGTGAACCTTCCACCAAGCTCTAGGTAAAGAACCGCTGGGAAAACAGAGAAACGGAGAAAGTTTACTTTCACCAATTCTCACCACTAATTAAGAAATTAGTTCATAAGTTAGCTAGGTTTCAAATATATATCTAAGGATAAGAACTCACTAAAGTACTAAAAGCACTACACATAAAAATAATTTTATCCTTTGACCTTCCGTAAATTATCTAATTTCATCAAAATCGTCATGAGTGACGCTAGTGATCTTGAGATTCCCATCGTGGATCTCAATACAACAGGTCCTGACGGGGATTCCGACACTGCCTCAAACATGAACCAGACAGTTGTCCCCAAGAATCCCCTAGAAACAAAAGATCAATCACAGAATAAAGGACAGAAAAAGGGCCCTATTGCCTTTTCCTCTAATAAACCAAAAAGGAATACCGCCAATGAGGCAAGCACTTTTCGTTCAGATTCACATTCGGCCATCAAACCGAAAAAGAAAAGAACAAAGGTTAAGAATCCAGAAACGGACCAACGAAGTGCTTTCGAAACCTCTTCTTATGGATCTGCCGGATCGGAGGCGGACACTGGCTCAATTCGTACACGACCAGATCCACAACCTGCCGACATAAATGATTTAAGTCGTTCCGCATTAGAGCGAAGCATCGATAATCATACACGAACCATAGTTCATTATGCTGTTAAAATTGAAGATCCATATGATGAGTACATCGTATTTCAATCCAGAAAAATCCCACTTCCAACAGATCCTTACATCACGACTAGAGGTGATGGACATTACAGGGGATACTTACTAGAAGTAGATCCCACAGATTCTCGAATTAATCCGAAAATACGGGTCATAAGGAAACACGAGGATGTCTCCGATATTAGGCCCGTATATCATTTTGAAGTCCAAGATAGTAGAGCAGCTGCAAAAATAGTCTCAGCTTTCGAAAATGAGACAGAAGCCTCTCGTCCGTCGGCTAACGATACGCAATTTGCATTTCATCGCGTAGAATCAAATTCGGACATTTACCCGTCAGGTCAAAGAGAGACGTCTATTCCGGAAACTTTCAATCTGACCGTACATACTTCTCGTAGTCGAAGTGAAATCGATTATCACATGAGACATTAGTATAAGGATAGGCTGTATCCACCATCTCAAATCGATCACTTGATAAGTGAATTGGACGACGATTTCTATCGAACAATAGTTCGATTTGCCAGAAGGCAAGAATGTTCTTTAGAAATAGCTGTATGGAATCACATGCATACCCCAAATCCTCAACACTTGATAGTAGCGCCTGTATCTTCAAACACCGGATATAAATTTTATCCGAAAGACCGAGCAAGGAGCGATTCTCCTGAATCCATTCGTCCAAATTCACCATTTACCGAAGCAGGACACATTAGCGATCATCCACAAACTTATGACATTCAAGCGGGACAACGGCGCAAGATCCGCGCACCATCCCCAACTCCTCCAATCACGCAACAACAGCTTCAAGCTGCATTTGGTTCCGTGAACTTGGAGAAAATCCCTAATTCACAACGCAAGAGCCAAAGGCCTTCGCATTTCTTAAAGCCTCCTTATATGTCAGGAGTGCGAGAATTACCACCTCCAATTATAGATCAAAATAGGAACCGAATCCAAGGTCATCCTCGACCTTCCATGATTCAACCCCCGATTCCTTCAGTTAACAGATACACTGTTCAAACTCCGTCCTCACTATTAGGACCATTACCAGCTATTCCTCCGGGAGCAGCGTTCAAAGCGCACCAAGCACATGCCCCAACTCACGCCACCCCTCCTGAGTCAAGGAACAGGGAAATGCGGTATACACAGGGAACTTCCAGGGACTATGAACACCAGTACTCAAGGACTCAAAGGGAAGCTCCGGATAGAGCTCCCAATCCCGATGATCCGAGGTTCAATGTCCCGGAAGACCCATTACGTGATATTCGAAGGGGAAGACCCGTGCAAAGTCAAAATCCAGTTTTCAGTGCAGAAGTTTTCCCGACTCAAGCGGAAATCCATGCACATCCACCCCAGTACGTCGACAGGGAACCTTTTCCCCAATCTCAACCGAAATCGATTATGGCACGGGCCCCCACAATTAGTAATGACAGACATAGATCGGTACCTCGTCATCCGAGAGATGACCGGCGCCGATCCCCACCTCAAAATTTCAGACAAGCTCCTCCGAGGGAGCCCTCTAGAGATAGTAATCATGGGAACAGGGATCGTAATCGCAATGCGCGAGACCCATCCCCCAAAACACATCAGCGTGACTCAAATCCAAGGAACTACCCACGCGACGATCGCCGTCAAAGGGAACCATCTCCTAGAACACATCGTCAATCAAACACCAGGGAGCATTCCCATCAAAATCGTGAATACAGAGAACTTTCCCCCCAGTCTCCTACGAGACGTGAATATCACTTTAATAACGCTCCAAGTGATCACAATACGAATTCTAGTCGAGCTTCCCCAAGGCGAAGTTCACATCATGCCTCCCATTCTAGGGACCCATCTCCTCGTCATAACCGAAATGAGCGTGATCAATCGTCAAGAAGAAAACGACGTCACAATTCCAATTCTCGAAATAGGAAACCATCACCTCCGGATGACCGACACTGTCGTTCTCGTAGGAGTCGATCATCCCCTCCACGGCATTCGAGTCGTAGGGGTAGGAGTCGTAATAGACGTCGTTCGTCTTCCTCAAACGAGGATTCCGGACGTTCTCAAGTGCCATACCCGGCCTCACCATGGGGGAGGCCAGGCCACAGGCGAATGCCTGTACCTCAAATTATTCTCGATGACCATGAGAGCATCAACTCTGCTTACGGTCATTTTAGGCAGACGAAAGTTATAGAAATTCTACCGAAATATGACGGTGACACGCTTGCCGAAAAATGGGTGGAGCAATATAACTCCTATATCACGTTATATTCGCTCCCTCCTTCGGTTGTCATTACACGCTTAGACATGATCCTCAATGGTCAAGCGGGTCGATGGTGGAGAAATAATCAGAAAAAGTTTCTGTCTCGCCTTGACTATGCTAACTTCGAACAATGTGCTACTACGTGGGATAAAATTACCAAAGCACTCATTGCGAAGTTCGACCATGATCATGTGTCTGAACGTGCCTCAGCAAATCTAAGCAGCACAGATTATCACGAAAATCAAAGTGCCAGTGACTACATTGCCGTTCGGGGCGAATGCCTCGATCTCATTGATCCCTTCATGAATAGGGAAACCCGAATGAGAAAACTCATAAGTGGGTTGCCTGATGACCTCAAACCTTCCGTAGGGACCTGCACCGATGAAAAAGGTCTTCGCATAGTTCTCCAACGCGAGATAACTAAACTCCGAGAAACAAAGGCAGCCACATCCAAACCAAACCAGGATTCGGTAAAGACTGCGACTCCTCACGTGTTTATACGTGGTCTCGATGTCGAATCGAATCATCCATATAAAAGAAAACCGACCGATGTCCTTCATCGTGACTATTACGTCGCATGGGACGGGTTGGAATACCAAACTGCCGATACGTCCATGTATACTGCAGCCCAAAGAGAAGCTGCTAAAAACGATAAGGGACGAATGAATTGCATGAGATGTGGCAATGATAATCACGGGACAAGAAAATGCTTGACCGCTCTTCGAGCGCAGGGTCGCATTATTCCGCCTCCAAAACCAAAATCCGCGCAAAATTGTTCCAGTGGGAATTCCTCCTCTGGAAGTAAACAGAACAATAATGTTCCCAAAGCTCATAATACACCGACCGTGGATCCTACTATGTTAGCAATCCTACAAGGACTTACGCAGTCAGTCCAACAATTACAACTACAACAGGCCGTACCGGGTCAATTGGCTCCGGCGCCCGTGAGTTATGCTCCGGCTCCACAGCCACCGGTACCATCGGCCCCCACATATCAGCAGGCGCATTTTTCACAACAACCCGCAAAGGGTTACGATCCAAACAACCCTGATCATGCATTTCATCCACAAGTAAGCGGCATGCCCCTCAGAGGGATCACCATGAGTGACGCAGAATCCTCACCAACCATGGTGAGTGATCAAGTTCCTCCGGCAACTCAGGGCACTTCCGCATCATTCGGTTTCAGCAAGAGTAATCGTTCTTTAAACCCGAAAGGGGGGGCTTAGACATGCTCGAACCCCCCCAATCGCCTCTTACTGATTATGCATTCTCGGCAGAACCCATGGACTATATCGTAAATACATCCGTCAGATTAATTCCTTTTCAACCCTCAGATCCTAAACAATTTTTAAACGAAGAAACCGCCGAATCAATTCAGGTTTCTCCATTTAACTCAGCACCTACTTCTCCAGTCAGTGACGGTTCCGATGAAGATGTTGCATTCAATTTTAAATTCGCCAATCCAAGCGACATCGTTACGAACGATGAAATCTTCACGGTCCCTGATGAGGGATCGCTTCAATATGTCCGTACATTTACCAAATTGGAAATGGAAATCCGTAGGGTTTTTCCAGCTAAAAATAAGTATGGCTGTGACATCGACGTCAAAGCCCTGATTGACACAGGAGCAACTATTAGCACTGTCAGCCCTACAACCTTGTTAAGATTAGAATTGCATAAGAAAGTTCAACCATGTGCCCCTATCAGAGCTATCCTATCTATAGACGACGGCAAGGCACATATAATTAAGAAATTCGCATTTCTGATGATATACATAAAGGAATTTAGAAAATGGATCAAATGGGGCTTCTTCGTCATAGATAAGGCCAGTGATCATCTCGTTTTTGGCATGGATCTCCTCAGGGATAATCGAGCTCATGTCATTTGCCATGAAGGCAGAGTCGATTTCATGCCCCTGGCATATGACGAAGGAGATTCCACTGCACATCACTATTTAAAACGATTTGCCCCAGTCCGCATTAGGAAAACTAAAACAAAGAAACCAAAAGTATCAGATGAAATAACTCGCACTGACAGCATCGATCCAGAATCAAACATTAATTCAGATTTACTATTCGCATTTAACCCATTAATAGATGACCCTTTTTATGATCTAGTAACCAAAACTGAAATTAATAGTATAGAGGTAGATGGTTCGGACACTGACTCAGTGGTTCATACTATCAGGCCTTCCTACGATTCAGATAGTTTTTCTGACGATGAGGTCCAAACTATTTCGACATCCAGCATGTCATCTAGGGCGGAAAAGCTCCTCCCGAATTTTAAATTAAGACTTTGCACTGTAACTTCCGTTTCTATCGAAGCCTACCGTTCAAATCCCGTAAATGTTTACGTGGATGATAGATGTTTCAATGGGGATATCCTATTGGAGCAAAATAATAACCTTTTTCAAAAATACGGTCTCCACGTAGTGGAGAACAAATTAAAAATAGAAAACGGTCATGGCATTTGTCATCTGATCAATTCAGACCCCATCGATTTTATTTTACCAATTCAAGATGCTCTCACTACTTACCGAGTTATTCCATTCAATACTAACCATCTGCGTCCTGTCCGCATACAGACGGATCAACAGCAATTCCCAGCTTCTTCCAAAATAGAGCCAGTACCATTCCAAGTCGAAGGGAGTCAAGCTCTTAACGACGAGGAATTTGCGCAGTTCAAAATATATGAAAAATTAGCTCCCATTAAAAAGGATCAACTTAGGGACTTATTAGGAAAATTCCATAAAGTTTTCGGATGGAAACCAGAAGATTTCCACGAAACTGTAAAAGATCCCATCACGGGAAAAGTCTTGGAAGCAACCATAGATATGCTAGATACTTCGCCCATGATACACAATCCTACAGTAATGTCTCAAAAATTCCAAGAAGTAGTGGAACGCGAGACTCTGGCAGGTTTACAACGAAAGAGCATTGAGGAATGCGAAAGCTCCACAGTATCCCGCATGTTAGTAGTAAAGAAAGAGGCCAATGACTGGCGCCTAGTAATAGACTATCGGGACATCAATAAACAGGTAAAGCCAATAGCGGCCCCCATCCCAAATTTGATGAGCTTATTTTCGAAATTCGCAGGTTGCACTCACTTTTGCAACGTAGATATGGCGAATTCCTATCAACAGATTAGAGTTAGGAAGGCCGATCGAAATTTCCTAGCCTATATCAACCATATGGGAGTCTTTAGACCCCTTCGGCTTCCGTATGGATATCTTAATTCCGGTACTTGCTTTCAGCAAGTCATGAATAAAATCTGGTATCCTTTATTGTGTGATTTTCTGGCCTCTTATGTCGACGACACAAGCTTCGGGGGCTCAAGCTTTAGCCAGATGCTTGAGAGGTTGAAACAGGTTCTTTACACATGCTTAAAAGCCAACATCAAATTAAAACCCTCCAAATGTTTCTTTGGATATCCTTCCATTATTTTCCTTGGACACAGGGTTAGCGCCAAAGGTATAGGAATAGATAATGAAAGAGTGAAGGTCATAGCAGAGTATCCATATCCCAGGAATACTACCGAAATTGGGAGGTTCATAGGTATCTCAAATTTCTTCCGCCGCATGATTCATGGGTATTCTCACGTGGCTCGACCTCTCTTCAAACTCTTAATGAAGAACGCTCCGTTCGACTTTGACCAAACCTGTCGCAATGCGATCGACAGACTTAAACAGCTAATCATTGACGCACCTCTCTTAGCCTTTCCAGTCCCAAATGGAAAATTGGAACTCTGGTCAGACGCCAGCGATTATTGCGTCGGTTCTTGTCTGGTGCAAAACATTGATGGGTTTAGAAGGCCTCTTGCCTTTAACTCACATCTACTCACCGGTCCGCAGTTAAAATGGTCTACTCCAGAAAAGGAGTGCTACGCAATCATTCACGGTCTCTCCAAACAACACTCACTAGTGTTGGGACGAACCATCAACGTCTTCACTGACCATTCTGCGTTGACATCGATTCTCAAAACCTCGGAAACCCATCCGAGACTCATACGCTGGAGTTTAAAATAAGGCTCATACGACATTAAAATATATCACATAAAAGGCAAGAATAACGAAATGGCTGATGGTCTGAGTCGACCACCGAAAGATATCCCTACTCAGGCATGAAAGGGACCGGAACCTGAAACCACCGCCCATATTCGTAGTCTTCGGGACGCGGAACTGGTTCATCCGAACCTCGCTACCCTTGACTTAGATCACGAAATATTCTCTTGCCAGAAGCTAGATCCCAAATGTCTTAAGATCATAGAATCTTTAGAAAAAGATAGGGCAAACAATTTCGAAGGCGAAAATAAATTTCGAAAGGACTACCAACTCACTGAAGAAGGTCTTTTACAACGCATTAACTATGATCCCACAGGTCTGATGTGGTTAACTGTACTTCCATATCCTTTGTCGGAGGAAGCAGCCCAGGACTTCCATCAGAAATCACACTTAGGCGATGAAAAGATTTTTCAAATTATGAAAAACAAATTTTGGTTTTTCAATATGCATCGCATATATGTATCTATGGCTATTACCATGCAAATCTACTAGCTGGAAGAATTTCCAGAAACATCTCATATTATTCGTACAGGAGCATCATCCTCGTGGTATAGTTTCCGACAATGGTGGAGCCTTCGTGGCAACTGAGTACATCCAATTCTGCCTTGAGCAAAATATAACTCGAATCACCACAGCTCCTTACCACCCATCCTCTAATGCATATTGCGAAAGAGTCAATTCCACATTCGGAAGCATACGAAAGAAACTTCAATTTGAAGATAAAAATCACTGGGATCTCAAACTTCCAAGCATACAAGACTCATACAATAATGCTCCTCATTCCAGTACAAAGTTTACTCCGTATTTCTTAATGCATGGCATAAGCTTACCCAACACTAATCTTAATTTACTGACAGATCACCTAAATCCCGAGTGGGATTTAGAACAACAACAAGTTCGCATAGGCGAACTTTTCAGTCTAAGAATGCAGGCTTTCCAAAACTCATGTGAAAGCCAATTAAAGAGAAAATTGGCGTTTGACAAACGCTTCCCAGCTGTACGATTTGAAATTGGGGACTTGGTGTGGAAACGCAACTACACGCGCCCACCAGGGACCAAATCCAAATTCGTGATGAAATACACTGGGCCATTTAAAGTTTACAGCGTGAATGAAAATATCCATTCATACTTCTTATGCCCACACACTAAAGACATTAATGTCTTCTTACCCGAGCGAACGCTCCGACTGACCCATGGTCATAACTTAAGAAAATATGTCTCCGGACAGCCTATTTCGGCTCCGGAAGATTCCGACGTTAATACCGACTGGCTAAACAATATTAGGCCCGTCGCCGCGGAAGACGCATTTATAGCCGAACCGCGTTTGGATCCTACAGATGATCCTCCTCACTCAAACGGTGTTCCTATCGTGGACGTCCTTCCCCGTGGGGATTTTCCCACTCCGGAAGAACAACCAACACAGCAGGACCCGCTTCCACCACCGGAAGAACCCATGACAGTAGAGCCTAGGGCTCCGGTACAGAGCGACAGTAGCTCTTCATATGTACCTCATCAGAGTATCCAAGAAACCGACGGTTCACATTCCTCTTGGAATGTCCGTGCTCAGTTACCCGTAAGACGAAAAGCAAACACTGCCCCTCCACAACTTGGACCCTCGCGTCCATCTTTTGTAAATAAGTCGGCGTTTAGTAAAACGCCTGGGGGAGTAGTCAGGGATAGTCTGATTTCAAACTTTGAAAACCCAAAAAAATGGACACATCGGGTTTTAGAATCAGACCAATCCTCAACCTCATCATCAGCAACACCAACAAGGTTGGAGAAAATAGTACAACCAAAACGAGCAGGCAGAAGTGACGCCACCAGCTCAACTGGCCCAATTAGACTTCCGGGTGCTCCAAGTGATATGAGCAGTACAGAAAGCTCAGACACCGAGGACGAACCCTCAATACACGAAAGTAGGGTAAATATAGGTCCGAATCAAAACCATGACCAGGACTTACCCACACAGAGAATCCCCAAGGAAAACCAAAGAAATCCTCCTCAAAATGATATTCCTTCCCCTGGCAAAACACAAAGGTCAAATACAGCCGTGTCCGGGGACAGGGATAAAAATCCTTTAGGGAATAGAACCCCAAAGAACACTTTAATCCAACCCACAAAATTTAAACTAAATTATAAGTTCAATAAAACACAAGTTCAAGAGCTCAACACATGCGTTGAACACACACCATTAAATAACACAAGTAATAATCCTTGTATCCCATGGAGCGAAGAGAGTAATCCAGAGGGACCTCCCAATTCCTCCTCATCTCGAAACCAGTTAGAAAATAGTCACCTTAGTATAGGTGAAGAAATCGTGAGCCCAATAGCTCCGAACCAATCTCCTAAAATTAATTTAAGGGAAAACCAAACCCCACAGCGCCAGCCACATGGCCAAGATATAAATCTAAATATTAACTTATCCCACAGCGGGTACTCATCGGGAAATCAAAACCAGAGGAAATGTAGGAATTCTTCCTCTAGGTCTTCTGCATCTCGCGGAACCAATCGAGAAAGAACTCCCTCACCCCCTGAAAATCCCATTTCACAATACAACGGAACCCAAAATCAAACCCTTAAAAGGGGAAAACACCAAAGGGGAGAAAAAGCGAATTCTGCCCCAGCTAGGGACCCTCAACTTCGTTTCGTTCCCACTTGTACTCCAAGAAAGAAAAGACACAGTCAAAGCTATTGGCTAGATAATAATCTCAGCCCCGGAGGATCTCCACCAAAATCTCCTAGGAGAGACCAAACCCGAGATGTCTCCGAGACTGAAACAGCTGAATCGCAAACCGAAACGACTAGGGAGCCTAGCTCAGCTACGGACGAAGAGTCCAAACACCGCAAGAAACCTAAAATTCGAAGAAAAAGGCGTGAGGTCACTCCTCGTGTTTTAACGAACAGTGATCTCCGACCCGGAGTGGCAACTCGATCGAGAAGAGCTACTTCAACAGCACCAGAACAAGGTCCAAGCTCAACCACTCTTGACAGAGATCCCCCTCCGAAACCACGTAAAAATAAAAATAAAAATACCGCCAGTACCCCCACTTCTCGAAGCGGGAGTGCTAAAGCGCTCAGGGTCGATCTAATAGACCGCATAGTTAGATGCATGGGAAACATGCATACCAACATTTCCAACTTAATTCCGACTCCCACAGACTCGGAAGACGAAGAATAACCGTTAACAATTAATCCCAAAATTAAAAGGGGATTCTCGGCCCTAACTTTCGTGTCAGTATCGGATCCCTATCTAATTCTATCACGATTAACCCCGAAGCACGATTCAGTTCCCGAAACTCAAGAAGAATTTCTTGAGTATTCCCCAGGTTAATCTCTATGAACACCGGAGACCATATTTCCCTAAGGCTCCTACTACCAAATCGACTCCATAAAAATAAGCTTTTCAGGGCTTCGCCCTAAGCAGATTCGGCTCCCGGACTAAGAAGAATTTCTTAGATCCCCAGGAAAATGCTTATGAACATCGAGCACCGCAATATTCCCGAAGGCTCCAATCGCTGAATCATTTCCCCGAAGTAGCCTCTATAAGCGTTGTAGTCGTGATAGGAAAAGCATTTCGCTGGGAAACCAATACTTACAGGGGAAGTTTCGACCTTGAACCTCCTTTTCCCTCCCCCAATAAAAATTAACGTTAAGAAAAGTCAATGAAATAAGAAAAATAAAAATATGAGAAATTTAGATTGAAATTTTAGGTAGGATGTAAGCTTAATTCCCATAAAATGATGGAATACAGAAACAGATGGAGATTTCCCTCAGCGATAGTGACGAAGGAAACGTCCCCTCTGACCAAGAAGATTTTTGGTTGGGACCTGATACACAGGAATTCAGATCCCCTCCACACAGTCCTACCACAACCATCAATTGGGACCCTAATCCGATTTTTCCTTCATCATCAACGACAGACTCGGACGCTTCTACAGCATCCGCTTCTGCCCAGAAGGAAACAGGTCTATCTACTGCCGAAGGCGACGCCCACGGGCGACCAAAGACTTACGGTGACGGGGTCAATAAAAATAAATATAGTAATAAAATCAGGAAATGTCCTACATGTATAGAGCATTCAGTGAAAGGGGACATCAGGCATATTTATAGGGATTGCCCTCTTTTTAAACCTCCTAAGAAAAAGAGAGTCCGACGGTGCGGCCACTGTGGTGGTGGGCACCGCTACAAATTTTGCAGGTTCAAAAACGGGCCTCCAAAACAGAGATCAGAATGAAATAACCAATAACTAAAAAACTCAAAATAAAACAATTGGTCTTTACGTGTTAGATTCACTAAAAATCTAACTTTCAAAATTCGACAGTGAACTTAAAAATAGTGAAAAATTTAAAGTTTAGTTTTAAAATCCAAAATGTGCTTCAAAATGCGAACCTTTGTGCTTCACGCTGGGGAGATAAAATTTCAGTGAACAGTAACGAACAGCTATCTTACCCATGCCTTTCTCTTTTAACACTTTTCTTAAATAGATGGATTCTTCTCCATCCTCGTCAGACAGCGACAGTGACTGGCCCGAAATGCCAGAAGCTCCTCCAAGATCATCGCTACCTCCATATCAGATCGATGATAAAATCGTCGCGATCTTATGCGAGACCATCGCTACTCTTCAAAAGAAGATATACAAAAAGAAAGGAAGTCGAAAAATAGAAGATACCCAGGATCCGGCTCTCGACACAAATTCTCTAAAAACCCAAGCGAAACGGGTAATTCTTAAGCTCATTTCAAAAATCGCCTTAAAAAAAATTGGAAAACAGACTGAAAAAGATGAGAGCATTCAAATGCAACTATACAAAAAGTCTATTGAAATGATTATCGACGGATTCCAACGCGTTTTCGATAATGACGAACCTCCCCCAGACGAATTTTTGGGGAAAATCCAGAAGCAAATGGGATTTATTATGATAAAAATTCGTCAATCCCGTTTCAATGATAAAATAAGAGGAAAAACCCCATTTCCACTTCAACACTACCTCCAAAGAGATTTCGTGGTGTATTCCGCGAATTCCAATACTGGGCAATACACTGACTCCGAAGAGGACACCAAATCCGAATCAGACAGGAACAGTGAATTCGAGAAAGATGAGGACTATAAGCTACCAGTTTCTCAGAGAAGACTGCGATTCGAAGAAAGGCACAGCCGGGAGCGATCAGCTAAGAATCCGGTAAACTCAGAACCAAGTGCCCCCTCCACCCCTCAGTCCACTCCAAAACGGATCCGACCCCGTGGGCGCTACTATAAGACTCGCCCTGATCCTCCAGTAGAAACGGATCCCAACTTCAAATATGTCTGGGGACCCCCTCCGAAAATGACAGATGAACAAAGGCTCCAACGTAACAGAGAAAATGAAAGGCGCCGTCGGAGGAATCCAAACACTAAAACCAAAACCACCGGGAGACCTCGGTGTGATTGGATTCGCACAGCAGTTACCCCTCCGAGGGAATCAGAACCAGTCGCCGGTCCGTCCGGAACACAGAGACCAAACGTTCGCCCAGTTCCTCTCTCAATACCAATAAACGCTCCGAGCGTTTCAATAGAGAAGTTCTTAGGATCTTTCGCCACGAGCAAAAACCCCTTTTCTATGATCGTCACAAGGGAACAAGTACGAAGTGCCATAGCCGCAGCGAAAATCCCTTACGCTCCAAGTTCATATCTGTTAAATTCGGGATCCCAGTCTCCACAAATTTCTCAGAATTCGGAATCTCCGAAGAAAACTTCGTCTACCCCATCCCGGATGAAAATCAATCCAAATCCTGGACCTTCGGGATTCGTTGCTTCACCACCTCCTTCTCAAGGGACCCAGTCAACTCCCCCAGGAAGGGGTAAACCAAAAGTTATTGATCAAAATACTACGACACCCCTGGCCGGAGGAAGACCTTCAATCCCTCAATATCCAGGGGGAATCAGATTCTTAGGCAGACGGCCTATCCCAGGTCTAAACCCTCCATTCTCTGGAACTTCAAAAAGTGCCAAGGCATGGGCCACGTATGAAAAGCCGCCACAGAAAGCAAAGAAAGAGCCCTCACATACCTGGACCCCAACTCAGGCAGAAGCTGAAAAATATCCTTTATTCCTGAAGAATCATCAGGAGGAAGAACAAAAACAGAGCTCACCCTACTCATTGAAACTGACTCCGAAGGAATCCGAAAAATACTCGTCGTTCCTTTAAAATTACCATGATAAAAGGAAAGCTCAACGACAACAACACCGGTTCGGTATTCAACCTTCATTATTGTCGGGAGTACAGTTGATTCATCCCAGCCACTTACCCATAATGAATAATAAACCTCGGGTACAGGGCATTGGAAAGATATTTCCGCATCCGTCTGGTCCCGCTATCCCAACGCCAGGACCAGGTAAAAGTCCAGTGATTTCAAGTCACGTCAGACCACCAGCCCCGGCGATTCAAGTGGCCGTTCCGGAAATTCAACCGCCTCCAGCGCAAATCAACACCAGAGATGCTCAAAATCAGACTTCTCATCGGGCTCTCCCAGAACCACCACCCCACAATCAAACCCCAACGGAAATACATGTCCCAACTATTCGAGAGAAAGCCGACCCGTTGCAACCATTTATCCAAGCCACTGCCCTCCAACTCAGGGACATGGCTATGGCGACCGCACATCAGATATTCATCCAGCATCGATTCCAACTCATAGTCGCGAACCGAGCAAGTCGGTTCCCATATCGATTCGTCTTCAAGCACGACCCAGAGTATGAACTTCTGCTACAACCAAAACTCATCAATGAAATAAACCCCATCTGGGGAAGATATCACTTCCGTACTCTGATGTCGAATTTTGTGAATAACCTTAATGCCCGGATGCATTATCAATTTCGAATCAATATGACTCTCAACTTGCGTCGGCCATTACTCCCGATAGAATCTAGAATCCGTTATGTTCCCATCGCCCTTCCACAAGTTCAAGTGATTCCGGAACTTCAACCTTAAAACGAGGTTCAACCGATTCCAGTTCATCCGGTAGCTCCTGTCCAAGCCCAAAATCAACTTCCAGTGGTTGCAGCTCACCTACCACCAATTCCTGAAGAGGAAATGCAAGAGGATCCCCAAGATCCCGAAGATGATCAAAATCCCCAATGAAGCACTCTACAAAAATGAAGCATCCCCATAAAAGTGATTTAATCCCTTAAAAGAAATGAATTAAAACTCCGTTAATAACTTAAATATGAATTAATATAATCCGGTGAAAATAACGTACGAATGAAGACCCGTGATTATTACATAAAAATAATAAAAACCTTACTCTCCGTTAAAAATTAAAATTCTATCTCCGTTAAAAATGAATTAAAAAATATCATGATTCTGATCTCCGTTGACATCGAATAGGAAACCATTTTAGTATTAGGAGCGATAGAAAGCCGAATGGCTAGTTTAGAATCCTATGTTTCCTATTATCTCTTTATCTTTGATACGCTTGAATTTGCCAGAAGTAGAAAATGAGACGCCGCTACGCATAATCAATTAAGTCGTAGGGCCAAACGAATTGTATTTCAGTTAGAAACTTTATTATTTCATTGTCTTTTGATGTACCCTTTAAGCTTAATTAATCCTCATTCCAAAGGGGGAATTATGCTCAGGAATATCCGTATGGAACCCACCTTAGGATTAATTAAGGAAGCCAAGAATGTTAATCTTTTCACGCATTAGAACGTAAGACGTAGGAGGTTAGCTAGGCTATAATCTTAATTCAATTAAAAAATTTTTTTTGTGACTTTTCAATAATACATTTTGTTGATCACTGATATCGATCCGATCCCAGAATATTTGGTCGAAATCAAATCTCACGTGTTCACGAGGGTTAGGCCTTAGATTAGTAATCTTGACTGGCCGACTGTCTTATACGGACGACTATGTTAAGGTGAAGGGTTTAGGGCATCTCCTAGGATGACACTTACATATATTTTCCTTAGAAATGAATTTCGTTTATGCAATTTTGACGTAATAAAAAGGTTCTCAATATAAATTAAATACCAGATCCAAAAATTTAGTTTTTTTTTATTCAGTAAAAACCAGATCCAATATTCCATCATCATAAAAGTAAAAGTTTATTATATGAAATGCGTGTCGTGTCTTCTATTCTTTTTGTCCTTAGCCACCCTCCGTGGGGACACGGAGAAATAAAAGAGGATTGTAAGAAGGAAATAGTTTCTACGACACTCGCTCCCACAGGTTCTTTCCAGATCTTCCAGACAGCATCGGCCATCTGACAGAAAAGGAGAGAGACCAATGTGAGGGAGAAATATGAAGAGTAATGCTACATGCAATCCTTCGATCTAATGCGGATTGACCAAGAGATGGATTATAAACGGACGCAGCCCCGCGGCCAAAGATGCATTTTCGAGGAAAAAGAAGCGAGAAAGAAGGAGAGCTCAGCATGCTTCATCAGTTGGTGCTAACCCGTCGAGGACTACTCAAGTCGGGACTGGTTTTCATGAGAAGAGAAAAGCACGACTCCACGAACGATTCGATATCCATCTTCAAAATTTCTTATTTTCATAAAAATAATAATATTCAGTTTTTCAAAATGAAAAGGATTCATCAGAAGGGAAGGGAAAACATGGAAACACCAAAACGCTTTAGACGTTTAAAAGGGGATTGCTCCGATTCTATCTGTTGGTGCAATCATAAAATAAAGGAAAAGAAACCGAGCTTTTATAGTGAAAATTTCTATATCATAGTTTTTCTGTGCCTCGTGTTTTTCATCTTCGCCGCTCCCCTCTGTGAGTTTATATTAAGCTTATTCTGATTATACTTCGAGGTCAAAAGACCATGAATTAATATTATATGAGAAAAATCAAAAGAATAATTAATAATTGTGAATTACCTGTATCATCATTGGATCTGGATCTGGAAACTGTAAACACTGCCTCGGCAGTGTTCGTACGAAATCATTGTAAACCATTTGAATCATAATTATTGTCTGGACGTAAACCTAAAAGAAAAAGAAAAACAGAGATTAATATTCTAATATTTTGAATCATTAAAGTTTTTGCTCCCAGCCTTATGCTGAAAGGAGAAGATCGTATCATTTCATTTTCAATTCATGTTTTGTTTGCTTTCCCAATTAAATTAATTTAACATTAACTATAAAATTACCTCTCCTCTCCGATTGTTCGTGTCTCCATTTCATTGGCAAACTCCTTGATTCTCATAAATCGGCATTCCTAGAAATAAGGAAACATTAATTAAATTATAAAAATTTACTATGTAAGAATGATTGGCATAAATATAAGACGTTGGGTGCAGTTCCGAGGGACTCCCCAACGTAATTATAGGGACTTGTTCCATTCATAAAAATACGAAAAATTCTAGAAAAATGTTAGGCAAAATTGAAGGGAGAGCGAGGGAGCGAACCCGCGACTCTGGCTATTTTTGGGGTTCGCCTCCTTCCTCAATCTTGATGACTTGTCGGAACTCCGGACAATATCTCTCTGTCCCAAGTTTGTCCACCATCAAGCCGCTCTCCCCAACTTCTCGCATCAGAAAAATTAAATAAAATAAAAACCTAAAAATAATTATCCTAAACTAAAATTAAAATAAATAAACATGCATTTAAAATTTACTTAATTTGGCATCAAAAATTCAAGACATGTGGCTGTCCTGGAGTTACAGAATGGGCGCAGTCGGTGTTTGGGAGCTGAGGCTCCAGGTTAATCAAACACGCGTACTGGCAGCCCTCCCCTGTCTCCGGGATAGGCCTGACTGCGGGAGCTGGTACCTCCAGCGTCAGGCCACATGCCCTCCTGGAATAAAAATAAAAATAAAATAAATATGAATATTAAAACTAAAAATTTACGTAACTAACTTCGCAAAATTAAGGACTGAGCAAATTGCTGGAACAGGAAAGCCGGCAATGGAATGCTCTTGCCACCCAGAATACTCGGCATCCCAAGAGCCAATTCCTTGCCTTTGACTTTTCTATCTGGCGAGGCTGGAGTTGTGGGCGGCCAGGCCTACGACCTTCACGCCGCTCAGTCCCTCTGCCATAATAAATGAAAATAAATATATTTAAAATAAAATATTGAAATAAATAATTCGAATAAATGCCAAAAATTCAAAGCAAAGGCGTCGCGTTGTGCGGGAGGACGGAAAGAGGGAGGTCCTTGTCACTTGGAACGCTCACTTAACCAAGGACCATCTCCAATTCCCTCTGCCTCCTGCTCAACGGCGTTGGACGCGAGGGCAGCCAGACCCTCGACCATCGCACCGCCTTGCCTTCCTAAAAATTAAATGAAAATAAAGCTAACTTCCCATTAAAATTGGAATTATAAAAATTGGCAAAAACTTCCGTGGCAGACCGTATTTCCGGGGAGCCTTGGTTGGGTCGTCGGCGGTCATCATGCTCCGTTTGCCTTGCACCGTCGACGGTTGCCATCCAGTCCTCGGGAATACGGAAGCTCGTGGTGGCGAAGCCGGAAAAATGGATACTTTTCCCATCACCCCGGCCTCTGCCACCGAGCCACGTGCCACTGGAAATATTACAACAGAAAATTATCCTTAAATAGTGAGGAAAACCTAACATGAGCGTATAGTAAATGGCTTAAAATCAAATAAGCTTAACTTACCATAATAATCATAGGAGATACTCGGCAGTCTGCAGCAGTTGAGCTTCTCCTCCTTCCTCATAGGTCTCCGACCTTCATCGGAGTGGTGGACCCCCCTTTTATAAACTAAATCTCTACCATCTGACATTAACTAAATTAAATAAATTAAAGAAAATCTAACATCGTGGGTATTGATAGTTTAGCTATCATGGGTGTTGATTAAATAAAATTCGCGGAAATTATCAACCATGAGAGAAAATAAATCTCTCACCAATTCCCATGGGATGAAAACATGAGGAGGTAAGGTAAACTCAGGGATGGCCTCCCACCCGCTTCCCGAAGCGGGGGAGTATACCATTTCGGTTTTAGTACAAAAGTTTCTAAATACAACACTTTAGAAGTAGAAAAAACTCTAACTACCTACAATATTTAAAAGTATGTAAGTAGAACATTATGCAATTTTCAAAATAATGCAGTTAGATTAGTTTTCAACGTAATACTATGTAGTTAGAACATTCTTCACTTTTTAAAATCATGTGGTTAGAAAATTTTGAAGTTAGTTAGTAAAAAAGGAAAATAGAGAGGTCCATTCCATGATTTAGTTAGTTTAAATTATTGTGGTGATGTATTTAATATTGAAAACAATTATTGTAAATTGTATATTTTGAAACCCAAACAAACTGCAATTTAAACAGAGATATCTGAGCACCCGTTTCAATAATTAATTACTAACAGTGCCAAAATAAACCAACAGGTGTCTAGTTATGCTACTAGTTAATTAATTTTTAGCATTGCTAATAATTCTAATGGTAATAAATGGCAGAGTAATTTCACACGTAAGCATACATGTTATCAGTACTGAGTGAAACAAATTTTTACAACCTCAATTAATTTACTAGAGCTTATTTATTTCCTTTTTTTATTTTTATACATCATTATACAGTCGTTGAAGTAATAGTATCAGCATGTACTGCATAATCCAAAGTAGCAAACTTCCCCACACGTTCAATGTCGTGATACATAGCTAATCAATTTTTACGCTGCTTTGCTTTTCTGACCTCTTGTTTAGGACGACCTCTATGCTCGCGTGGTAATACAGGAGACAAATCCAGAGCTGCAGCAGGACAATTATTGACAAAATGAGGAGATGCAGGAACCATGAGACGTGTTGGCACTGGCACTGGTGGTCCTACATTCCCGCGACTTCCATACGTGGAATCTCAGTGTAAGACTTTTCTCGTTCGAACGGCTGAACGATGCCACGCGAACGGGGCGCCGTTCTATTTTTCTCCGAAGGCATGAGCTTTCGATTTGGAAAGCACGAAGGCCGAGCTTCTGAGTCCGTTTTTCCCCCCGAAGGAGCCCTCGCGCTTTGGGGTGGTGAGGCGTTTTACCATTAGGGAGTGGAGTTGACAATTTCTGCTGGCACAGGTAGGTAGGCAGTATGTATATCGTGAACACAGTATAGGAAGGATTAAGTATAGAAGGTACTATAATATAAAGGGTCTCACAGCTATAACGTCATACGAACTTCCTTAAATTTTGTCTAGCCCATTTATCATATATAAATCTGTTTGTGTTTGTGCATGACTAATGTTAGTGATAGGGTGTATTTTTTTCCAGACCCCACCTCCCTCAAACTTTATCACGTTATGATCTTAGAACTCCCATAGTATTAATGCTAATAAAAATAAAAGCAGTTGTCAGACCGATTCAAAATATTTTTGTATTTTAGTTGAGTGATTGAGTGTAAAGTTTTACTTTTTTAATTAATGATCGTTATTTACAACGCATTTTTTTTTGGTTAATGATTTTGACCATATTATGCTTTTTCTACTGTTTTTAATTTAAAAACATTAAAAAATAAAAAAACAAAGGCTACAATTATTTTTTGTTGTTTTAGTTGTTGGAAATTAATAGTACATAGTAAATTACACACACAGTCATAAAATAAATTAAACTTATTAAACTTCATTTATATAACATCACAATTAGATAATTTATAGTATTCAAACATTTCATACTCATATCGTCTCATATAGCCCAGGCCCTGGTAGGCGGTGGATAGTAGGTAGTAGGTACTTAGGTACTTTTAGAGTGGAAAGTTGGAAATGAAAAAAATCTACAGGTAGACAAAATATTGTCCGTCCGTCAAGACGGCCGGGAGGTGGAAACGCGCTTTCATGAGCTTTCAGGGACCCACATGAGCCTTGAGTCCGTTTCAAAACGCCGAAAGCTCCATGAGTCCGTTTTTTGCGCCCAAAAATTGAACGAAGCTCATGCGAGGCGAAACGAACGATTATGAACTTTTTTCTTACACTGTGGAATCTTGACAAATAGCTGAATGTTCGACTCGGTCCCTGGAATAACATTGAAAATGCGTATGAGACCGGGGAACATTGCAATGAAGATTTAAGCATGTAGGACGACCAACCGAATCCATACAAATTAAATTTGTGTTTTCCTGAGCACCAAGGAAAATTCATTTGGAATACCGTGAACGTGAACGATAAGCACGAGAGGTCTTTGCAGGTGGTCCTAAATAAGTAGGTGAAATTTCCATTAATTTAGGAAGATGAGATGAGATATGAGAAAAAGACGGGGAAACAAGGTCCGGATAAAGCTCATGCGGAACGTGAGATGAATCAGGAACGTCAAAAGGCAATTGGGATTTGACAGGGATGGGGACTTGGACATTTGAGAAAGGAATTTTAGAAATAATAGGTTTTACAGGGTGACTAGGATCCAAGGTAGAAGCATGTGGTATAGCTAAATCAGCTCTACGCATTTGAGGAGGACATGGAATTGGATTGAAAATTTTGAGAGGAGAAACGTACGGTTCATATTTAGAAGAAAATGAATTAACTGGTTTAATGGCCAAATTAGGAACTAACGGTGGTGACTGGGAATCAAGAGTAACTTGATCAAAAGGAAATTTCACTGGGACAGGAACTTTTGAAAAATGGATTTTAGACCTTTTAGAATTAGAAAGAAAGTTTGAACGCTTTTTGCGGGGTAAAAAGACCGTACACGTTTTGCGTAATTGTTTAGGAAGAGATTGCAAAGCCTGCTTAGCCACAGGTGAAGTGCCAAACACAGTGACACCTACAGGAACTTTGCTAAGTTCAGCAAAAGTGACATTCCGCGGTGGGTGAAGCGAAGCGGAAAAGACTAGGAGAGGCATAGGAGGAGGAGGTAAAGGTGATCTAATTTCGACTTCTACAGGTATATCATCTACGTTGCCAACGTTGTCTATAACTTTGTCAATTATAAGCGGTTCTATTTCTACTGCACTTGGAAATTTATTCAAGTCAAAACTGTCAATGGACCACTGCAGTAAATTGTCGTCGTATGTGGAAATTTCGCACATGGAACTTAATGAAGTGTAGGAAGCAGAAGATGTAGTGTTGTACATCTCTGAAGCATAAACGACCTCTGAATCAACACCAGGTTTTTTTTCATCATAATAAGCAGTAACTTCTTCATCTCCGATATCCGCAGAATCACCAACATGATCAGCATGCGACTTATTTGGGGAAGCCATCTATTATTGGAAGCAACATGCTAAGCATAAAGTTTCAACTGAGCTGATAGATATTGATGGTTACATTATTGCATATACCAAGCGACAAAAATAAAAGTCAAGCATTTAAAGCTAAATATAGTAACAGTTAATTAAGCATAATGTATTAATGAAGATATAAAAAATGCAAATAGGTCACTATTATTATCATAAAGTTAGTTAACATGGTTAAATTAAAAAAAGTATCTAATTTTTGTTGTTAGATTTTGAGTTCTACTGATAGGAAGAAATATTTATTGCTAGGTAGGTACATCAGTAAATGTATAATTATACTTGATACGGGTTTAACTTTGTTTTTGTTTAATGTTTTCTACATCAAAATAATAAAAGAATGTTGTGCGCAAAAATTTAAATGTATAGTTAGTATGCAAATCAAATTATAAAACTATTCTATGTATTAGTAGCCAGGGGCGGATCCAGGATTGGGTCATGGGAGAGGGGGGTCAACAATGTTGAACAATGTTAAACGGCCATCTTGGAAAATGGCCGCTCCTACCTCTGCCTTGTTAAAATATATAGCTCCGCATGGTGGGGGCTAAAGCACCCTATCCCCCCCCTCCTTGGATCCGCCCTTGTTAGTAGCGCAATATATTAACACATAATGTTGTAACAAGTTTAAAGACAGATCACAGAATACGAGTTAACAAACTACTGTCGTATAGTATACTATACAAAAAAATCACTCAAACTATTAATCACCTTGCACATAATACCGCGCACATGACAAAGTATCAAATAGGTTGCCATTTCGTCTCTAAGCAATAACATTTGATTACCCAAATCTAGACAAAATAGACCGGGTGTAAGAGGTTGGTTACAAAAATAAATGGAAATAAAAAACGCAATGTATAAAGCCAAATGCCAACCAACAGATAAGTTTTTTCAAATGACAAAAAATACACATTTTTCAAAAAGTACACTTTAATTTTTTTAAACTTTCAATAATGATTTATTGATGAATTAACTTAATCAAATTATTAAATTAGTGCATCAGTCATGAGATCACGAATTAGTTTATCAATAAACGACTATATAGCAACTTTAAGAAAATTAAGAGTTCTCCCATAAATGACGTCATGGGTATCGCCAAGTAGCCAGGGGCGGATCCAGGATTGAGTCATGGGGGGGGGGAGGTTTACAATTTTAAGAAGATAGGAGAAGCAATCTTGGAAAATGCCCGGTCATATCTCCTCCATGTTAAAAAAGCTCCTCATGGAGGGGGCTGAAGCACCTTAGCCCCCCCCCCTTTGATCCGCCCTTGCAAGCAGCCTACTTGGATATTCATGTCATGTTTCATAAGCATTGGATGATATCATTAGTTTATAGTAATTAAAGTAGAAAATTATAAACCAAAAAGTAGGTGTTAGCTGATTTTAAATTTGAAAACATGTACCGTATATCTTCTAATACTACGTGAGTCTCTATTAGAACGCGGGTTTCTAATACAACGCGGGGATTCGCTATGCTTTAACATTGTATATAATAGGTGGTTGAAAATACAAACTTTTTAGTGCAACGCTTTTTGATGTAAACCTTTGAGTTTAATAATAACTACCCGCGTTGTATTAGAAGATATACTGTATGTTAAATAAATTGTGAAATTATTTCATGTCGTAATTACTAAACTACTAAAATAAAAAAAACATGTTTACAGTTAACAGGAGCTTGGCAAAAGAAATCGCAGATATAATTTTTCGTAACTTACAGTTTCCTTTGTATTTGTATTTGCAAACCAAGATATAGTTGATGAAGAAGATTTAAATCCAAAAGTACAATAACCAAGATCCAGAAGAATCAGCACAGTAACAGTCTTCCCGAAGATACAAGATGTATTTGACACCTAATATTGCAAATTTTTTAATTTACTAAATATGTGAAATCAAAACATAATTCAGGCAATAATATGAACCGCAATAATGTATACTTCCAAATTGTTTTGAAAGCAAAAATAAAAAAAATTGAACTAAATCAATTAAATTAAATTAAATTAATTAAGTTAAATTAAAACGAGTAATATACCGTAAAGCTCTAAATAGAAGTATCCGGCTTCATCTAAAATGCCAAGTTTGAACTGACAAAGCTGGCATTAACATTTGAAGGAAAACCTTCGGCCTCTATTAGAGGCCGGCCTTTATTGAAGACATGGCTTTTATATGGAGGTTTACGGTATTTAACTTTCAAGCCCTTAAATATACAAAACATGGGTATATGGTATATTTAAATTACGTGTGACTTCAGTATTTCTGATATGGATAGACACTCGTCCAGATTTTTATGTAGTCCCGTTTGTGAATCAGTTTTTTACTATGGCCTCGGTCCTTCATTATGTCAAACATTAAAATCCAAAATACAAAACTCCAAGGCACATGGATACTTCAAGGAAAGGAAATTTTCTTTACACTTAAGGAGGAATGGATCTGTAATTTACAAAGTAAGAATTTTCTGTAATACTTTATTACTATATTTATATACAAAATTAAGTAATCTTTTGCAACACTTCCGTCTCATGAAACATTTTTAATAGGAATATTTATTTGTTAAAAAAAAACCATAGTTTTTTCAAAAACTCGTCTTCTGTCCAGTAGTAAGTATGATTATAATTATTGAATTCTACTAATCGTTACGGTTCCTGTTTTTATCGTGTACCTGTCATACGCTTTTACAATTTCAAGGACATTTTCCAATATTTTTTGTAGATATTGCATTTTGATTTGGAATTAACCCATTTAGAATCATTACAATAATAATTATTGTCTTAAGTGCATGCTTTAAAACCTAATAACCTACATAATTGTTTTTCTTGATGTTGTTTTATTTTTATTATAATTTACACTAATCTATATAGTATCTTTTATTTATCAGGCTAGTTATGTGCTACATAGTGTTTTGTAATATCTAGTTGATTTTTCATTTTTTGCTTACTTCGAATCAAATGGCTATGATTGGTATTTTTTCATTGATAACATAAAATAAAAATTCATACGAGGTTATACATACGCCTACGCCCCGGCAGTCTCACAGTGTCAATAAGATCTTGTGCGCCTTACTGGACGTATTATTTGTAATAGATCGTAGATATGTTATATAGAATGTTATTTATTTACTATCACATCTGCTATAATAATTAATTGTCAGAATATATGTGTAATGTAAGTATGAATAATATAGTATTATTATTGTATCGTCTATGAAGAACCAAAATGACCCATATCCATTTGTAGCTAAAAACAATATCCACTATCTTTTAAATTATTTAAGTATGTCTTCAAAGCATTTAATAAGAGCATTTTTCACTTTTAAAAAATATCTAAATACAATAACATTTTGTACTTTTTAAAAATATCAAAAAAGAAAATTTTACAATTTTCAAAAACTCTTAATTAACATTTAACGCCTGTTTTGCGTTTTGCTTTTATGACAGATAGCTCACTTTGATTCCACTTTAAATTGAAAATGGGTCATTTTGGTTCTTCAAAGATGATATGTATTATTGTTAATTATATAAATTTTCCTACCCTGCTCACAACACACAGCTCGCTGTCAGCTTCCGGATTTAAGAATTTTGTTGTGTACCACTTCGTTAGATCACTATAAAAATATGAACTATTCACTTTTTCACGTTCTGTTTATTAAAATCTTGAGGAGCTTTTTGTTTTGTTGAAATCTCACAAAACTGAAGAGTTTCAATGGATTATATTTAACCTTTAGGCAATCGTCTTTATTGTTGAAATAAAAATGTACCACAGCTTCTTTTTGCTGATATAATAATCCCCACTCCTGCCTGGAATCAGATCGCGATAGAAATGAAAGAATTCCTTAGAGTGGCATCCCCTGCTTCTGCTATTTGAATCTCAAGTTTTTTTTTCGTTTTTTTCTTCTTGAGCTTATAAATAATCACAAGTTCTGGTTCTGCGTTGTCTTTTCAGTTAAGTAACTACACATTATCATGCAAGTACTGCTGTAAGTTCCGCTTATCTTTTGTACCTTTGACTTACATGAAGGTTGGCAAGTCTGCTGGATGAAGATTATGGATACGGAAAATTATAAAGCATCCAAGACTTTTTGCTAAGCCTGGGTTTATTGTTGTGGATTATGTGGAAACAAAGTTTCACTACGTATGTAGCTACGTGCTATGAATTACGTACTTGTATGCTTCATTGTTATAGTAATTTTTTTGCCATTATCTCGTTTAGCCAGCCCTGACAGCGCCCTTCTCCCACACACTCGAAAGATTAAGTAAAGTCAACAACTCATGTGCGTAATTAGTGAAATTGCACCACATTAAAAGTACTGACAACTATAACTTTAAAACATTTAAGGGGTCACCCATAAATGACGTCATGGGTATGGTCTATCATGCAGTCTATATACCTGGATAATGATGGTATCCCATGCTAGGGATAGCCATCTAAGGAACGGGTAAGCTGATGGCAGGAGGGCCATAATATTATGGACTTAAATGGAGATATTTTGATGACGTCATTTATAGATGGTCCCAAACAAACTCAGTTTCAAATTAATAAACTCTTAACTAGCCACTACCATATCCCATGAGCCGTATTTCTTGAAAAAAGGGAGATGATCAGAATTGCTTTTAGTTCAGAATGGAGATGGTCAAACTTGATTTATCGCCTAGGATATACTTCATTCACAGTCATATATTCACCAAATTACTTTTTACCCAAGTAGCCCATCTCCAATTTTAACTAATCCCAAAATTGAAAATTACGTAAATAAGACAATTTGCAATTTTACAGAAAAGTTTAAATGGAACTTTACAAAATAAAATTGAAATTGTAAAAATAATACAGGTTTCAAAATCTCATGATTGACTTTAAAAGCATCTATCCCGTCTTGTGATTCTTTTATAATATTTCTTCTAGTTAAAGTATATAACACAATTTATTGTATCAATTAATAGGTACATGCAAGGCTATAATTAGTACAGCATAGCAGTTTTTGCAGGGGCGAACCTAAAAAACATTTTCAGAGTCGGCATTACATATAGGTCGCCCGATTAAACACCCTTAAGAAAACCTATACTAAAAAATCTATTCTAAAGTTGACAACTGCTTTATTACCCAGCCCCTGGATTCGCTCTTGGCGGCATGTCGTAAGAGAACATAGAACTAAGTAAGTACATATGCGTAGGCGTAGCGCTCTTGGCTTATTCCTTAAGGCTATGCCCAGTTTCATGTTTGTAAGTTAGTGCGTAAATACATACTATTTTTAGGTACTTTTCTAATGAAGCATAATTAAATGAAAAATAGAAAGGTGCATTTTAACATCCGAGACAGAAACGGGAAATTTTATTTTAAAGCCGTTCACAGTTTTAGTCTTCTTCAGTTCAGCGTCAGCAATTGCAAATGAGGTTCACAGTTTAATGCAAAACTTATCATTTTTAATCATATTTATGTAGGAACGAGAATCCTTTCATTTCTTGAGACAGTGACGACAAAATAGTGATCTCTCGAAAACAATATTTTCAAGACCGTTTACTTGATCCAGGTAACTTTTAATTCATCCCGCGTACTTATGCTTTTGTCTCTCTACTTTCTATTTTCATTTTTATTTGTATTTCCCTAGAGAACAATATCGTCTGTAAAGAACCAAAATGACCCATATCCAATTTAAGCAACATTCAAAATGAGCTATGTCATCAAAACAAAATGAGAAACATGCGTGAAATGTTAATTAAGAGTTTTTGAAAAACGTAAAAAAGTTCTATTTTCATGTTTTTTTAACAATGTAAATGTCCTATTTACATTTTTTTGAAAAAGTTCAAAATGTTCTAACTCAATGGTTTTTGAAAAGGTGCCAAATTTTCTAATTCCATGTTTTTTGAAAAGTGCAAAATGTTCTATGTATTTATATTCTCTCAAGACATATTTGAATATTTTTGTAGGTAGCTGATATTGGTTTTAGCTAAAAACGGATATGAGTTATTTTGGTTCTTCACAGACGATATTTAGGTATTTACACACAAAAATATCGAGATGGCGGGTGGCTGAAATAGATGCTTGATAGAGACAATTATTAGATTTTAAAACTTGTAAAATGTTCCATTTACACATTTTTTAAAATTGCTCAATTTATATTTAAACATTTTTTTTAAGTGTCAGATGTTGTAATTACACGTTTTTGGAAAGTGCAATATATTTTTGTGTACTTGTTTTTAACATTGTATTATATATTTTCTTTTCTTGTAGATTAATACAAATAGTGCATTTTGTATTCAGCTATATAAGGCGGACGTGGTTCCTTAATGTTTTTTTGTTCTTCACAACAGATATATGTGCAGGTATACCAATTATACAACTAATTAGAATTCGTGTATTCGAATTCGCTAAGAAAAAGAGAAAGTACAGCATGGACTCGTGGAAGTCCCTCTCCCTGATTACGATTACCTATATACCTACTTATGCATATCTCTATAGGACTGTATACAAATTTTACTATGTTAATGTAAATATAACAGGTGCAAGTGATGGAATTTAAATGGGGTACGGAAAATGGGGCATTATTACGGGAACCAAAACGGAACATTTAATTTTAGAAATGAGCCAGAATATTGGATTTATCCTTCCTATTATCGTGGAGTTTAATAGTCATTCATACAAACATTTTACTTTTTGGACACAAACGGGCAGTGTTGATTTTGTGAGAGCGCAAAATAAAATTACAGTTCTAAATTAAAAAACAAATATATTGCATGATAAGATCTTTTTTCTTGCTCCCATTATAGTTATTACACCACTTCAATTTTTTTAACTTGATTTTATTATGTGTAATCTCATTACAGAGTCACATCCCAGTGATGAATTCTGTCCAGCCAGTTGTTTTCGACTTTTCGATAGGTACTAATAATTAAAGTTTTTTTAAAAATACATATTTTTTACAAGTTAAAATGAACTCCACCGAGACAAACCATCCTCAACTGACTGGAAAAGATCCCCACGCTTCTTTGGAGAGAAGTGATAACAAAAAAGCTTCGCCCATCCGTCAGCAGTTATTCTGTATTCAACACGTGAGACATACATATATTATGAAAGACAAGACATTTAAACTTAAATTTTGACAGTTTTTAAAAATTTAAGTGCATTCAGCTTAATGACAACAATTACTCGAATTATTTTCCAGATTCTAGAAGAAATCATGAGATGTGTAGACTTCAATGACTTGTACAAATGCCGCCTCTACTGCCACTCTTGGAACCTTACGGCGGCTCCCATCCTTCAAAAGCAATTCACACTCTACTTGCAAGGCTACCAGACGTTCATCAGCTATCGACGACCGAGTCGAAAATTACTCGCGACTTTTCCACTTCAAAATCGATCTACATTCGCACCCCACAACAAAAAATCCGAAGCCGGAAATCTAAAGCCCAGTAAACAGCTGGACGAGTTAGTAAAATTATTGGAAAATTCAAAAAAGTTAAATTTAGCTCAATGTTTCCCATGCAAAAAATTTCAGTTTTTCGACCAAATTCAAGGAAGCTCCATGAAGAACCTCCAAGATCCAGTTCTCCAGCGTTTCCTAGACACATTTGGGATGCACATTAATGAGCTGTCCATTTGCTTTGACTCACGCGCCACAATTGAAGATGACCCAGACCCAGACGTTCTCTCCTATGTACTGCACGAGAAAGAAGCAATGAAGCTGATTGAGAAACTTTTAGCGGTCCAAGCGCCGTCCCTTTCATTTCTGTCATTGGAATTTCCAACACAGGTCGCGTGGGAGGTGGAAGGAGAGTCACGTGGGAAAATGTCTACCCTTCGAATGACTGACCCCGAATTTCAAAGTATCCGTCAAAACCTCCTGGAGGGGAAAATTAAGTCTAATTTAAAATTCTTACATTGGACTAAGCAGGTATCCGCCAAAGTGCTTGAAGTAATATTAAATCTGGCTCCGCAATTACGCTCTGTTGTACTGCAAACAGGCTACGAGCACCTGTTGACGGAACCACTGGACAGACTTCATTTGCTCCGTTCTGTGGACATTAATCCACGCTACGGCTCCATTCAAAGCCTGGAGACGCTCGCGTCCGCCTCCCGCCAAGGAAATCTTTACCTTAAAAACATTTACATTCGCTTCTGTAACTGTGCTGAATGTGTAGAGTAGGGTATTTGGACTCCGGACTTACAGCGTAGAATGATTCACGTGATTAATACTGTTTTGGATGCTACACACTCTCCCTCCCTGAAAAGCATTGATTGGTTTGGAAGATGTGAGGGATTACGAACTCAAATAAATTTTAAAAATGTAGCGCCAATTATTTGCAAATTTGGGGAACGGGATCCGCTGTACCCATTGGATCTAAACAGGTCAAGTCGGAAGAAAGAGCCCCAATTAAGAATTCATATGTAATATGAATTAAAATGTGTTCTGTAATTTTTGGTTCCGTCTAGTTTAGTGTTAAGCGTGAAGTGATTGCACAAAATTTTAACTTTCAATTTTTAAAAAGAGCGAATTGTTATACTAAAATGTTTTTAAAACAGGAAATTGTACCATTTACATGTTTTTTAAATAGTTCTAAATGTTCTATTTACACTTTTTTGAAAAGTCTAAAATGTTCTATTTACACGTTTTTGAAAAGTCTAAAATGTTCTATTTACACGTTTTTGAAAAGTCTAAAATGTTCTATTTACACGTTTTTGAAAAGTCTAAAATGTTCTATTTACATGTTTTTGAAAAGTTTACAATTTTTTACACATTATTATAGTTTTGAAAAGTGGTAAATGCTTAAAGCGCAAAATGTTTTACATTCTTGTTTTCGAATATGGCAAAGGGGTCTATATACATGCATGTAATGATGATGCAGGTAATGATATTTTAATTGCTTGCAGTTAGTGCACTTATCGTTTATTTAAGTTTTTAATTGTAAAATAATTATTTAATTTGAGTATTTCGTAAAAAATACAAAATCTAAGTAGAAAACAAAATACTAGAACGGCCAGGTGTAAAGTAATGTGTAGTAAAGTATTGTGTATGTGTCATCCTAATTTATCCCAGTATTAATCGTCCGCCACACATTACGCACAATGAGGGAATGCTCACAAATAAAGTTAGTATGCACCCCGTAGTTGTGAACCACGCGGAGCCAAGAAGGAGACTGAGCAGAGCGTAGACCAGGACTCTGGCAACGATGAACACATTCACACACCAACAAAGGAAACTTGGGAAGACGAGACATCGGAGAAATTGACTTTTTAGTTGTTCCTAAAATTGAAACAAAAACATTACATAATTATAGGTGTACTAAATTTCGAATTCAGTTACAATGAAATTAATAATATAGTTTGATACTGTATTTCTTCCCCAGCAAAAGGTAACTTCGGGTATCAAAGACAATAAAGCGACACCGAAAAGTCCAGCAAACTGCCCTTTAATAAAATAAGAAAATAATAATGCAATCCAAATATTAGCTAAACTCTGTATTACATTTTGTAATTTTTTTTACAATTGTTTCAAAAACCATACAATTTATTTTATATATCATACTTACAGACATTTTTAGAAAAGAACTCTTTTTGATTGTATAATACAAGTCCGAAGGCACCAATGATTCCAGCTCCCGCTTGTGTCAACTGTCGTAAATGGAATAAAATAAATATTTTATTATTTGAAAATTCAAATCATACTGTGAATTTACAAAATAGGCTAAACTAGGTTCTATAAAATTTTTAAAAATAGGTACACTTCAGGCTTGACTACTAATCCTTTAGATTTTAGACCTACGTAAAATCTGCATATTTTGCAAAAAACTATAGGCTACACAATAGGCAAGGCGATCTTAATAAATAAATTTTTAGTTGCAAAAAAGCGACAAAACAAAACTCACCATCTCAATTTTAAATAAGTAAATGGTAGTCGTTAACAAGGCTTGACTTTGTTTATGAATGGGGTCTGTAAGAAGTTCTTGGAATTCCAAGGAAGGGGTACTCCTGTCGAGGTCGACAATCTCCCCTGTGGGATCCTTAAGGTCATCATTCACAGCATTAGTGGTCTCCAAATGGCTGCTAGGTACATCCACAGCTAACTTTTTTCTGTGTCCTGCAGCATTCAAGATCACAACTTCTGCTGTTATTGGGCTTGGTATTAATTTCGCATTTCTAACAACAACTGCAGAACTAAGCCCAGGTTGTAGTTTCTCCTCCGCGTCTCCTTCAGCCAACGCGTAAGAAAGTTGCGAAATATCCAATGTTCCACTACCACTGTCTTCTGCTATTGGCCTATTGTCCAACGCAGACGTTTTTTCCTTTTTTCGTTCGTAGCCCGAAATTATTGATGTCGTATCTGCGTTCATTCTAATACGTAGAAAAAGATGTGGAGAGTGGTTTTACATGTAACTAGCCGATTTCAAAAGGTCGTGTCTACAAAAATCGGGAAAATTTTAAATGGTGAAGATCCAAAGTAACTCAACTGAATTTTGCGTTGTTTGGTCACAAAGTTATAAAAAATTCAAACTGTAATACCTTGCCGCCCTGTAACTTGTACATTTCTCATCAGTTTTTGACGAAATTTGATGTTTTTTAACGTTTTTACATTTTTCTAAAACGTTAATTCAAGATTTTTCAAAATTCGGAAAATTTTAGTTTTGGAAAAAGTTGGTCAATAAAATTAGGCTTCAAAAATAATGTTATTTTCTCTACGTTTAAAAAAAAATGAAACTATTTTAATTTTGAAAAATCCTGAAAAAACGTTTTATAGAAAATAGTCTGAACATTAGAACATATCAAATTTTGTCAAAATCGGATGAGAACTGTAGAAGTTAAAGGGCGGCAAAATATTAAAATTTGAATTTTTTTAAAACTTTGAAGGGCTATACTGTGACTAAACAACGTAAATTGCAGAGTTACTTTGGATCTCTGCTATTTAAAAGTAGCCTGATTTTTGTAGGCATGACCTTTTGAAATGTGTGAGTTCCATGTGAAACCATTTCCTTGTAAGTGGATAACAATCACTGTAGATATAACACTACCACCAGTGCCAGTAAAGACGGCATAATGTCCTAGGTTGGCATTTGTAATAAGCAAAACTTGTGCAATAAATATGTGCAACGTAATGACATCTGAAATTTAAGTAGTTGTGGAATATTTTATTCATAGACTAAATTACCTTGTGGGAGCAAAAGTCAAAGTTTGTTTGCTATTAGAGTGTCCCATGTTGCTTCTGTAGGATTCCAAATGCATGGAAGGGATTGTCCACAAATGGCTTCATAGGTGGAGGTCAACGAATTTACTTGGCTACTTAGTACAATGCATATTAAAGGTAGCCATTAAAGTAAACGTTAAGCTGATGACAGGGGGTGTGGAGTGTGGAGTATGTAAAATGTACTCATTACTCGGTAGCATGTCATATGTTGGGTAATACTACTAATATTTTTCTATTATGTTTGCTGCACTGACTTTTGTACCCAAGTTTCCACATAATTACTTAAAGTGAACAAATAACTTTATTCACCACTTGAATTCTTCAGATTTCTAAAAGTAAAATGATGTGCCGGTAAGTTTTGAAAGTATGGAAATATTTATTTTTAAAAGATTGTCATTTAGTAACAATTCAGGTGGGCAGAATTTAATGCGTCGTCTTGTCTCAAGTTGCATTACTGAACTACAGGCAAGTAGCTGTTAAACTTTAAAATGCCGTGCAGTTGTAATTTCGTCATGTGTGCTGTGACTGCTGTGTGCTATATATACGTGCATAGACAGCAGATACAAAATAATGCGAGAATTTCGTGCCTTATCAACACAAGAAGATCACGCAATGGAAAGCATACTAATGTTTTAATGATTAACCTTCATCTGGAAAATAAACAAAATCTTTAATTTAATAGAATTGACATAATTAGGTGAAGCTTATTTGGATTGATTGGGGTTGGGGCGGAACTAAAAGGTTGACATCATTTATGGACTATCCCTTATACCCATGCGGAGACATATAAACACAATATCGTCTGTGAAAAACCAAAATGACCCATATCCAATTTAAGTTACAATCAAAATGAGTTATGTCAGAAAAACAAAATGAGACACATGCTCAACATGCTTATAATTAAGAGTTTTTTAAAAGTGTAAAATGTTCTATTCACATACAATTATATGTTTTTGAAATGTGCAAAATGTTCTAATCCCATGTTTTCAAAGTGGTGCAAAATGTTCTAATTCCATGTTTTCGAAAATTTGCAAACTGTTCTTACTCCATGTTTTCGACAAGGTTAAAAATGTTATACTTACATATTTTTGAAAAGTGTAAAATGTTCTAATTACATGTTTTTCAAAAATGTAACATGTTCTACATACATTTTTTTAAAAAGTGTAAAATGTTCTATTTACATATATTTTTGAAAAGGTGTAAAATGTCGTATTTACATGTTTTTGAAAAGGTGTAAAATGTCGTATTTACACGTTTTTAGAAAGTGTATGATGTTTTATTTACATGTTTTTAAAAAGGTGGAAAATTTTACAATTCCATGTTTTTAAAAATTGTAAAGTAAAATGTCGTATTTACATGTTTTAAAAAAGTGTATAATGTTCTATTTACATGTTTTTGAAGAGCGTAAAATATTCTTTTTACGTATTTTTAAAAAGTGTAAAATGTTTTGTTTAAATGGTCTCAAAACATACTTGAATACCTTTGTAGATAGCTGATATTGTTTTTAGCTCAAAATGGATATGGGTCATTCGAGTTCTTCACAGATTCATGATTTGTTCGTGTTATGCTTCAACTGGAAGAAGTAGTAATACTTAAACCGTTACTACTACGTCCAAAGTAATGTGTTTTTCAAACACTCGGGAATGCACTGAGTTTAGTGTAAATTCCCGCTTGCTTCTTTTTCGAATAGAATACAGCAAGAAGCAAGGAAACAGGAGGAAGATAGAACTCATGACGGCTGCTGCTCCTACAATTTCCCACAAAGGCCTTATAGCATAGCAAGAAACTGTAATGGTATTCCCACGCAACTGATGGCCATATAGAAAATCCAGACAGTCAAGTACGCCACCTGGTTCTGCAGGAATATACATCAATCATTTTCATATCATAAACATAATTATTACCTTTCAAGAATTGATCCTTTCCAATTGCTCCAATTGAATTGATATGTGTCAATGAAACACTAACTGAGTTAGATCCGAAAATTGTAGAGATTTTAAAAATAGCAAAATATTTGATTTGAATGTTTCCGAAATGAGAAAATTGTTTAATTTACATGTATTCGGAAGGAGTAGAATATTCAAATTAAACGTTTTTGAAAGAAATTAAAAAATTAAGTGTTTTTAATAAGTGCAAAATAATTTTTTCTTTAACAATGATTCTAATATTTATATTTTCATTTCGTGCAAAAAGTGCATTTTGGTTTTAGTTAGAAATGGATATGTTTCATTTTGCTTCTTTTGAGCCAGTACAAGTTCATACCTACTATACAATACTCATTTATGTTCCTGTGTTGGAATTTACTTGCAAAAATTTACAATACAGTAAGTATTCACAATTTTATTAATTGATTAATTGAGCAAACCTCGTGAACTCCTTTGTGTAGGATGATTGCAAAAATAATATGAATTATTAAAAACACTAATCCAGTCCCAAGAAAAACGAGCAAAACTAGACAATTAGGGACGATACATTATTAAGACACTAGCATCCAATTTGATATGTTTTAAAGGAAACTTATAACCAAAGTATTTTAATTCATAGTGAACGTTTATTACATCAAGTTGTAATACATGAAATATGAAATTCACGTGCATACAAAATATTATGGAAATAATATGGAACAAGTTGAATATTACTGTCTTACTCAAAATTATAGTTAGTGGATAAAGATCAAAGTCTTGCCTAACCACAAAAATTCCAAAAATGGAAAGTAACTGAAAAAAAAACTGTTATCCAGAGCATTGTTGAGGCCTCAAGTTGAACTCCCTGTTCCATATAGACATACAAAAATTAGTATTAACTTTGAATTACATTTTTGCCAAGTGAGTGATTGTGATTTTACCATATTTATATCCGTAATTTCTCCCTTGTAGGATTTTAGCAAGGACATCCTTATACAGTCAAATCCGCGTATAAGGGACGCCGCCGGACAGGCGAAATCGGTCCCTTATAACTGGGTTCTCTTTTAACCACTTAAAGGATTTCCCTTATAAATGGACACATAATTTAAATTTTTAATTTTTATTATTTTAGTCTTATCCATTTTAACGTTATTTTTGGAAAATTCCCTTATAAATGGACTAAAATACCAAAAAATAGTCTAAAATTCATGCCTTGTAACCGGATTTTCCCTTATATCGGTTTCCTAAAATCCGGTTATTTTTAACACTAAAACGTATGCTGGTCTATCAAATCTTTTAAATCTGTCACTGTAAGTAGAATTTCCCTTTCATCTGCGTCCCTTATAACCGGATTTGACTGTATAAGTTGTGTAGTGTAAGTAAAAGTTATTCAATTTAATAAATAAGTTGGCTCACAATTAATCCTGCAAATTCAATAAAATCTGATTCCCAGCAATTTAAATTGTAGATAAATTTAGGAAAATTGAAAATATTCATTTTTAAAAAAGTTTTAAAAGGTTATTTATTAAGACAGGCACGTATTAAAGTGTTGTTATTTCGTTGGCTGTTGTTGCTGAACTGGACAAGTTTCTGCTCCGCAGGCAACAAGATGAGTATTTTTAACTCTCCAATGTTTGCTATGCACATATGTGATATAAATCACAGGAAAAAATAATGTGGGGCGCTCCTCACTTATCAAAACTAAAAGATCACTCAAATGAAGCAAATAAGCGCAACAATCTATAGGTGTTTGAACGGTCCTAGCCTGGGAATTGAATAATATTATTTACTTGAATGACTTGACGGTTAACAACATTACAAAACATAAAAAACTTCAAGAAAATGTATAATGTTCACACTTAATGATACTACCAGCCGCGGATCTAGAGGGGAGGGGGCTATGGATATTTATCTTGAAAGGCCTTTTCCATATAGCCTTTAACATATTTAGCTACCCCAAGATTAGGCTCTTGTTTGTTTTCATAACACTAGTACAAAACTTAACGTGTGCCTATTTTAAAAGTACCTTCCCAGGTAAGGTTTATTTTTCATTTACTAGATGCGACAGGATTTCATGTGTACATATAGTTACTATAGACTATAGCTTTGATTAATGATTAGAGTAATCAGTTGTGCTAATTAAACATCTTGCACTTTTTATAAACTCGTAATTAAAATTTTTCGGAACCATTCCACCCTTCTCACTAAACTAGAGCGAGCCAAAAGTTACAAAACACATTTTGAATCACTACGAATGAATTCTGAATGGGCGTTGATCTTTCGGAGAAGGTTTATTTAAATCCAACGGGTATAACGGATCCCACAACCTAAATTTGCAAATTGTTGGTGCCACATTTTCAAAATTAATTTGAGTACGAACACCTTCACTTTTTCCAAACCAATCAATGCTTTTCAAGAATGGTGAGTGTGTGCCTGCAAAAATAGTATTAATCACGCGAATCATTCTCCGCTGCAATTTTAGAGTCCAAATTCCCCGCTCCACACAAACAGAACAATGACAAAATCGAATGTAAATATTACGAAGAAACAAATTTGCATGGCGGGAGGCGGCGGCGAGAGTCTCTAGGCTCTGAACTGAGCCGTAGCGCGGATTAATGTCCAGAGAACGGAGCAAATGAACTCTCTCCAGCGGCTCGGTCAGCAGGTGCTCGTAGCCCGTTTGGAGTACAACAGACTGTAACTGTGGAGCCAATTGTAAAATGACTTCAAGCACTTTGGCGGAGATCTGTTTAGTCCAGTGTAAGAATTTGAGTTTTGATTTATTTTTTCCCTCCAGATTTTGACGAATACTTTCAAATTCGGGGTCAGTGGTTCGAAGGCTGGACGAATTTCCACGCGACGCTCCGTCCACCTCCCACGCAACATGTGTTGGAAATTCCAGTGACAGAAATGAGAGGGACGGCGCTTGGACCGCTAAAAGATTCTCAATCAGCTTCATTGCGTCTTTTTCGTGCAACACACGGGACCGATCGTATGGCCAGTCTTCAATTGTGATACGTGAGTCAAAGCAAATGGATAGCTCATCCAAGTACATCCCGAATGTGTCAAGGAAACGTTGGAGTACTGCGTCTCGAAGGTTCTTCATGGAGCTTCCCTGACTATGGTCGAAAAACTGAAACTTTCTGCATAGGAAATACTGATCTAAATTTAATTTCTTTGAGCTTTCCAATAATTTAACCCACTCATCCAGGTTTTTATTTGGCCTGATTTGTCCAGAGCCTTTGTGATTGCGATTGTTTGGGGAATGATTTTCAAGTGGATGAGTCGCGAGCAATTTCCTACTTGATCGATAGCCGAAGAAATTCCCGTAGCCTTGAAAGTATAGTGTGCATTGCTTTTGAAGGATGGGGGCCACAGTCACATTCCAAGAATGACAAACGAGGCGGCAATTAAACAAGTCATTAAATTCTACACACTTCAAGATTTCGTCTAAAATCTGTAAAATATTTCAATTATTAGTTGTCAGACGTAATGCATTTAGCCTTTTAAAAACAGTAATAATTAAAATTCGAAAATATAAGTCTAGCAATTTGTCATCTTACGTGTTGAATTCTAAATACTGGTTGACAGGATTGAACTTCAGTGTCATCCGTTCCTTTTACATTATTATAGTGATTTTCTCGAGCTAGTTTTTTGGTTTCGGTGCAGCTCATTTTAACCTGTAAAAAGAATATTTTCAAAAAAAAACTAAGTTAGTTAATATATAAAACAACTTGCTTTACCAAAATTATCAACAGAATTTGGCTCAAACGGAGAACAAAAAGGAAACTGCAACGTAATTTTAAAAAATTAGGTGATGACGGCAATAATGGGGTAATTTAAAAATTGCTAAATCATGTAAAATAATATTTTCGATTTAAAGTTGTTATTTTACTTTGCGCTCTTACAAGAATATTGCAGCCCGCTTATTGTGTCCAGAAATTAAAATGCATTTGAAATGATTGACTGTTAAACCCTTAAGCTGAGCCATGATAAATCCAATATGCGGACTCATTTCTATTTTTAATACTCCGTTTATTGAATACTCCGTTTCTGTTCCCGTTATAATGCTCCATGCTTCATACCACATTTGAATTCCAACACGTACATATATCCATTGTCTACATTTGCATATTGATACTTATATATACAGTCCTAAAGGGATATCAGTACGTTATACATTATATAGGTATAATCAGGTCAGGGAGAGGGACTCACATGAGCCCATTGCACTTTCTCCTTTTCTTTTCAAGATTCGTTCTGAACGTGGGTTGAGCGCCTGTTTATAGCTAAAGCTAAGGTCTTAAAGCCCCTAAATAGGTTATCGATAAAAGTGACAATTTAGGTCCTAATACAATACAAGTAGGCAACACAGACTAATATTTGTATTTTGCTTCGTAATAGAACATCATTTAAGTAATTTTCAAATGCATTTACCTGGGTTCATAATTTCAATTTGAGCTTGCTGTAGATGCATGTTTTTATTATTTTTTAACGCGATATAAAAACAAGTCAACTTTGTCAATACTTTAATCAGGACCAATTTGAATAATTTTGTGAATCTTGCAGCGTGCAAATATATTTAATTATTAGGTTATATATCACACGCATACCAGAACCAGAGTGCTCTATTCTTTTTGCGCTGATTTTGGTCAGCTACAGTTTCTTCCTTATTGAATAAAAAACGCTATTTAATAATATTTAAATAAAATTAAGCTTTACGCTAATTCAGCCATGTTAAATAGAAATATTATTTTATACGAGATTGTGCTTAAGCGTGTTGCCAATAATCGCTATTGCTTTTTCATTACACAGGAAATATTGGAATATTGCCATTTCTTAACCCCTTAACTATTGACAATAAGGATAATTATTTCCCGTTAATGATAAGGATACATAAGTAAGATGTTAACGATGGACTCAAATATGAACCTGCACATTGTGAGAACCATCTCCTTGTCCACGTAGTACATTCCACCAATGTTCACTGAAAAGCATCTAAGAGACCTCAGTTGCATCTTGAGGTACGGTGCTTCTTTAGTAGCTGCCTTTGTATTGTGACCCCTGACCTGCATCACTTGACCTGTCTCTGACCTGCTGGACCTTGACCCTAATCCATGTCGCCTCCACTTGGTCAAAAGTCCACTTGACTTTTCGTACACCTGACAGAGGATTGAGTACGAGATGACAAGGAACAAGGAGCAATTTGGTCCCATAATTCCCAGTCCAATGGCGAGAATTCCTTAAAATTTTATTGCACCGTAAGCACAAAAAATTACAAAAGAAATTAAAATCACTTTTGTTGAGATGATTGCAATTGCATGTGATTGATTGGTCGTATAAACAATCATTTGGAGTGCCTTCCAAATTGTCAACTTTGTTATCGGCTCGCTGTTGCCTGAGTTACGACTTCTGCATGTCTCACTTCTATGAAAATAAAAATAGGCACTTAAATCAGAAAACAATTGTGCTTTTCATTAGGGATCTTCAATAAATAACGTCACGGGTAGGGTAAATGGGTCTACTTGGATACTGTCACAAGGAGTCAGTGATTGCTTAAAATGGAAATATTTACGTGAAAGCATTTATTGACATCCCCATATTATTTAATACAATTTTAAAATTTTCCAGTCAACCAACCTTAGCTTATCCAGCAAAACCAGTAGCGAGCTGAAAATGGGAACGCAAGTGAAACTGAGAAGCAACCCGGCACCTATGTAATTGTACATGACCCAGCCTTGAAATGCTGACGATGCGATTACGACGGGTGCCTTCATAAGTATGTCAACTGCCGCGTCCGTCCAATTGTCCCAATCGGTTGGTTGCATGAGCTTCAAAATGACTGAAGACAGCACCTCAGGGAAGTTTAGACGAATTAAAGCGAATGCCATAACAATCAGAATGTTCATGTTGAAGCCGCAGTATGTGAGTTTGAGGAACCACTCGCAAACTTTAGTCATCTTTGGTGTCCTCCTATCATTTTGAGGAAAGAGCCCTGCAACATGCGTAAATATTTTTTATTTTCCGTATTGCTGACTGTCCTTGAATAAATAATACAATTTTTTTTCCAAAATCAGGGAGGACAATACGTAAGTTGGCGTAGTTGTTTGACATATTTTTGAAGTCCCCGCAATAATCCAGATTTACGATATTTTAAAATTCAATAATTGACAATAATTACGCTAATTGTATCACATAGTTGAACAGGTGAGGGGGAGGGGGGAGTACGTACCTTCGCAACGTTTGACGAACGTCCAGGAATTGATAAGCAAGACCGGGAGCTCGTGTCTTTTCAGAATGACATTCAAATGAAGCAGTGAGACAAACGAGTAGAAAATCTGAACCAAAATCATGTAAATCTGATTCTAAATACTTTTATTAGTATCTCCATGACAGGACAAGAAGGCATAGTAAGCTAGCAAGACCACGACAGATGCTTTCCAGACGAGTAGTCGCCACTTGGATGTAACCATTTCTGGTTGGTTTTTGGAGTAATTCCACGTAATGGGATGTACCACTTGTAGAACCTCTCCGAACGTGTACCCCTTCACGATCCACTTCTGAAGAGTCGGCGTTAAAATTTGCCCATTCTCCATTTTAAGACTTATCGAATTTTTTTTTACAAAAAAGTTTCGAAAATTCTTTTACTGTTTTTTGAACAGCGAGAGGACTTTTAAATAGATGAATACTTCTTGTTGTTACCTGTTGTCAAAAGCTTTAGTAAGTATGTGGGCTATAACTCGGTTTAGAGAAGTTATTTGGACGTTATAAAAAAAAGTCGTTGAGCTGGCGGCTTACGCTCAGCTACCGATGAAATGCCTTGTTATGTATCAAAACGTTATGAGCTGATGGATGTGTTATTAGGGATTCAAAATTCGACCATGAAAAGGCGTTATGAGTTAAATCGATTTTTTAATCGATTGGTATAATCCACCTGTCAGGAGTTGCCCATAAATGGCTGTCTCTAATATAGGATACCATGACTGGCACACGAAACCCATTGTTTATTGTTTCTACCGCTGAAACCATTTGGGGACAATTCTTGATATGAATTAACTTTTTAGGTATTTACGATCGCTTTGCTCCTATTCCTGTAAACAAAATCCTAGACAAATGCTATGATTTTGAATAATTTAGTATTTTCTTTGTATTCGATTTAATTTTAAATCAATTTACTTAACATAAAAATAAATTCCTTTTGTTTTCCACATATTTCTCTCTCAACGTGAAATAACCGTAATTGGTTTGCTGAACCGTTTACAGAAAATAGTGCTGATGGAAAATAAAACTTTGTTATTAACACATAAGAAGGAAATTAAAGTTTTAATAACCCCTGCCAAGTTTCAATACGAAAATGGAAAATCAAATCAATAAATAGGTAGTCAATATAGAATTAAGGTGCCATTGCCAATTGATATTTCCATTCTATGTATATCCTAATAAGCAAAGTGGAAGTTTGCAAAATACATGGTGCCTCATAAACTTCTTTATGTATAATGCTTGCAAATAGAAAATTGATCAAGACTGCAGCTACTCCAATTCCACATACAATCACCCAAACTGGAACATTGGGAACGATACACATGGATTGATTATAACTGAAAATATAACTTAAATAAAATGTTTTGTTTTGAAAAAATAACATGCATTTAGAAAATCCTGAATAAATAATACTAATAAAACTTTGTGTAAAAAAATTTAAAAAAAATAAGTTTAAGGTTGCCCCGACTCCGACTTGACCGCGGTCTTTACAGGGTGCTTGACTTCCAATTTACTTGCACGCAATCACACATGACTATTTCTATAGCAAACTTTACATCACATTAACGTTTACATGTACGCGGCTCGAATATGATTTAATATGTGAAATATTTCCTTTAAACATAAACAATGTCACGACAATATTAAACAACTAACTTTCAATTTCAATCACCCCCCTGTATTATTATTAAATCTTACTTCTTGGTTAAAGGAAGTTAACAGTTTCCAATGTCTTGGACTTTTCAGAAAGGCAAACAATTTTAACCGAAACAAATACCCAGAGGCAAGGTGTGATCATAATTTGACAAATCTATTATAAACATTTTATTTTAGTTAAACAAATATTGTTTTGTACACTGAGCAGTAGAGATATTGAAATAATTGTGCAACAGAGACAAAATAAATTTTATCTCTCTGATTCAAAAAACTATTTTTCTGTGTATATTTAGCTTTAGGTCGATTTAGAGTAATCTTTGGTTAATTGAGTGAGTATTGTGTAAAATGGAATAATTGTATAACATAGATACCGTATTTCCTTTAATACCACACAGACCTGTAATAATACACGGGCCTATAATATAATAGTACCCGGGTCTGAGAGCTATGAGTTTAAATATGACACGAGTCCATTTAAAAAACTATTATAAGGCATTAGACTGGTCTGTAATAATACTCGGACCTGTTATAATACAAGGGTCTGGGAGGTCTGAATTTGAATAGTGCACGGTGTGTATGTACTATTAAGAAAATACGGTAATATGGTATAATTTTAATGTATGTATTATATTATTAGGTATAGCGATGTAGGCATCGACTATAATGTATAGATTTAAATTAGGATTTAGTTATAGGTACATAACAATGTAACATTTAAATTAAAGGAATTAATTAATGTAGGCCAAAGGAAGGGGCGAAGGGCGAGTTCTGTAAAATGAATTTAGTTAAGATAAAATCATGCAGTATGAATCTGTCATTGTGTAATAATTATTGTGAAACATGAATCATGCGAATGAATAATGTACTGTAATAATAATGAGATTTTATAAATTCTTGAGCTTGCCTCAGAGATTGTATTGTAGGGAGCGACCACTCCTTTGCCAACTACGAAACCAACAACATTTAACGTTCTTACTTGTATAGTTAGCTTTTAATAAATTACGTGTTAAAAAGACTTTAATAAATTTAACAGTGATTTAATTGTCAAATACAATTCAACCCATTCAACTTGATCAAACTCATCGATTATTTACTCAACAGTAACAGCATCAAATCCACACATTTAACATGGCGGTTCAGGCGGAAAAAGGTATTAGTATTGCGCAATCATTTTATTAGCAGTAAGAGTATAAAAGAGATTTTAATTTAAGCTATTTTAGAGAAATATTTTATTTTATTTTTGGTTGAATTTAATTTCTTTTCACTAGTAAAACGTATCTAAAATCTAATACTGCCTTCCTCGAGGAAAAGGGTAAGATACCAATTAGCACGGCAAAAATTTATTTAAAATATTTTAATAAGGATTAAAAATAATTTTCATTTTCCTATGGTATCCACCGTGGTGAGCATTTGCAAGTTGTCAGAAGTTAAGATAATTAATCAGGCTTGTAGTGCAGAATAAAAACTTGATTGTGCAGTAGATAAGTGTTAAAAACCCAACCACCGTAGTTAGTTGAAGTGCACACTACCCACATTCCTTTCCCGACCTTGCTTAATTTTAGCAGCTTCAGTAGTAATTTTTCTGCAAACGCATAACAACACACTGAGTAAAGTCAAGTTTAAATGGAGAGAGGTTGACATTGACAAGACTGGCAAATACACACAAGAAAGAGGACGGTAGTTCACGGTCAAGTTACTGGCAACTGGAGTCTGGATCCATCATACACTTTTACGAGGTATGTAAATTCTCAAGATTCAAAAAGCTTTAACTAGAAGAAGTCTCATGAGCATATGTAGGCTATATAAAGGGTTTAATAGTACGCATATTATAATTTTGATCGAAATTAGGTGATTGTGGACGAGGTAGGTCACGAAGGGAATTCTAAAACGAGTAGGCATTTAGTATAAAATCCACAGTATTGAGTAATTTCAAATAAAGTTCTCAAGTAATCAAAACATTTTAGTTTTGACACAATTACCTTGTTGCTCGCTTATTTAATATTATTTTTATTGTTAAGTTATTCATACGAGTAGGTATCTACGAGCAAGGTAGACTAGAGCAACAAAATCAGGTAGTTTATATTTAAACTAGCATAATTTGGACAAATTTATTCTTGGGTTAATAAATTGTGAAATATATTTGTATTGAGGAGAAATAGTACAGGATGTTGTTAGCGAGTCAGGCATAACAGAAATTTATTATCAAGTAGGAATTAACTAATAACTTATACAAGTAGGAGTTTGAAAGATCCTACATGGGGGAATATGAAGCGATATTTCGATCCAGCACTGGAGGATATGCAGGACCATATCAATCATTCCAATCTAATCACGGCCATCATGGAAGTACGTGACGAGAAGGAAAAATGTGAGCTATTTGGATCTACTATGCGGGTTGCGGCAGTAGACTGGTACGAAACTCGAAAGGATGTCACCAACTGGCAACAGATGGAGGACGACTTCCACAAAACCTTCCACGGGAGCAGAACTAGGAAACGAGTACCACAGAATGCAGAGTGGAGAGCAGGCAAGAGAATGCAAGGACGAAAACACATCCACAGGCAGACTGACGTCACAGCGGGAGAAATAGAGAGAGGAAAAAATTCAACTTCAACTCAGGCTATGATGTCTATGGATGGAAAAGGAACGCCGAATACCACTATGAACTATGAAGGAATCGACTATCCTACATTACTGGACACGGGAGCTACTGTTTCACTCATTAGTGAAGAAATAATCAGGCCAGAAAATATTTACCCATTATTGGATTTTCATGTAGAGGGATTGGGAGGAGTGACACAGTCACCTATAGGAATGACATATTTAACTCTTTTAAAAAATGGAGATACTATTGATGTAGAGGCATTAGTGTTGGCAAACGTACAACCACCTATAATTTTGGGTTATAATTTTTTGGAGCAACATGACATACTTATAGACACAGCGAAGCAAAGATGTATTCCCAGGAAAGGAGACCTCAAGCCATTCGACTTTACAGTGGGGAATTCCAAGTACGCTAAGTACACAGTACCTATCCATGAAAAGAACAACAAGGCAAGAATTCTGGAAACGGTCTTTTTACCCCCACGTTCAGCAACAATGGTGAAGGTAATCTATAATCATCAGGACAAGGTAGAAGTCCTACTGGAGCCCAACTAATATGTGTACATGAAGCAGAGGCTATGCATAACAAGAGGAATTATCAAGAGACAAAATCCAGAAGTTTTAATCTACAATTTATCAGAAAAACCTAAGAAAATATTTTGAGGGATGGTGGTAGGTACGTACGAAGATGGATATACTATCGTACATGGGAAACGAGCAAGCACTGACTAAAGAAAACCAGCAGAGCCAGAAATTCCACCACCAAAGAATTTTAAGCCTCTAACGGAGGAACAATTGAATAAACTAAATATCAATCCCGATTTGGAGGAGGCTGAGAAACAAGAGGTACGTAATCTATGTATGGAATTTTCTGATATTTTTGCTTGGTCAATTAAGGAAGTTAAACCAGCCGACCTACCACCAATGAGGATTAAAACTGTAGACCATTAACCGCAAAGCAGCCCACCGTACAGAGGTTCACCACAGGAGATGGAAGAGATCGCGAGGCAAGTTGACGCGTTAATTGAAGGAGACATATTGAAAGAATCACACAGCCCCTGGGCATCACCTGTATTTTTGGTAAAAAAGAAGGTGGGAAGCTTTCGAATGGTAGCAAATTACCAAAAATTAAATGCAGTCACGATAGCAGACACTTGGACTCTACCCAGGATTGACGATATCATCCACGCGCTAAGAAATGCATCATATTTCAGCCCGGTTGACTTGTATGCAGGGTTCAATCAGGGTCTTATACATCCGGAGGACCGGGACAAAACTACAATTATCACTCCGAACGGGACTAATCGGTATAAACGGATGTCGTTCGGTATGAAAAATTGTCCTGGATAGTTCCAATTCCTTATGGACACCGCATTATGTAATTTAAAATGGAAATATGTGTTGGTTTTTTTTGACGATATTATAGTGCACGCAACTACCTTCAAGGAACACCAGCAGAGACTTAGATGGCTATTCAACAGGCCTAGACGGTACAGACTTTCTTTAAATCCAGAAAAGTCACATTTTGCATTTAAGAGGATCAGTTGTCTGGGATTTATTGTGGACGGGACAGGTATCTACCCAGATGAAGAAAAAATCAAAGCAGTTCGAGATTTTCCCCGCCCACAAAACGTTCACGAAACAAGAATATTGGTTGGACTGACCTCATACTACAGAAAGTTCACACCTAATTACGCGAAGATAGCGAAGCAGTTGACTGAACTATGAAAAAAAGATGCAAAATACGAATCGACTCGAGAAATGAAGGAGGCTTACTAGACCCTTAAGACAGCTTTAATAACAGCACCTGTACTTCATCACTTTCGAGAGGACCTACCATGTATCGTATCAACGGACGCCTCATATCAAGGATTGGGAGCCATTCGAAGTCAAGAAATCGATGGACAAGAGGTACCCATCATGTACGCAAGCAGGTCGCTGACGAAGGCAGAGGCAAACTACCCAGCAGGACATCTGGAGTTATTGGGAGCAGTCTTTGCATGCAGAAAATTCAGGGAGTACTTATATGGTAAAAAATTCACTATAATTACCGATCATTCAGCATTACAGTATTTACAGCCCAAAAAGCATGACCAGACATGTAGATTGACAAAGTTTCTCATAAAATTAGGAGATTATGAATATGACATCAAATATAAGCCAGGGAAAAAACATACGAATGTGGATGCATTGAGTAGACACCCAACTACAAAAGCTACTCAGGAGGACGAAGAAAAAGATAATTATATAGATGCATATCAAGGGAACGCAATTTTTGAGGTAAATATAGCTAAAATAACTATGAAAGAGGGGGATTGGGAAACACATCAACAATACATACCGTCAGGCCTAGGATTAGTAAAAAGGCAAGCTGAGGACGAGGAATTACAAAATTTTATAGCAAAAAGGAAAGGGAGCTGTGAGAGAAATGCAGATGGAGCATGGGTATATCATTCAGTACATACTAAGTGGCCGAGAATTTTAATCCCTAAAGGATTAAGAATTAACATATTGAAGGCATATCATATAGATAATCTAGCTGCACACCAGGGAGTATTGAGGACAGAAAAACGTATTACTTCAAAATACTATTGGCCTAATATGCAGCAGGACATTAAATGGTTTGTTTCTACATGTGATCACTGTCAGGCTAGAAAACATTCAACACAGAGAAAAATTCGATTTATGGTACCTATAGTACCAAAGTACATGTTTCATACTATCGGTTTGGATTTGTTAGGACCATTTCCAGAGTCCAGAGACAGGGAAACAAATATGTCATGGTATGCACAGAATATTTTACTCGGTATGCAACTAAAAAGGCAATTCCAAACAGAAAGGCTGACGGCATAGCTAAATTTTTAGTTGAGGAAATAATATGTAAATATGGGGTATTCAAGAAACTCATAACAGACAATGCGGCTGAGTTGAAAGGTGGAGTAATACAGGAGGTTATAAGGCAGTTAAATGCTAGGCATAGATCTACTGCAGCTACATATCATCAAGGGAATGCACTCACGGAAAGGACAAACCAAACATTGACCACTATGATAAGTATGTATGTAAATAAAACACACACAGATTGGGATGAAATACTTCAATACATCACATTTGCATTTAACACAGCAGTGAATGCGAGCACAGAATATACACCATATGAATTATTATATGCAAAGGAACCTATCTTGCCTATAGACACATTCTTTAGCTCACAGGGATATTCTAGAAATACAACAATAAATGAGCTGCTTAAGAATAGAGAGAATGCGGCAAAGAAATTAGCTGACGCACATCAAAAGGCAAAAATTATTTATGATAGGAAGCGCAGGGACGAAGTGTTTAAAGTAAATGACACAGTCCGAGTTGGTATGAAAGTCAGAATAGTAGGTATGGCAGAAAAATTAATAATAAAATATTTTGGTCCATGCATTGTTACTAGGGACCAAGATAGGTATAGTAATTTCGAAATCAGGCCACTACATCCTGATTATCAAGGCGTAAAAATACCTAAGTTTGTTAATTGTTTACAATTAAGGAGAGTTGTTATTAGAGATCCCGAGGAATGGAGAACTCATGAAATTCCATTCGACTTTTGCGAGTTCCATCCAATTCCACAACTACCAGAACGGAAGGGATTGACCAAGAGAGGAAAGAAAACTGAAAACAAAAAATCTAAACAAGATGACACGCAAAAAATCAAAGGAGAAAGAAAGAAGAAACTCATCAAAAAAAATGCAGTGACCCCAAAGGCACCAGAAGTAGATGCTGAGGCAGCGGAAAGACCAAGGAGAATTATTCGCAAACCCATGAGATATATGAGAGTGGAAATCATTCCTCCACTATACACCACATTCAACGGAACCCTTAGAATCGCTGGCGATAGCCTTTAAAAACTCGGTTAAATTTTTAACTAGAAAAATTTCCAAAAGTTACTAATTGTTGTGCTTTTATTTTTTATTACAACATGAACAACTACAACGACAATTCGAGTGACGACGAGTGTGCAGTGTCGAGTACAAATGGCACTAAGAAAGAAATGGAGAGGAGACTGGAGGCGATTTGGTGGCAAATGAAGGTGTTGAAAAAAGAGGAACGAAGTATACAACGATACCTTGAAGAATTTCTAATTCCAAGATGGTCAAGGGAGTGGGGACGAGTTACGGGCGGAGCTCTCCACCATCAATGTAAAAGACGAGCAACTGGTGAATGGTGTCATCGGCCCACAGGAGTACCTGAAGACTTCAAGTACTGCGACTCCCCAAGACAGGAGAGGATTTACTACTTGGGAGGATAGGGGAAGCTGGGAACTTTTATCAAAACGGACGGCGTGACCTACGGCTTCGACCCTAAAGTGGCCTTTGAATACAAGTACTGTTACCATTCCAGAAGCAGAATTTGTGGAGCATGGAGGGGTGAAGAGTTGGCGGCATTAGAGGAGGAAGCGCACGCAACGGTAAAATTTTGGAAAAATAATCGTTGTCTAACTAATAAAATGTGTTATTTAATAGAGCATGCACATCCTTCTGGACTATCCTGCGCCTTCTGCCCGGACACAATTCGACGCTAATCAACGAGAGAGGACTTTGCCAGAAAACATTTAGGAGAGGACTTTGTGGTACATGACTGGGATGCAGAAGCACTTTCCAAAGCGGGTCAATTTCGGAGTGCACTGGAAAAGACAGCAGATTTACTTCCTGCAGTACTACGTGTGCAGCTTGAAAAGGATTTAGTGGAACTCGAAAAAGCAGCAAAGAATAAGAGGATCATCGAATTAGAGTTAGTTTAGAATAAGTATCAATTTATTATGGGAGTACAATTGGTATGTAATTTCTTATTTTAATTACTTGGTTATAATTTTAATTGATAAAATTATATATAGATTTAAAGTAAATATTTTATTTATTTACGGGATTTAGGTAGGTATTTTAATTATGGAATTTAGGTGAATATTCTATTTTTATGGGAATTACGGATATTTAAATTTAATATATACATTATAGCCATTATTTATGATTTGAATTTTTTCAATCAAGTGGGGAATTAAGGTGATATATGAGGGCATATATCTAAAATGAATGGGTAGAGTATTAGGTATAGCGATGTAGGCATCGACTATAATGTATAGATTTAAATTAGGATTTAGTTATAGGTACATAACAATGTAACATTTAAATTAAAGGAATTAATTAATGTAGGCCAAAGGAAGGGGCGAAGGGCGAGTTCTGTAAAATGAATTTAGTTAAGATAAAATCATGCAGTATGAATCTGTCATTGTGTAATAATTATTGTGAAACATGAATCATGCGAATGAATAATGTACTGTAATAATAATGAGATTTTATAAATTCTTGAGCTTGCCTCAGAGATTGTATTGTAGGGAGCGACCACTCCTTTGCCAACTACGAAACCAACAACATTTAACGTTCTTACTTGTATAGTTAGCTTTTAATAAATTACGTGTTAAAAAGACTTTAATAAATTTAACAGTGATTTAATTGTCAAATACAATTTAACCCATTCAACTTGATCAAACTCATCGATTATTTACTCAACAGTAACAGCATCAAATCCACACATTTAACAATATTATATCTGTACATCGTCGTAAAGAATTAAATCCGTTTTTATTGGCTTTTAGCTGAAAGCAAAATAGCTTTTTTCCATTTTACCTTTAAAAAAAATATGTGTGCTTTCACTCTTGATTTGGACGGAATTTTGAATTGGACGAAATTTCAAATTAGACGCACTTTTAGCTGACTAATTCATAATGCATAAAATAATGTTGACAACTGCAAATTGATTTTATTACATTGTTTAAAACGTGAAACCGTAAATGGTTCTAACTACATGATTTTAAAAAGTGCAAAATGTTCTAACTACATGGTTTCAACTCGCAAAACTAATCGAACTGTATGATTTTAAAAAGTGCAAAATATTTTAGTTACCTGTTTTGAAAATTTTGCAAAAATTTTGCAAAGTGCAAGTTCTTCTTTAATACAACATTTTAAACGTTCAAAAAGCTGTCACTTTGTTCCTACCAATAATATGCAAATGCAACCCACATAGGTAGAACATTTTTGCATTCTTCAAAATCATGTAGTTAGATTAGTTTGCAACTTAAAACTAAGCAGTAAGAACATTTTGCAATTTCCTGAATCATAGAAAATCATATATGCAATAATATTAATACCATTTCGAGTTTTAAAATCATGTAGTTAGAACAGTATGCAACTAAAATCTTGTATTTATTGTGCATTTTGAAATCATGTAATTAGAGCAATTCGCGTTTTAAAATCATGAAATTAGATCCATTTGCAGTTTTCAAAGTCATAGTTAGCACGTTTTATATTTTAAAAAATGCAATTAGACCTGTTTGCACTTTTCATAATGTTGGCATAATGAATTAATCAGTTAAAAAACTTATTTAGCAGTCTCGTGTAGTATTTGAGTATCATGATAAACTGAGTACATGTTCGGTTATACGAATAATAATATAGTTTTTCCTAATATCTTTTCTAGTGCGTTCACAGCCAGCATTAACTTTTATACCTAAGCTAGTACACAAGCATATACAGTTAATAAATGATTTTACTCACCACTAAAATAATAAACTCAGGAAAATCCGATTTCCAAAAGTAGAATGATGGGCAGGTAAATTTTGGAAAAGTTGAAATATTCATTTTTGGAAAGACAATAAAATTAATGTATACAGAATGTAAAGCGTCGTCTTGCGAGTCTTGTCTCAAGTTGTATTACTGAACTACAGTCAAGCGTCTGTTCAAGTTCAAACGGCGACATAATGTGGAGTTTGGATTTCGTCAATTGTGCTACTATTTAAGTGCGTAGACAGCAGATAACAATTAATGGGAGAATTTCGTGACTTATCATCGCGATAAGATTACTGAAAGGGAAGCGTAAGGTAATTATTGCTTTCGCTTTCATGACAAATCTACGTCTGGTAAATAAATAATAGTATTGACGTGGCCTAATACACTTGACATAATTAAGTCAAGCTTATTCTTGTTACGTCTTACGCGAAGCGGCTTGTTCGCGGTTGACAACAGAATTAAATAAACAATGCAGAACTCCCAGTCCCTTGTTTGAGCCTCTTCTCATGTGCGTATTGTCAAAATGCATTTTTAATTATTTTATGCAATGAAACAATGAAGTACGCGAAGTACAGATACCAACATTTATAGTTGTGGTTAGAAATAAAAATATAAAAATACAAAATAAATTGAATGAAAAGCCAATCTAAACTTTTAAATTTTTCAAAACAGCGGAATTACATTATATAGAATTACAGTTTAGCAAAAAGCCAAACGTAATCCTTCACAGAAATTTTATTGAAATAGCACAAAAAACAAGCAAATGTTCCGTACACACATGACACTAAAATAAGGTAATGAAAGAGAAAAAGTCCTATTTTAATTCCTATACTACTGCCTCAATTTGGGTTAGCCCCTCATCTTCATTTTCAAAAACTCTGGACTTAACTGCGCTTGATTTTGTAATTGAAATATTTTCCCGGTGTTTTCGTTTTTGGACGGATCGCAAGCTAGAAAAGAAAAAACTGAGGGTAGTATAAGGCCACTCATGGTTACGAGTACTATGTTGACTGGCATCCATGGAGTTATGTAAAGCAACTGTAAAAATACCCTGGTCCAGCTGATGAACGCGTACGTTAACCAGACGGCCACGTTTGCCACTCCATTCTACTGACACCAAAAATTACAAAAAATGTTTTTAAATCAGTAAAAATTAAGGTGGACAGAATTTATTTTTTCCCTGTTGTCTCAATTTGCACCGCTGATCTACAACAGGCAAGCAAGTGTATGTTCAACTTAAAAAGACGAAGTAATGTGCAGTTGTGTAATTTCGTAATACGTGCTATATAAGTATAAGTAATTATTGGAACCTTAACTGCCTACACAGGAGATAAAAATAATGCGAGAATTTCGTGACTTATCAACACAAGAAGATCATGCAATGGGAAGCATACTAATGTTTTAATAATAAACCTTGGTCTGAAAAATAAACAATATTTTTGACTTAATAGAATTGACATAATTAGGTGAAGCCTATTTTAATTGGTTCGGGTGGGGAGGAGTAACTAAAAATTTAATATCATTTATGGGCCATCCCTTAAACCTATGCTGAGAGAAATAAACAGACAATATATTTATGATATACACTGGAACTGGAAGAATTTTTTTTAAACTGTTACTACTACGTCCAGTGTAGTTTGTTTTTCAAAACTTATCGAATGCATTGAGTTAAGAGTAAAATCCCGCTTTTTTCTCCATCGGATAGAATACAATGCGCTGCAAAGAACTGAAAATAATGTAAGACTCATCATGGCTGCTAATCCTACAATTTCCCACAAAGGCTTTATAGCAAGAAACTGTGATGGTATTCCCACGCAACTGATGGCAATATACAAAATCCAGATAGTCAAGTACGCCACTCGGTTCTGCAGGAATATAATAATAATTTAACAAAGTTGATAATATTACATTTTTTATCATACACATATCGTCTCGGAAAAATCAATCTTTTCCAATTTAAGCTTGAATTGAATTTATATATTATGTAAATGAAATATATAACAATTTTATTAAATAATTAGTTGAGCGAACCTCGTGAACTCCTTTGTGTACGATGATTGCAAAAATAATATGGATTATTACAAAGAGGAATCCGGCCGCAACAAAAACGATCACAACTGTGGGCAATATATATTATAATGATGATGAACATTGTATTATTAGAAATCATCACACCAACTAAGTACAAGCATATACCGCTATCCTATTTTTTTTACGTAAATTCATACCTAAAGTATGTAAATTCATGCTGAGCGTTTATTCAATCAAGTTGCATATTATTTGCATAAAAAATAGAGTCTTTAGATTGATGGGTGCAAAATAATATAGGACGAGCTGAACTATTATTATATTATCTTACTCGTTATTATATTTAGTAGACGGAGATCAAATGCTTGCCCAAGCACTAATATTCCAAAACTGGAAAGTAACTGAAGAGAAACTCCTATCCAGAGCATTGTCGAGGCCGCAATTTGAACTCCCTGTTTCATAAACATAAAAAATTAGTGTCCACTCATGAATCTCATTTGTTAAGTGAGTAAGTAAAATTTTCCTTTATCAGTAATTGTTCCCTAGAAGGACTTTTCAATGACTTTCTTATATAAGCTATAAATAACTTATAGATCAGGGTATTTGAATTTAATAAATAGGTTTACTAACCATTAAAAATTCAAAGTCAATGAAATCTGAATTCCGGCAATTTAAGTTGTAAATAAATTGAGAAAATTTCAGAATTTCCATTTTTGAAAAGGTTGTGACAGTCTTTCAATTTTGCTGGCAATTTTTAAATTTTAAATAGGCAAGGTAAGGCAAGTATTAAAGTGTCCCGTCTGCTGTCGTTGTTACTGAACTGGCCAAGTTTCTGTTAAACAGGGAACAAAATGAGTGTTTTTAATTTTCTAATGTTTGCTATGCATGTTTTTGTAATATAATAAGCTCAGATAAAAAATAATATGGGACGCTAGCCACTTTTCACTTATCACCACAAAATGATCGTTCAAAAGGGAGCGCAGTAAAGTTTCTGTCTTGGAGTTAAATAATAATATTGATTTGGTTGACTTGACAGTTAACAAAATTACAAAAATTTGAGAAACCTCAATACAGATAAATGTGTAATGTTTACACTTAAGTGTACTATCAGGCGCTCCTGTTTGTTTGTATGAAATGTTGTACAAGACTAAACTTGTGACTTTTGAAATATTTAACTTTTGTCATTAAGAAACCTGGATTTGTTCACTGATTGTAAGCGCAATGACTAGCACCATTAATTTCAATGCAATTAACAGAACAGAAAGACAAGTAAATTACAAATTCAATTACTGAACCGACATTATCACATTAAACTTCTTGAGCGGAGATTGCATTTTGGTTATTCAAAACGTATATAATATCCGCATATACCTAATATGAAAGTAGTAGGTGATTGTTTACTGGAATTCAAATACGAAAATGTGTAGTAAAATAATGTGGATCAATACTAACACATTTGGTAATTCTATCTTCCACCCAAACGTTGCCAAAATTTTATAGAAACTTAAACAATGCAGATAATATATATGTATTTCATGTATTTTATTTTAGTATCTGGTAGTGTGCAAGTTTAATGTGTAATTAGTGCGAGATGTTATGTTAGCAACTTGATGGAAAATACAAAATGTTACATTCTTTAAGGGCAGCATTACCAGTAAATACGTAGTATATTGTGTTATTTGTTATTCTTATTTTTCCACTTGTACGAATTATGTATAGTATTATTAATTTGTGTCCATTTACATATTTTGGAACCCTTTTGTAATACTTGTAAGAGCGTACTTCTGAACCACTACGAATGAGTTAAATAAATATATGGCGGACAATGATTTTGAATTTTCGGACTGAAGCCACCGGTTTAAGGAATAATTATTAATTTTTTTAGGCTGAAATAATATACAATATTATAAATATGAGAGTTCAATTACTTTTAGTAACTACCTGATTACGTTCCTAGTTCTTTAAAATGCCTTTTTATACGATTTGTAGTAACTGCAGAATATAAAAATGATTATATAATGTAACTATTACAATGTCAAAAACATAATTGCATGAAAATTTTACTTCTATCTTAACTGCGTCACTTACTACAAACTGCTACTACTTTGGATGCATGACTAGCTACAAACAAGTATATCCAGCAATAATGTATGATTTTTACCATTGTATTCTATTGATACACACGTTTGTAAATCAAAATTAAATAAATTGGAATTAGCAGGGTAAAGCCATGCGTAAATATTGTTAGTTGTAGTTTTATCTTTTAAATTTAAAGTAAGACCCTACGCCCTTCCCTTTGTAGTACTGAAAGTTAGCGCTTGCTTTCTATGGGTAAGTACTTCCATGTAAAATTGAGCCTTTTGTCTCTATGAAAAGTTTACAGGCTTTATAGTCTTGTACAGTATGAGTATTAGCATGAAAGTGTATAACATTGATTTTTTAACTATAAAGACAATACGTGGATATAATTAAGTATAATAATTAGGGGCTATTATTCTTGTGAAGTGATATGTATTGGAATGGGGTGGCCTTTTATACTATTTCTATTTCGTTTGCGTTGTTGAATTCAATCGTCGAAATTAGCCAGTGTGATGTAGATAACAATATTTGTTGAAGTTGCTTAAACAGCATTTGAGTTAACCATGAAATGACTTTTGATTTTTTGTTTCACTTAACTTGCACAGGGGTGATGTCTGGGCTGACCATGATGTATCTTCTTTAGTGGGGGCTGATATGGCATATTTATTGTGTATGTCACAGTGTTGGCATCAAACATTATTTAATTTCAATTAATTTTATTCTAAATAGCCGTAGCATAAAAACACTGCTTAAATAGTTGAGGAGACTCTTTCTACTTTTTTCTCCATAAAAGTAGCGATGTTCTAACTTTGGATTTGTAAAGCTTGCCGTTAATTGGGTTTCTAGGAAATCGTTTCATCATTTCATTCTCAGCAACACTCAAGTAAAATTTCATGGCTTGGAGCTTATTGTTTTTGTTCTCTGTGTTTGAATGTTTTTTTAAATTTGATTAGGTCAAGTCTAAAAAATACTTCTATGGAAATTTTTGAGGTTTTTCCACTATTACTTTAATCTATAATTACATTATCGTGAATTGAATTCGTTGATGTCGATGTTGAGTGCTGTTGTTGTTGTTGCTGTTGCGATTTAGCCGTTCAAAGATTATGAACTAATTTCCTCATTCCAGTAGGATCCACCAGGATTCGTGTCCAGAAGAAAAAATATACTTGTAAGAGCGTACTACTAAATAGGTAGTACTACTTCTGAACCACTACGGATGAGTTTAATAAATATATGGCAGACAATGATTTTGAATTTTTGGAATAAAGCGACTGATTTCAGGATTTATTATTAATTTGCATCAAGCTAAAATAATATAAAATATTATACATATGAGAATTCAATTACTAATAGTACCTACCTAATTACGTTCCTAGTTCTTTACAATGCCGGTGGTCTGGAAGTCTGCTAATTCTTTAGCATCACTCAGATTTTGACGATAAAATCAGTTTCATTCTTTACTTCAATTTCAATTTGAAATTCCTGCAAAAATCTTGTCGAAACCAAAAATTTGGTTTATCATAAAAATCCCTGACACGATTATGCAACCTACTTTTAATTTGTCAACCTCAGCTTTAATTGCAGACAGCTTACATTATAGACCCATTAAGGGCCGAACACTAATGATGTGACTTAAGTTTACGAAATTGACCCACTATTCTTGTCACCCTAGTAAGCATTGCTTAAATTATGTCTAACGTGCAGTGTTGGGGTGGGGTGGGTGGTGCTTTAGCACCCAAGCACCATAGCCAGATACGCCCTTGCATACCCTCAACATAGATGGCGTTATTTGTGTCCGGCCTCATTAGATAACAGTGATAGGAGACAATTTGAAGTTCCCGCAAAAATCTTTTCGAAACTGAAAATTCAGTTTTTCGACCAGTGACTCATTAAAACTGGGTTTAAATAATACGTCATTCGAACTGCAATGATAAGCAGAATAAAACTGCATTCAAGTTCAGCGGGATATGCCAACAGTTATATAAATTTCAATAAGAAACCAGTTTTTTTCGAAAATTTAGGCAAATTTTTAAAAATTCCGTCTAAAAAGTGTTGGATGGGTCCATTATAAAAAACGAATCCCCCAATGTTTTTAGTTATTCGAGGGCTTTAAAATAAGCTATAATTCGTCAGAATCAGCTCAGTATTTCAAAAATGTTCCAAATTATGTAAATAGGTAGAAATAATACATTTAAAAAATAATTGTCAATTTTGCTTTTTGCTGACAATTGCAAATATTTTCAGTCATCGGTCAATTATGCATAATATACCATACAGTTAGCTCAAGTCTACAGGATATACATATTATTTAATTACTCTCGGCCTAATTACTAGCTTTGTTCTGCAGCTGCAATAGGCATTCCTTAATATATGTACATACTAATAATTACTAGGTTTATTTAAATTGGCCCCGTGGCGGATGATAAAAAGAAGACTGGTAACCGTTCACGTCACGTCTCGTACTCGTGACCTACGCAAATAAGTGTAGAAAAGAATTCCCGATGCAGACAGCCTAGTATTAGGTTGGTAGCCACAACTTTATTTATAGACAAAATCGCCATATGATTTTCAGTTGGTACTGTTGACTGTGTAGTGTACCATTAAGTCCATGCAGTATGCACCCAATATGTACGTATATGTTCACCTTCGTCCTAATAATTTTCTTATTCGTATTAAATTTTGTCCTGCCATATAAGAACAATGCAGATCAAAAATAATGCACTTTGTGACTTATCAACACAAGATGATGACTCAAAGTGAAATGTAGAATGATTTTAATGAGTTTTCTCATGAAAAATAAATATTATCATTGACAAAAAAACATTTTTAGAATCATGCTTAAAATAATTTCAAATTTGAAATTTTAATCATTATAAACTAATATTTGACACAGTATTTTGTATTAATTTTTTTACATTTATAATTCTTGTCATAATTAATCCAAAATTTCTACATGCATAAGTTTTTAATTACAGTAATGACAAACACTGTAAAAAACTGATTTGAAAATAACGTTTGCAGTTACATTATTATTAATTATTATACATAAATTAGTTTTTAAGATGTGAAAAAGCAATCAGATTTTGACAAGTTTCAATCATTTTAAGTTTTAAAATGTAACATTATTTTTTTTTAGTATTTCATAAAATTTACAAGATTAAAGTAGAACAAAATATAGGAGAGCGGCAAGGTGACTGTAATTTGACAAGTCATGTATTTTTATGCCTAGCAAATTACTTAATATAACCAAAAAGAAAAGTCCTTCTCTTGTCCAGGTAGAATCTACCATGATCCCAATATTTATGGACCGCCACGTATTACGCATATTAAGGGAATATTTACCAGTACAATTAAGATGCAGCTCATAGTGATGAACCAAACTGATCTAAGGAGGAGACACAGGATAAAATACACCAAGATTCTGACAAGAATGAACAGCACCACACAACAAAGAGGCAAATTAGGGAGGATCAGACATCGCAGAAAGTTTCTTCTTATTTCCTCCTTGAAATTGAAAACAAAAGGAACAGCTTCAGATAAAGTAGAGTCAATTTAGTAAGTTCGCCGGTTGTAGGACATTTTCCCCCAGGACATCCCCCCTCCCGGACATTATCCTTCTAGGAAATTATCCCCCTAGGACATTTTCCTCCCAGCATCAAAAGCACATAAATAAAATGAACGAGTATTCCTTCACGAAAAATTTGAGTATTATTCATAGATTTTATCCATAATATGCAATAATAATAATAATAGCTTAAGATTTTTGCATAGTATGGAAAACAACCATCAACAATACGCAAATTTTCCGTAAATGAATACTCGCTCATTTTGGCTATGTGTTTTTAATGCTAGGAGGAAAATGTCCTGGGAGGATAATGTCCGGGGGGATAATATCCGGGGTGAAAACGTCCTAAGTGAATAATGTCCAAGAGGAAAATGTCCGTATACCAAGTTCGCAATAGACAAAAATTCATGTAACAATAAAATTAATATGAGTGTGATGGCATGGCGCCTTACCATACTGTTTCCACACCACAATCCACATTGGAATAGAAATGAGAAAAAAGAGACTGCCAAAAGTCCAGCAAGTTCCCCTTGAATAAAGTAATACAATATATTTACAGTTACTTTAAAAAATTAAAATTGCATCAAAAGGCATAGAAATTATTAGCAAACTTACAAAAGTTTTCAGTTAAAAATGAACATCGGTTGTGAAACAACAGACCCACTACACCAATGATTCCAGATACTGCTTGCGTCACCTGTGTTAAATATAATAAAAAACCTCAACATTTTTACATAGAATTAAATCTTACCAGTTATATAACACCGGAATATAGATGCTGACAGAGATCGCCTTAATTACTTAAATAGGTTCATGAACAATTTACAGTTCCTGCATGAAATAGGCTACTATATGATGTTTTTGGTGACCTTTAGACATTAAAGTACTAAATAATGATATGTGAATTAAAATTGGAGGTTAACATAAATAACAAAATCATACTCACCACTTCGACTGCAAAGATGCACATGCCACTCATCATCAAACAATTGCTATGTCTCTCCACAGAACGTTTAGGAGGCTCCACTAAAGGTTCAATCCGGTTGAGGGGAGCAATTTCGGGTGAAGGCTCTTCCAGATCGCCATTCCCGTCATTTCTTTCCCCTGAACGAGTGCTCGTCACGTCACTTGTAACTACATCCGCTGCTGATCTCTTTCTCAATCCCGCAGCATCCAAATTCACTAATTCCGCAGTAATCGAGCTTGATAAAGTAGATCCCAACTTCCTCACACCCGCTCCAGAACTGGGACCAGGCTTGGGTTCCTCCTCCGTGACTTCTTTATCAACTGCATTCAAGGGAAAAATTTCAGTCTCTTCTGCTATTGACTTGTCCAACACAGACGCTTCCTCTTTTTCTTGCTTTTCACCAGAAATAAATATCTTGCCCGTGTCCATATTGAGGTGTAGAAAACAAAACAAAACTTTGTAGACACCGAGATTCCTTACAAATTAATATTATGGAATTTATTGGGGGTTTATTAGGAACAAATGGTATTATTGTTTCTCTGCACTGGACCTGCCCAAGACGTAACGAACCACTGCAATGACAACTTTCACGTTCAAGTAAGAGACCAGAACTTTATAAATCTATTTATGCAAATTAGACGGGGTTACAATATTCAATAGTTTAGTCTGCATTTTAGTTAAGTATAATATGCTACTCTAGCTGACTTTGACTATCTACACGTTTTAATATACGCATGTGTTTACTATGAAGCTTTGAAAGCTGCTGAGACCGAAATGTTTGAAGTTCCGATCTCAAATTTAGAAGTATCCCTCTGGACCTCTGTATTGCCGTTAACCTCAACTACGAACCCCTAGATGCAAAAATGAAATTATGTATTTAAAATTATTATTATGTACGGTACATAGATCACAGGTAAGCAAACTGATTAATATATTCAATAATAATGGCTACCACATCTACATGTATAAGCGTGATAATCACTGTATGCATCCAATAATTATCACTAGTATCATATGCCAAACTAAATTTCATGCTTACATTATCGTACGGGTTCAAAAATGAAATTATGAATTAATAAATCAAAAGATATTGAATCACTAAATCTGCTGCTATGATCTATCTTCACTTTACTTCATAACTTGCATTGCATGGGCTCACAAACAATAACTCATCACAACTTTAGAACCATTACTATGACATTTACGGTACGCGCACAAACTCACTTATGAACTACACATAAAATACGAAGGCATACATTTTAAAATATTAATGTTATTATATTTTATTTACCCCCTTACGGAAATGACGATGACAGAAACGGGAACAAAACAATGAATCGAACTATACCGGCTGACAATGGCGATGTACTCGGTAACTCCCTTGGCCCGGTTGCTCGGTTTTCGACCTGGAGATGACCCTTTTCTATCCTTTTCTTGTTTCACTCTTTACTCAACTTTGGTAGTTTTTAGTTTTAAAAATGGTTTTAACTTTTATTTTGACTTCTAACTTTAAAAGAAAATGAAAAAGGAAGAATAAAATGACGAGGGACGGAAGCTGGAGCTCTGGTGCTCACTGCTACTCCTTTCACTGGTAAAAACTCACTGACTAAAACTTTTAGTTGCTCCCGTCCACTAACCATTACGGCCAAGATGGCTGTACTTCTCTCTCACTAAATCTTTTGTTTGGTCTTTTCGTCCCTCCAAAATACCAACCGTCAAACCTATGCCTCCTTCCCTACCATTCAACATCGCCAGTTCCCCGTCGTCGAACTCATTGTTCCCTCCCCCTCCGTCTCGTATGATCGTCGACGGCAGAGGCATACGCTGTTGACTAATTTTGTTTACAAAATCCCCCGAATCATGATCTTGCTGTCCCAAGCAAGACGGGACCGAAAGTCCCGGGGAAGAAACAGCAGTCTGCCTCGGCCGTCAAAAACCTGACTGTTCCACCAAAATTCTTAAAACTATGTAAATGTTTAGTTATATCATGACTATTTTTACGAACACCAGTAATGGTTTTTGTAGAAATTTTAGCAACTCATATTATATCTCAAAATAATGTTAACATTTGGTAAGTGAAGTATTATATTTTTGTACCGTAGTTCGATAGGAAGATCATTTTCATTGTAACATTTCAAGCAGCCTTAATGTATATACTTATTCAAATTATATGTTAATACGATCTTAAAGAAAAATTCATATATTTCGTGTAACTTAACCTAATAATTAATAATATTTATCCCCCACAAATAATATACTTAAACATATTATAGAATCCCACCACCCGTTCTAAATTTCGAAGAAAACTTATCGGAGCCAGCTACGCTTCAGAGAAAGACACTCAGTACCCCAATATCGGAAATACCCAGTGGAGTGTCCTTCCCTTCCGCTATTTAGATTTATAAAAAAAATCACGTCATTCATGCACACACAAATTCAAATCCCCTATTGGGGCTTAAAGATCCCATGGCAATAAGGCGTTATCTCCAGGCAGAGCTAACCCCTGATTGACATGAAATTCACATAAATATTTTTAAACTTAATAAAAAAAATCGTTCTAAGTAATACACACGCTCCTATACCCTGTCATGTCTACATCGTCTAACTATTCCACCCGATGCAGATACATACATTTTAAAATTCCATAAATAAAAATAAAAATGCATTTCCTTCACGAGATCACTGTTACGCATTCTAATTATTATCAAAATAAAAATAAATGTAATATCATAATTATAATAATTATTTTGGCATGGATAAATCATTGGTATTCAAAAAAAATGAGCCCTATGGGATTATTTATAATATTTTGGTAACTCTTATATGTCGTAACTAGAAGTTAATAATGTATATTTGGGGGTTTTACATAATGAGGACTTATAATGTCATATTTTTATTTCGAGACCTCCCTAATCCGACGGAGTAAACTGAGCTTCGCTTTCTCTTGATGGCAACAAATTTGAGAAGTCCCGTGGTGGTGGAGTTTTATATTTAATTCTGTCCATCTCCCTCTGAACTGAGTTCCATGTTTTATCATCATGAAGCAAAAATGTATAATCCTTCCTGACTGCGCCGTATTTGCGGGCCTTCTTGCTTGCTGAAGACATCAATGGTAGCTGAACAATTGAAGATTCCTCGCTCCCAAACGTATGTGCACAATTAGAATGATTACCCCTTCTTCGCTTACGAACGCGCCCCTCAGAACTTTCACCTGAGTGTGTCCCAAGTACAGATTCTGGATGGTTGCTATCGCTGTCATTATCACGCTCGTCATCCCCGTCTCCATCGGTGCCGTATGACAAGAAACTACTTCCATCCTCGGACTCATCTCGGCCATCCCATAACATCTTTGGTCGTATTGGTCCCCTCTTTCTTTTAGGAGTATCGGACGCGCTCGTGGAACCTGATTCATCGCAGTCATCTCCAGAAGGCTCCTCCTCAGTGGACAATCTACTCATATCAGAAGTGTCATCGGCGTACTGTTCTGAACTATCCTGACCGCTGCTCTCAGAAATCTCTTCAAAGACCTCAAATGATGCAGGAACTGTTGGGCTCTTTGCAGCCGCTCGGATGTCATCTACTGGAGGATCCATGGTTGGTGACAGCTGACTTGGAGGCCTTACCAAACGTAATACTGGAGATTCTCCTGAATCCTTTATACCCGGACCTCTCATACTCTCAATCTCTGATGGCAGACCAAGGATAGACTCCACTGCATCCGTGTATGCCGATATATCCCCCGAATTAATTTCTTGTACATGGGTGTTACAAGTAATGAATTCCTCTTTATCCGAACCAGAAATAGTGAGCACCTCGTCATTCCCTGACGGATCATTCACTCGCATTGATCAATTTCCCTCAGAATCGGAGTCCTCACTATATATTGAAAAATTTGGGTCCAACATGGATAGCGATGGAGGGCCTTATTGTTTGTCCTCAGAAATATATTCATCCGCAATGGCGATGATGACTGGCGCAGACGGCGGTGCTGCTAACCCCTCATCCCCAGAGAAATCAGTCTCATCGTCATCAACTTTAAATTCAAATTGAGGTTGTTCCAGTACTCGCTCCATTTTATCGAACGGATTCCTGGTACGTACTATATATTCTGAAGGACTGGGCGACTGAAATGGAAGAAGACACGCTCCCCAAATTAATTTTTCTGTTGCGTTTCAGCCGTTTCCGACCCAGTGATAAATTATCACTCCACCAAATATACATTTTCTAGCCATCTTTTATAATAATAATTGTATCAATTTATGCCTCCATGTGCGTATGTATTATCTCCGCATGAATAATATGACGCATGCAAACCATGACAAGATATTTTCGAAAGTATCATCACACTTATTTTTAATTGATTTTCTACCACCCATTTTTATATTAATAATTTTGATTTGAAATAGTGATAATTAGGATCCTGTAATAAGTGGATATAATAATGTTGATTTTTGTTTGTAAAATTAAAGCTTAAAAAGTAAGAAGAAAAACAATGAAAAATGTTTGCCAACTAACTTAACTTCGTTTTCTCACGAATTAAAGAAAATTTAAGGATTATTGAAAAGATGATTTGGAAGTGACAATGAATATTTTTACTCTACCGTCTTCTTACGGTGCAGAAACGGATCAAATGATCCCCTCCACAGTTACAGCAACGTTTCGGAGTCTTTTTGAGTGGGTCAAAATGTTTTTCAACTCCGTGATATGGGCAATCTTTCTTGATGTGCCGCAAATTTACCCTCTTACCCCTCCGAAGGCAATCGGGACATTCCCGAAGGCGTATATTCTCTGTGCGCATTGCAGCTGTGGCGGCCATCATTTCACCCGCTTCCGTTACATGATCATGCTGTTACCAGTACAACGGGGATGCTTTAAGTATTTTCTGGATATTCGCAGCTTTCATAGCAGCATCCTGGAAAGCAAGTCTGGCGTGACTCAAAACCGTGAGCCACTCTTCCTTTTTCTTCTGTCGTTCGGTGGTTCTCTCCTCCTCTGTTTTTGGTGGAAGTTCTTGTTTAGGTGAAACTCCCGCCGCTCCCTGGTCTTGGGGATTTATTACTTGCTGCAGTTCCTGTCCAGATTCACTTGATGATACGACTTCTGTTTCTGCCTCAGAGTGGATTGACGATGTCGGAGTTTCTTCGGCCTTTAATGTAATGTCGCCGTCGTCTTCAACATCTGATCCCAGTAGCATATCGACATCCCCATCATATATCTCATCTTCCGTCTCTTCTCCCTCAAATTCTTTGATGAGTATGCCTCCCTCCGGTTGAGACATCCTAGTACTAAAGTAATCCACACATAACCTCCACCAAATGAATTTTTATCCCCCACACATTTAAATAACTATATGAATATTACAATACGCGCCAACTAAATTTTTATTTTTATTTTATAATTATTTTTGTTCTTAATCTAAGTGACACCCTTATTAATCTGAAGAAGTATCTTCGCGGGAGCTAAGCTCCTGCTCGTCAGTTTGGGAGGGACCCTTTATTGTTTTCATAAACTCTACGAATGCGGACAAGACTGTGAGTGATTTTGCTTGAGCCTGCTTTTTGCCCACAGTTTTTACTGTCTTAGACGGCTTTCGCGTTTTAATTGGAGACAAGGTTAACCTATCGGGCGCTTTCCTCGTTCTCGCGGATTTGCGTACGGGTGATTGTGGTGTGTCCTTGGTTTTCTGTTTTAGTTTTCGCGATGTTGATGCTGTGGAAAGGGCTATACTCGCAGATGTGGAATATCCGCTCGCTATTGCTTCGTCATCCTTCGGTGTGTCTTCTACAATCTGGCACTTATTGCCAAATATTGACTGCATTATTTTGAATTTTATCGGTGGATTTTTCGCAGAGTCCCTAATGACGCTCTCAGCGATTTCCAGATTCTTGTTAACGGGTACGAATTTGTTGGCGTCCTCGTCCTCGTTGGTATGTGGTTGATCAAAGAAATGCTGCATTGACGGCGGTGCATACTTACAAGGACCATCTCCCCATGCTACGTACCATAAGGGAGCTAACTTATGCTTTTTCCCCATACTTGTTGTCTCACAATCATACGCCTGCGGGACTTTGCCCGCTGCACCCTTTTCTACTTTGGGAATTATTGTTTCCATACTTTTGCGCCTACCCGAATGAACCGTGCTACCTGATCCTTCAGATTTTATTTCTATTTTTATTGAAGGTTCCACCTTCGGCTCAATTACGGGTTCGGCTTTTGCTTCATCCGCAATTTTAACCTCCGGCTCCCCTTTTTCTGTTATAGCCAGCATGGGCCCAATCGTAGGAGCTTGGGTCGAGTCATCTGAGTCGTGATAATAATTATCCTTCTGCGAAATGGTATTATGGTTTTTATTTGCGTCTCTACAGGCTATGGTATTAGATATACCATGACCTGCGTGATCGATTAACCATCTGGGGAGGAAAGTTTTGTCCACCTCAGTTAGAGGTTGAGGTGGGGCTATTGGGAACAATTTCTCCCTCAAGTTGGTATAATTAAATACATTAATTGTACGTTTCTCGTGCTCATCAAGCATGGATGGGTTGAGTAATGGTGCCGGTAACGGCAATGACTCGTTCCAATTCCTGTACGCTTGAAACTGAGTATTGCTTATTAAGTAAGCCCCTGGGAACGACATTTGCGAACGAAGATGTACTTTCCGTATACTCTTCTACATCCGGATCGGCATGCATTTCAGAATGGAAACTAACTTCCTCTGGGGTGCCGTGAAAATCGTCTATCCAAGCTTTACTCACGGCTACCTGTGTACCCGCGTCTTCCGCTACTTTTTCCGCAACCTCCTCTATATACAACTTCAAATTATGACCATGTGTCATCTCCAGAGTTCTTTCATCCCTATGTATCGATAAATCTGTATCCCTATCACATAGGAAATAAACATGCTCGTTGGACACAACAGAATAGACTTTATATGGACCAGTATACTTTACCGTGAACTTTGCAGGACACCCTGCCTCACGTACATAATTTCTTTTCTAGACCAAATCGCCCTCAACAAAACTTATGGAAGGATGCTTCTTATCGAATGCCATTTTTCTCTTAAGTTGGTTATAACAAGAATTTTCATGTGCGAGCATGCGATACTTATACATTTCACCAATTTTACACATAATCATCTCGTTGTCGTTGGGATCGTACTTATCGTCCGTCGGCCTTTTATTTACATAATCATAATGAAATGATCTGCCATGCATAAGGAAGTATGGCGAGTATCTAGTGCTCGAATGTTTTACGGCATTGTATTGGGCAGCGACCTCCTCCAAGGTCTCGTCCATGGCCTTTTATACTCCCATTTCAACTTTTTCATTATAGAACCAAAAGTTGAATTCACTCGCTCCACATAAGCATTTGACTGCGGTCTGTATGGGCTTGAATGGACTCGTCTGACCTTGAAGTCGACGCAGAAATTTTCATAATCTCTACCAGTGAATGCTGGGCCATTGTCAGAGACTATGGCGTGGATTTTGTGTTTGATGAATAAAGGCCGGAGGGCTTTTATCGTATCCTTTACAGTGCATCCTTTGGTAGGAATGAGATGAAGAAACCTTGTACATTGATCTACGACTGCGAGTACATACTTATGCTTCCTGAATGTTTTGTTTAATGGGCCCAAATAATCTACTGATATTTTGAGATATGGGACCTGTGGAGTTATCATGACATGCATGGGGCCACCTTTCCTTCGCCTATCAACGTAAAATCTTTGACATGTTTCACATGAACGGCAGATAAGTACTACCGTCTTATGCATTATCCGAAACCAATATCAAAGTCTCAAAGCCTCGTAAATCTTTTCATAACTTAAGTGGGACTGATTATGTAAATTCTATGTAATCCTTTTGGCTTCTTTCATGGGCAAAACTCGTACCCATAATGGACTACAGACTTCGTATGAGATATGCTCGAGAATACCCTCTGGATTAATTTGAAAATTTTTCCTATATTTATTCTCTCCTTTACAGTTGTTAGCATAATCCTCAGTCAGGCTTTCCAAAACTATGCGTGTATTAGGGTCGCTCTATTGTGCTGCCTTCAAGTCAGCGATCTCCCCGTCCAATTCCCTACAAGCCATGACAAATTCCCAATCCTCTGTGGATCTCTCATGCTCCGACTGTACCGTAATGCTTCGCATGACAGGCGGTGGAAGTTCGTCAGAACCTGGAGGACGACTGAGGCAATCCGCCATCTCATTCTTCTTCCCTGGGACATACATGATTTTAATATTATATGCTCCTAATTTAAGACTCTACCTTACCAAACGACCTGTGACTTGAGGAGTTCGCAGTAGGAAGACCAACGCATTGTGGTCAGTATAGACTTCGAGTGATCTACCCTGAATAAAATGATGGCTTTTCTGACACCCGTTTACTATGGCGTAGCATTCTTTATCAGTGACATGCCACCGTTGTTCTGTCGGTGACAATGAATGCGAAATAAACATAATGGGCTGCCTCACTCCTTTTACGTTTTGAATGAGTACCGCAGCTATAGTTCCATACGAAGCATCCGTCCACATCTCAAGCTGTGCTGATGGATCGAGGTATGCCAACGCCGGAGCTGTACAGATAGCAACTTTCATCTTTTGGACTGCCTCCTTACACCAATCATTAAAATTAAAGGGGACGTCCTTCATTAGAAGCTCATATAAGGGTTTTGCTAACTTGGCATAACTAAAAATTAATCTACGGAAAAACCCGCTGAGTCCCAGCCAACGCCTTATTTGCTTCACATTTTGCGGATCCGGAAAATCCATCATTACTTTGACCCTATCTGGATCTATGCTAACTCCCGCTGCGCTAATGCGATGGCCTAAAAATACCAAGCTCGGGAAACCAATATAACATTTCCTTGGTTTCAATTTAATTCGAGCGCAAACGCAAATCCAGAGAATTTTCACAAGCCTATCAACTAATTCCTCAAATTTCTTAGCTCCGAAGCAGTTGTCATCACTGTAATTTGATAGATATTTTTGAACGTAATATGCCCATATTTTAGTCATAATCATTTGAAATATCGTTCCAGAATTAAGCCACCCGAAGGGTAAGCGGATTGGGCGATATTGACCTTCGAAAGTGATATAAGCAAGGAAATCACGGCTATTCGGATGAATCTCCACTTGCTGATATCCATCTGCCATATCGAAATTACAGAACATCGTGCATCCTAAAAATACATGAAAAGCATTTAAAATATTTGGAATTGGAATTACTATGGGCTTTACCCGTCTATTGACAAAACGATAATCTACGACTGCTCGAAATTCTTTACCTTCCCTACCCTTTGGTACCATCATTTGTTGGGAAAGAATGACACTAGTTGATGGTTCAATCATTCCTTTTCTCAAATTAGCCTTTACTGTGTCCTTGGCTAATTCCTTATGTTTATTGCTCATTGGTCTTGGCCCTACCATACGCGGAGTTGTATCTAACATCTCCACCGTAGCCTGCAATGTTTTACCGGTAATTGGGTCTCTCATAGGTAAAATAAAATCCTCATCTTTCCACTTAAAAGCCCCAGCATACCTACTGAGTACTTTACGCAGCTGATTCTTTTCTTCCTCCGCTAAACCCTCATAAATCTTAAACTCGGAGAATTCCTCATCAGTTAAATCCCTACTCCCCTCAACTTCCTCCGGTATTGGAATCGGGAAATCATTTTCATCCGGATACTTTTGCTCATTTACATGCATTACTTCTTCATTAGTGGGTGTAATATAATTTCGGCGTAAATATTCAGTGGGTAAAATATTACATACAGACAATGAGGATAGCGGTGGTAAGTACACGTCGTCCTCACTCTCCGTATTTACAACTCCAATTTCTCCTCTGCCATTCTTTATATGTACTGTGTCCTGGACCAGTACAACTCCATATTTTCTAAACAATTTTTTGTTTGTTTGGACTGTGACATCTCCATTAAAGTATAGGTCCTCCGTGTAAAATGGCATGAAGTTGTCCTGGTCGTTTTTCACGACAAATAGTCTTACAGTGTACAATCGGAGTTTGTATTGTTGCAATAAATTTACCGCACGGATGGACATAGGGTAACTTTGGATTGAGTTCATCCCCTCCCCCACAGAGGAAGTATCGCTCAATTCATTTCTGATTGGTTTTGTGAAAGTGAAAGCTTTGGCTTCTTCCTCACGCTCCTTCAATCTCAACCTCTCCTCCTCCTCTTTGCGCTTCACCATGAGATCAACCTGTGTCTGTGTGATCTGGTATTCCTCATCAAAATAAATTTCATTCAACAATTCATTTAAATTATCATTCTTTAACCTATTGCATGCTTCTTCTATCATTTCGTCTTCTTCCTTCTGCTTCCTTTCCTTCACTATTCTCTTTTTGAATCTACGCAAGGTTTTAATGATGGGACCACTAGACAATGTAGTTTGATGTACCCGATCCAAATCCTCGGGATTTTCAACTCTTTGTCCGGCCCTTTTGAAAACCACTATCCCTGATTCGACGTCCAAACATGCACGATATTTTCTCATGATATCCATGCCAAAAACCATATCATCCTGCGCATGCTCAACGATATAAAATCCCCACGTTGTCCATTTCCCCAGTTCTTAAATGAATAATTCCAGCATGACTATTTTATCGATAATATGTGTGTTTCCATCATCAATGGACAACCCTACTAATAAAGGAGGAAATGATTTAATTTGACTTTGGACCCCCAGAGCTTTGACCACATCAGTACTTATAGTACTGATGGAAGCACCAGTGTCGTAAAGGATTTTAATGTTTTCTTGTACTGGGCTACCTTCTCCTCTAACCCTGATATGCCTACGAAATTCATTTGGACTCAATTGTTGAGTTGTCTTCAGAAGGACCAGTTCATTAGTGATCAGTGGCTGAAAGAGATAATCGTGGAAATCGGCAGGTTCATGCTCAGGTGGACCAACTGTCATCATCTCCGGATCGAGATTTGTGTCCATGCTGGAGGCATCATTATCGGGAATATTTAAATGCATGGACCTCATGGATTCAACTATTTGTATAACATCGTTAATAGGACCCTGCTGATCTGACCTAGCTAATAATTGCAATCTCTCCTGAATATCCAAATTCTTCGCGGACTCTGGCTGTGGTGTAGTGTGATTCGAGGTGCGGATCACTGATGGTGTAGACGTTTGAGGCTTGGGTCCGGGTGTTTGAGGCTTGGGTTCGGAGGTTTGAGGCTTGGGTTCGGGTGTTGCAGCCGCAGCACCCGCCCCTACTAGTTTAAAGGATTACGTTGGTTCAGACTATCAACAGTCTGTTGCCCCTCCCGTGGGACGAAACCACGGTTAACACCCGCTGCCAGATATGGAATCGGAATCCCTTGAGCCCTATACAGAACAAAACACGATTTAAATGTGTGACCCGTACGGTCGCACTGCCAGCATGTAGGTTTACCATCAGGTGTCATACAGTATCTTTTTCTTGCCTCTGAATACAAGGGATACCTAACAACCATGGGATCCGATCCCTGTGGGCAAGGGATAGCTGGATCTGGAGGCTGGACAAAATGAGTCTTGTGGCTCATGCCCATATTTTGTGGTGAGTTGTTGGCATTACTGTGCCGTCTCTCACGCTCCTGAAATCGAGTGTCTTGCTGTTGCTAAAAAGTGAAAGTACCCTGGAATGTGTGTTGTCTGGGTTGTGACTCAGTCTTTCCCATGCTAGTGGTTTCGGTTGCCAAATCCAATGCAGATTGGACGCTAGCAATTGTACTGCAGGTGATGAACCTACTCCGATCTTCCTCAGGAATACCAAGTAGAAGTTCCTTAACTATTTCATGCTCCTCCACATGCTGGTTAATTTTCTTCAAATACCCTATCCTTTCACTACAATATTCAGCCCCTGACTGTTTGCCATTCCAAACCTTCTTTTTGAGATCCTGTCTAGCTTTGGAAACCATTGAAGCCCTATTGAAACGAGATAATATGGCCTGCTCAAACTTTCCCCATTTTTCCTGATTTGTGTCAGATGGATCGGCTGTCAACCCATCACTCAACGAACTCCTTTCGTTCTGGTACCATGTTTCAGCTGGACCTGCAAAAACATTGTCCAACATGGTGAACTTCTTGCTGTAGGATAGAGTCAGCTTTGCTGCAGTTGCATTAAATCTTTTCAACCACAGGTGGGCTTCCTCTTCCCCTTTATAAGTAGGCATATTCTTCGTATAGTTCAATAATTGAATGCTTCGATTTAATATTGTCTCTTCCCTGCTCAAGGCAGGTGGAGCCAATATTTGTCGAAATTGCTCAAAAGAAATGTTCATGGGACTGCCTTGTGGCCCTGGTATAGCGACATGTGAAAGATTAATTGGTGGGTCCGGAGGCGGACCCAGACTCGGTCCTGGAGCCTTAATTTGTTTTACTGGGGAACAGGGTGGAGTGTTCTTGCCCGGATTCTGCATTTGCCATAATATAATTGCCTTCTTTTTAGCTTCTTCATAAGCTACCTGCACATCTACTTCTGCCTGTATTAATGCTACTGCTTTCGCCTTATCCGCGTCCGCCTTGGCTAACAATTCTCTAGCTTCCCTCAGTCTCCTATCTGGTGAAGTCTCGTTTGGATTTGCCGACATGGTGATGACGAGTGAACAAGCAAACGTTGGATATTTGAGACGAAAATATATTTTAAATATTCGAAGTGGTTTAAGAAAATTAAAAAAATGTAAAATGAAAAATAATTATTACGTTTTTGAATTACTTATAGATTAACATTAATGGTTAAGCAAAGAGTGAACAATCACCCAATGCTCTCAATCCCCGCAAGGTCCTTCCTTGTACCCGATTAAATATTCAAGACAGCAATCAACTGGGTGTGGGTTACTGATCACATTGAATACTTATTCTATTATTATTTTAAAATAATTTATTCAAAAAAAAGAAAGAAAGAAATTTTGTTGTAACGTTCGTCTTGTTGCCCGTCACTCAGCTCGATGTAGGCAAAATTCAAAATATTGGCTGAGTTGAAATTCCTAACCTCTAAATCCTTCGTAGACAATTGTAATCCCCTAATTGTTGGGAGATCGAAACCGGCGGCACTAAATTGTCTCAATACACGATATACGTAAAAGAATTTATTTAAATGACCTACGTTGGACATATAAATGATGAAGCCAGTGAATAACAACTCCTTTGAAATGAATCGATGACCTTCTAGAACAAACCACTCTAAAGCTGCAATAATGAACCTTTCTACTACTTGATGTGAAATAAAGTTAACGTGGATCTGTGGCATAACCAAAATATCTAATTGGTGAAATTCAAATGGAAATATAATTAGTTGTAAATTACCTCACCAATCAAATTCTCTCAACAAATGCACGCGTTGTCTTGCCTTGCCGATTATTTTCCTGTCTGTTCTAACTCCTATTTTTCGATTAGCCCTTCTATCTTCTATTTCCTCGCAACACCAGTCGTGGATCTTGGAATAATCTTCCCCTATCCAACCTTCAGTTTCGATGACGTATTGAAAAATATTGTAATTGTTGAGAAGATCAGCTATTACAATTGTAGAAAACCCGTTCCTTTCTGTTTCAGTGAGGTATTGGTATCCACCGTCGATCCACCAGCTATAAATTGATACTACTATTTGATTAGCAAAATATGCATCCTCTATGAAAAATTTAATGTGGATGTATTTTAATAAAATTGAAACTTTATTGGTTTATCAATAGTAGGTACCGATCCCACACCGAAGATATCCTCTATGAACTGAAAAACAGCAAAATAAATGACTATTATTTCCTCAAATAATTCGAATGGCATAAAATCAGCTCCTTCCCCGATATACTATAAATATGCGGCGATTAAAAATTCATGGGCTACCACTAAGTTCATTAATTTTGAAACTCACTAGTCATTCATTAAGACATACACGAAGCCAGTTAAATACCAAGCTGCTATGGCTAACAATACGAGTGAAATAACTACGATGTCGTTAACCAATTGGTAGAAATGCTCGATGTCAAGCCTACTTAAGTATACCAATACTAAATATATACTGACTGCCAACCACTTCATCAGTTCGACGAATAAAATTCGAGGGTAAATCGATTGCAGGTAAGTATTTCGAATTCGAAAATTTGTACAATTGATCCGACCCCCAACTCACTATTTAATATTGCGTATTTACCAAATAAGAAAAGAATGGAAGGCGCATAAAGGAGGAAATTCAACGTTTGATAATTGTAAATGTAGAACGACGATGACCATGACCATGACCACTTTAACTCAATGCTATCAAATTACCATATCGTACTATTATTATGATATTATTATAATGGGTAGGTGTAGATTCAAACGGTGAGTGACTACGCTGTGCAGTGATGGCAGGTTTTCACACAACTGATCACTCATGCGGCACTATGGCCTACCTGATTCAAACAAAATTTACCCAACTATAAAATGTAAATCAAAATTTATTCAAAAATATATGTACCATGAAGTTCGATGTCTAATCCCTCGATGAAATTAGAAAATACTGTGATGAAGCACTTGAAGCTAATGACCACGGTCCCTGGCTTGATGAAACTTATTTAGATGATTTTATGAGCCTTTGAATTTCCAGCTACAATTTCTGCTAACGCCCGTCGACTGCTATACTGGATACTATGCCCCGTCTAAAAATGAGGAAAATGAAATTAAAAATTTGAATTATATTTCAACTCCTCTCCCTGTACGATGCGTCCAGTATGACCTATTTCTCAATTTCCACTTCTCGTTTCCAGTACTGCCTATGTTCCCTTTCTGTGAAACGTTCGTCGTTATGTCTTATGCATGTACATCTGTTATACGTGTGCACTATTCCGAAACTTTTCCGTACCGTAAATCTCCAACTAGTATCCCACTAAAATTCTCTAAAACTCTCAAAAAATCGAACTAAAATATCAAAATTTCACGAGCACCATCCGCGGAATGGAATGCTTAAAATTCTGTACTCCCTTCTTCAAAACATCTATAAACAAACAAACGTGCCAACTAAATTTTTCCTTCCTCACTAAATTTTCGAAATTTTGGCCACAAATTTCTTAAATTTTGACGGCTATTTTCTGAGCTACAAAGGGAGGTACCCCGCACCTAAGTTTGAGACCGAAATGTTCGAAGTTCCGATCTCAAATTTAGAAGTATCCCTCTGGACCTCTGTATTGCCGTTAACCTCAACTACGAACCCCTAGATGCAAAAATGAAATTATTTATTTAAAATTATTATTATGTACGGTACATAGATCCCAGGTAAGCAAACTGATTAATATATCCAATAATAATGGCTACCACATCTACATGTATAAGCGTGATAATCACTGTATGCATCCAATAATTATCACTAGTATCATATGCCAAACTAAATTTCATGCTTACATTATCGTACGGGTTCAAAAATGAAATTATGAATTAATAAATCAAAAGATATTGAATCACTAAATCTGCTGCTATGATCTATCCTCACTTTACTTCATAACTTGCATTGCATGGGCTCACAAACAATAACTCATCACAACTTTAGAACCATTACTATGACATTTACGGTACGCGCACAAACTCACTTATGAACTACACATAAAATACTCAGGCATATATTTTAAAATATTAATGTTATTATATTTTATTTACCCCCTTACGGAAATGACGATGACAGAAACGGGAACAAAACAATGAATCGAACTATACCGGCTGACAATGGCGATGTACTCGGTAACTCCCTTGGCCCGGTTGCTCGGTTTTCGACCTGGAGATGACCCTTTTCTATCCTTTTCTTGTTTCACTCTTTACTCAACTTTGGTAGTTTTTAGTTTTAAAAATGGTTTTTACTTTTATTTTGACTTCTAACTTTAAAAGAAAATGAAAAAGGAAGAATAAAATGACGAGGGACGGAAGCCGGAGCTCTGGTGCTCACTGCTACTCCTTTCACTGGTAAAAACTCACTGACTAAAACTTTTAGTTGCTCCTGTCCACTAACCATTACGGCCAAGATGGCTGTACTTCTCTCTCACTAAATCTTTTGTTTGGTCTTTTCGTCCCTCCAAAATACCAACCGTCAAACCTATGCCTCCTTCCCTACCATTCAACATCGCCAGTTCCCCGTCGTCGAACTCATTTTTCCCCCCCCTCCGTCTCGTATGATCGTCGACGGCAGAGGCATACGCTGTTGACTAATTTCGTTTACACTGCCTGCATAGAGAAAACTCAGGGCAAAAGGATGGCTCTCATTATAGAAATGACAGTAGTACCACCAGTAAAGCAGTAGCGTTGTCTCTGTATGCTGATAAGGTAATGCACCAAGTCCACCTTTGTGTGACTTTTGACCTTCGAATACCTGTGGATTATTTATTTATAGGCTGAATTAAATTTACGTATGCAGTTGGAGTGACATTCATTCAAAATACACGGATTGTATAGTCCACAAATAAATGACCTGATTGATAGTGGTAAATGGATTTACTTATGAATACTGATGACAACCCATTTTAAAAATAATTGAGGGAGCAATGGGCCCCGAAATGGAGATTTTTTCATGAATTTATTTGTGGACGATTTTTAATGTAATTACCATTCTGTAACTAAAATGCAGTGGAAGCGCGAGTATCTAACATAATATAAATATTAAAATAATATAGATATGTAGTAAATATGGAACATACAAATCCATAGGCCCATATTAGGAAATAGGCAATATAGTTATTATTAAAAGCAATAGGTCAGTACAGAGGTGCTTTATCTACAACCACTACTAAATTCTTTAACTAATTGTAAGTAAAATAACTATGCAGTGTACGCACATCATACATTCAGACATTATACTGCGATAAGATGTAAAAGTCTTCTATCTACCGCCTACCTCCTCGAGTTCACTTGGATCCATATTTTTCAATGTTCAAGATTTCAGCAATGTACATTCAGAGTCCAATTCCGCTGTTTTCTCTTTTGGATGGTTCGCAAACTGCATAGAACTGGGAGGAGTAATAAGGCAAGCAAGGCCCCGACTAATGCATTGATTGAAATCCAAGGCGTTGAGAAAAATAACTGTACAATTGCTCCAGTCCAGCAGGTAAACACGTAGGTTAACCAGAGAGCCACGTACGCCATTCGATTCTACGAAAACCAAAATTATTGAAAAGAGACGTGCTGTTATTATAACGATTAGGTGTTCTTGCTAAAGAGCTAAAATAGCCTCACCGCACAGCAATTTAGTTAGGTAAACTACGGCGGTAGTATACCTAACTTAAATCTGGTATTTTATAATTAGCGGCAGCCATCTCTTAACTGACATTTTACAACTTTTTTTGTGAATACATTGTCAACATTAATTACTTTAACAACAAAATTTATGGACTATCCCAATATTATAGTGATTTATGGACCCTACCAATTAGGTAGTGATTTGGGCTCCCAATAAAAGTATTAAATTATGGGTACCGTCATTTATGGACCATTCCAATGTAAGATTAGTAATATGGGTAACGTCAATCATGTACCATTCCTATAAGAAAATAAAACTTTAAGTGACGTCATTCTTGGACTAACGCAATAATAAAGGAATTTAACCGACGTCACTTATGGACCATCAAAATAAAGTAGTGACTTAGGTGATTTCAAGTTCCAGTTATATAAATATGTATGTACGCTATTGCTTATTACCTCCCTTTTGTACGTACCATTTAAATGCGTTTTAACATGGGCCTATTTAACAGTTTTTTATAGCAAACTGGTTAGTTCAATCATTCCTAAAAACAATGTTGCAGCTTGCCATTTTATTTGTAGTCATTGGATAAGTTGTACCTTATTATTGCGTTTCGACATGGGCCCATTTGAAAGTTATTTATAGAAAACTGGTTAGTTCAATTACTTCCAAAAACAATATGGCACTTTGTCCTTGTAAACGACGCCCACTTAGGTTTAGGCAAGGCTCTCCGCACAGCACCTAGCTAGGCTTTTTGCGTAGGTAACCTACCTAGGTCTGCTGTGCGGCAAGGCTATAATATGTACTATTTGTGTTGAGTACCAATTTTAAAGGGCAGATTTAGTTGCTATATTGAAAGTGTAATTAGACAAGTATTTGTTAATGTAGTTCACCTCATAAACTCCTTTATGTATAATGCTTGCAAATAGAATATGGATCAATACTGCAGCCACTCCAACTCCGCATACATTCACCCAAACTGGAACATTAAGAACGATACACATGAATTATGACTGAAAATATAACTTAAATTAATTGTTTTGTTTCGAAAGAATAACATGCATTTTGATCAACCTGAATAATGATAATAATAGAACTTTGTGTGCAAAAATTTTTTAAAATAAGTAAGAGGTTGCCCCGACTTGACTGTGGTCTTTACAGGGTGTCCTACTTCCAATTTACTTGCATGCAATCACACATGACTATTTCAATAGCAAACTTTACATCACATTACAGCCGCCAATCCCTTTTCTGCCTTGTGGCAAGGGAAAACAATAAGAAAAGAAACATGTCACTATGGTTTCGAACTGATCGACAATCATTCGGGCAGCATGATTAATTATGTATTATCAGTATCAGTATTATGAAGTATGTGCAATTAGCTGCTCGGACTCGAATATGGTTTAATATGTATAATAATTCGTTTAAACATAAACAGAGTCATGACCATGACCATATTTAACCATAAAATTTCAATCATACCCGTGTATTATGATTATTATTAAATCTTACTTCTTGGTTGAAAGAGGTTAACAGTATCCAATCTCTCGGAATTTTCAGAGAGGAAAATTATTTTACCCGAAACAACTAACCAGAGGCAAGGCGTGATCATCATTTGACAAATCTGTTATAAACATTTTATTTTAATTAAAAAAATATTTTATTGTACTCCAAGCAGTAGAGATATTGCAATAATTGTGCAAAACACGACAAAATAATATTTTTCTCTGACTTAAAAAACAATTTTACTGTGTAGCTTTAAGACGATTTAGAGTAATCTTTGCTTAATTGAGTGAGTATTGTGCAAAATGGAATAATTGTATAACATAGATACTGTATTTCCTGTACTAGTACACGGGTCTGTATTAGTACACGGGTCTGAGAGCTATGAGTTTGAATAGAACACGGGTCTGTTTAACACACTATTATATGGCAGTACACGCGGGCCTGTAATAATACACGGGTCTGGGAGGTCTGTATTTGAATATTGCACGGGGTGTACTATTCAGAAAATACGGTAATATGGTTTAATTGTAATACATGTATTATACTTATATCTGTATATCTTCGTTAAAGAATTAAATCCGTGTTCATCCACTTTTCGCTGAAAGCAAAACCGCTTTCTTCCATTTTACTTTAAAAGCAAATCTGTGTCCTTCTACTCTTAATTTGGACGGAATATTGAATTAAACGGAATTTTGAATTGGACAGAATTTTGAATGAGACGGAGTCTTAGCTGACAAATTCATAATGCATAACATGGTGTTGAAAACTGCAAATTGCTTTAATTATATAGTTAAAACGCAAAACGTTAAACTGTAAATGGTTCTAACTACATGATTTTAAAGATTGCAAAATGTACTAACTACCTGGTTTCAACTTTCAAACTAATCGAACTACATAATTTTAAAAAGTACAAAATTTTTTAGTTAACTGTTTTGAAAACTTTAAAATATTCGTATTGTAAAATATTACAAAGTTCAAATTCTTCTACATTCAACATTTTAGAAGTGCAAAAAGCTGCAGCTATGTTCCTACATATAATATTAGGCGCTTATACTTAGGTAAATAAATTTTGCATTCTTTAAAATCATGTGATTATATTAGCTTGTGACTTAATAACAAGTAGTAAGAACATTTTGCTCTTTCATGGATCATGGAAAATCATATATGTATTTAGGGCAATTCGAGTTCTAAATTAATATAGTTAGAACAGTATGCGACTAAAATCTTGTATTTATTGTGCATTTTGAAATCATGAAATTAGAATAATTCGCGTTTTAAAATAAAAATTTAAAATAATTAGAACTATTTGCAGTTTGTTAAGTCATATAGTTATTACTTTTAAAACTTTAAAACATGCAATTAGACCAAGAGAGACGGCACGTGAAGTTGGACATTGGATGTGTTTGGCAGTTCGTATTGGTTGGTTTTTGTGACTGGAGACTGGTAGGTAGGGCTTATTAAAATTAGGAGCGTAAAACCTTGGAAGAAAGAGAACTACGAAATAAGTTTAGCTTTTCCAGCCGCCATTGCCGGCTCGTATCCTTCAGCATAGGAAAATCCAGGAGCAATCCTCAGTCATTTGTTTGATTGCAGTGAAGAGAGACGTAGCCGTCGTGGTAAAAATACCTGAAAGTATCAATTCTCTGATACGCATTAGCTTTTTCATTTCCCTTTTCATTTTCCTCATTAGTTCAGAGGTTGCAAATCCTAAAAGCAAAGTAAAGTCAACCCTCCAATTTGTTAAGTCAAGGGTCAAAAATAAGATAGTGAACCAAGAAAGCCAGTCATCCGTCAACAGAGACAAGCCGGTTCCGTGGAGTGCCAATAATATTCTCTGAATATTATCGGCTGAGAGTCATCCCGTGTCCAGTCCATTGGTCGTGTCATCCGTAAAAAGGTTAACAATAATAATATAACTATATAAATCATATAATATTGTGTATCTATTTTAGTATTTACCTAAGTAGGTATGTATTTTGTATGCATTTTACATCGCGATGATACCGAGCCAAAGTGTAACTTATACCGTAAATGTCAGAGTCAGTGTTGTATGTGGTGTCGTATGTATGAGTGTACGACGAGTGTTTAAAGTATTAATTAAAATCAAAAGGTCATAGCATCAAATATGAATTCCACATAGTCATTTTATTCGAATATTTAGGCATGTAAAATATTGTTCATCCCGCGGAGCATGTCATTTATGTGTCATTTATGATAACGTAGTTTTGGCCGAGATTTATATTTAGGTACTTTAGGGGTTTATAACTATTGGGAGGAACATAGATCAAAACCATACGTAATTCGGATCGTAGCTAAATCCGGTTACAAATAAGTGCGGGTTTTCGATCTCTGTGGCTCCAGAAATAGTTTAGAAATTTTAAAAAGATTTTGGCCAGAATTTTGAAAAATTTCAAAAAGTGAGTTTTAGGGAGTTTGACGTTTAGGAAGAGTTTTGGGAAGTTTGTGATGATAATAGTATGGGCATGTCATTTTTTCGAATGGTGTTCATAATTTTGAAGGAATTTTAGTTTTGGATTCGTGTGAAAGTTGAGTTTTGAATGTGGCATTTCATCTGTAGATGGTGTCATATTTTTGAAAGAATTTTAGTTTGTGATTCTGTGAAAGTTTGAGTTTTGAAAAGTTGAAAGAGTTGATGAGTTTTGAAACAGTAAGAGGAAATTTACGGTATGGAAGTTTTGGATGTTGAGGCATATGTACGAGTATGATTGAGCATGGTTGGACGAGAGCAGAACTTAATTTGTGGATGGAGGTCAAACATTTTAGGAATAGAAGTTTGAAATAGGAATAAATAGCTGATGTTAGTAAACTGGTGCATTATTGAAATTAATGAAGCATAATTCTCATTCATTTTTTCTTTATTTCTTCTTTTAGAAGGTGCATTAAATCCAGTTGCAGTATTAGACAGGTAGCTGAAAGCAGCTGTAGTTAAAGGAGGACTCAGTAGTTTCGTAACTGATTTTGCATTTTTCTCAAAGGGACGTGACTGTCGTGTCATTTGTTGAGCCGTATCGTTTGTTGTCAGCGTCGGATAAACTTATTTCATGGTACATAACAAAATACAAATAATTGAATTTTAAATAAGCAGTTAGGTGAATATTGTTGAGGTTTATGTTAAGTAGCGAGCTGAAAGGCCAACCGTGTGGATTAGTTGTGTCGTACCCACCTTCTCACTACCAAGGAGTTAACTTACCATCAGCATTTCATACACCTACCTACATTCTAAAAATAAATTTTATTTGTGGAACTTCGTTATAAACTACGGTCATGGTCATGGTAATCGTCGTTTTCGTCATAAGGAGATATTCTATTTATTTTAACGGTAAATATATGAGTTTCTTTGTGAGCCTTCCCTTCTTTTCTTCTTTGAACATGAAAAGTTAATTTAATATAATCATTTCTACAAATTGGATCATACTTGGGTTGGTCATCAAAGGTGAATATTAAATAGTAAGTAATAAGTCAAATTAACTATAAAAATCATTATTTTGAACTTTGAATATTTACCTAAAATTAACTTACCTTCGAAATTCAACAAGTTCGAATTTTCTTGAATAAGCTGCAAGTTGTTTTTCGATTTAATGAAGTAGTTATTGCTTAGTTCATTTTTTTAGTATTGATATATCTAACTAAACTCAACATCGAGCGTTTCTATCAACTAACTAACGATATTGAAGCCATTCCATTTATGTTGCCGCTTGGTATTTAACTGGATTTTGGTATATTCTAATGAATGATTAGAATATACTGTTGGATAGTATGTACATGAATTGGATAGTAGTAATTATAATTCGGATTGTCGTTGACCTACTTTAATTTAATTTGATTTGTATTCATGAGCTATTGAATGATTTTTGTTTCAGTATAGTCGTTTTATGTAATATTGCCTTGTGGTATAGTACGGGATTATGTATGAATTGTTGAATATTTCGATGAATACGAATTATAAGTACATCCCTATAAGTAATTACTTGAAAATAATACCAATTCCTTGAAGTAAAATTGATAAATAAACTCAGTGGTAGCTTATGAATTTTCAATCGCCGCATACATATGGCATATTGAAGAAGAAGCTGAACATATGCCATTTGAATTATTTGAAGAAATAATAAGTATTTATTTTGCTGTTTTTCAATTTATAGAAGATATCGTTGGAGTTGGACAAGTACTTACAAGTTATTCATCAATTTTGTTCAATTTCTCGTAGAAATCGGTACACTGAATCATAATACTTGGTTTATTATTGTTTCATTTGAATTATTTTCTAAAATTTAATAATTGATTCTCGGTGATGCCACAGGTTTATGTACATGCCATTTCACATCAAGTAGTGGAGAGATTTATTAGGAAGGCTAGGGAAAATTCGCTGGATTTGTGTCTGTGCTTAGATTTTAATTGAAACCAAAGAAAGATTTTATTGGTTTTCAGAGCTTGGTATTCTAGAAACATCAAATTAGCACAGCAGGAGTTAGCATAGATCCAGATAGGGTGACGATGATGATGAAGCTGCCAGATCCGCAAAATGTAAAGCAAATCAGGCGGTGGTTGGGACTTAGTGGGTTTTTCCGCGGGATAATTTTTTGGTTATGCTAAGTTAGCAAAACCATTGTATGAGCTCCTAATGAAGGATGTTCCCTTTCATTTTAATAATTTGTGTAAGGAGGCAGTGCAGAAAATGAAAGTTGCTATCTGTACAGCTCCGGCATTAGCATACCTCGATCCGTCAGCACAACTTGAGACGCGGACGGATGCTTCATATGGAACTATAGCTGCGGTACTCATTCAGAATGTTAAAGGAGTGAGGCAGCCTATCATGTTCATTTCACACGCGTTGTCACCAACGAAGCAGCGGTGGCATGTTATGCTATAGTGTACGGTTGTCAGAAAAGCCATCATTTTATACAGGGTAGATCCTTTGAGATCTATATTGACCACAATGCGTTGGTGTTTTCACTGCGAACTCCTGAAGTCACAGGTCGTTTGGTAAGGTGAAATCTGAAATTGGGAGCATATTACATTTAAAATATGTATGTCCCTGGGAAGAAAAATCAGATGACGGATTGTCTTAGTTGTCTTCCAGGTGCTGATGAGCTTCCACCGCCTATCATGCGCAGCATTACAGTAAAATCTGAATATGAGAACTCAACGGAAAATTGGGAATTTGTCATGGCTCGTAAGGAAACGGAGAAGGCTGTGGCTGATTTAAAGTCAGCACAGTGGAATAACCCCGACACAAAAATAATTTTGGAAAGCCTGACTGAGGATTATGCTAATAACTGCTAGGGCGAGAATAAGTATAGGAAAGTTTTTCAGATAAATCCAGTGAGTATTCTCAAGCATATTTCATACGAAGTATGTCGTCCATTATGGATAAGAGTCTTGACATTGAAAGAAGCAAATGGAGTTACATTACATTTACATAATTTATGCATGAAAGGTCTTTAAATTATGATTATGTTAACCGGAGGCCAACGGACGATAAGTATGATCCTAATAATAACGAAATGATTATGTTGAAAATTAGTGAGCTTCACAAACACCATATGCTAGCTCACGGGAATTTATATTATATGTAAGAGGTTTTGCGAGCGAGATTTTGTAAAAGATAGCTGGAAGGGAGGATGGTTACCAGGGTGTTCTCGATATAGGGGTACCACAATCATTTTTCCTGAAAGCATAGAACGTTTGTACTGGGATGGGAGGATGTTCAGGGATTTCTTTATAGTGAGTCATCGTAGGGCATCTTCCTTGAACGGGTAGTATGAGTATTTTTAAGAGTAGAAAGAAATAGGAAGCTTCGGTATGAAAGAAATAGAGAGCTTCGGTATAAAAGAAATAGAGATCTTTGGTATGAGAGAAATAGGGAGCTTCGGTATAAAAGGAATAGGGAGCTTCGGTATGTAACAATTTGATTAAGTTATACAAAAAAATATAAAAATACATAAAAATGATTCGTGAAAATTATTGACGTGATTTGTTATAAATCTAAAGGCCGGATGGGAGGGTAATTACTTGGGTATTCTGGATATAGAAGTACTAAATTACTTTCCTTAAAGGCATAGTTTGTGTATGTGACGTGGCAAAGGAATGTGAATGAGGGAATTAAATGGGGAAATGAATGATTTTTTTATATTTTTAGGATTCTGGAGCTGAATAAAATTTTGTTTTTACGATTCAAAATTAAAAATGACATTGTCTATAAATAAGTTACTCCGATGGTTCTTTTAGTAGCTTCAGACTCGTTGTAAGTGGCATTGTAAGAATGTACACCTGTCTGTTAGCTTCAGAAAGAATCGGATCAATTTTAGACTTAGAACTTTTTGTCTTTTGGGACAAAGTTCTATGTATGACCGACAGTGATACGGGTAATGCCCGAATTCGGAGAGGTCAAAATAGGAGTACAGAAGGGGATAAAATATAGGTCTTGAAAATGTATATATATATGTTTCAGTGTTTGCATGTGTCATGTCATTTGTGGGGCATGAAAATAACTATAGGAAGTACATATTGAAGATGGAATAGCCTGCGCATAAATAGAATGGTATAAAAAGAAAACTTAAAGTAAATTATTTAGCTAGAAAATTTTTTACACGTTGTGACTGGTGTCACGGGGTCGATAGCGGCCGTTGATAGGAAGTAACTCATTTTTGGCGTCTGTTGATATTTTTATCTAAGTCTCCGTATCCAATGGAAAGCTCTGGCGATGCATATGATGAGGCTGGAGACGGTAATGGTTCAGAGACGGTATTTCAAAAATTTTATTGTAAGCGTGGTACAGCTCAGCTGGGGTCAATGGAACCGAAAAGGACTACCAGATTTAAATACAGTTTAGCTGAAAGTGAAGATTTCTCCGATAACGAAGAGCGTTCATATCAGGCTAATTTGAGCAAAAAGACTAGAAAAGATCATTTTTTTCAACGCCATATCATCAGATGAGTCTCAAACCACATTTACTTCACCCGAATCCGGGGAGTGCCAATAATAACTTAGAAGTAATTATTTTATGTCCTTCGTTATGTTCACCCACCCACTATCAAAAGTGTATTATTTCTGTACTATTTTAATACCAAAAATAATTATGGTTATGGGGTCATGTATTTTATTATTATCCGTATGATATGTTGTTTCTCAGGTATTATTATTATTATTATATGCCAATGAGTTATGCCAAACTATTAAGAATTATTGTCATGCCATAATAAGATTAATGATCTCCGTAAATGCAGGGCTGTTTTCTTTTTATAAATATGATATATGTACCTACGTAGAGATGAGTAGTTAGAAGCGCTGAAATGTATATAGAGAGGTAGGGACTTATTTTTATGAATTATGAAAAAAATAATTTGTTAAGTTTATTCATTATCCTTATTTTAATTTGACGCGATTCGACATATGAATCACAAACTAGGATGGGGGGATGTTCAGGGATTTCTCCTAATTGACGGATCGTAGGGCATCTTCCTTGAACAGATAGTATGCTTCGTTTAAAGATTATACAAGATGGATAGGGAGCTTCGTAATAATTATATTTGTGAGTGGGTGAAAAGCGCGTAAAAATTAAGTTAAGTCAATAAATTATTTCTAAATTTTGATGTTCAAATTAGTAAGTAAAAGATTCGGTGATAAAATATGTTGCTCAATGAATTGTAAATGATCTATGAAACGTACAAATCAATACATGACATTTAATTAAGTATTTGATTTTGATCTCTGTTAAAGTAAATTGATGCTCCTATATTCATATATGATGTATATGTAAACATGAAATATGACTTTAATTAAGCAATAACATAGCTTCAAATTATATAATATGTAAATGTGGAAGGAGACGTAAACTTTCACCGCTGCTTTCTCCCCGGAAAATTGCGCGGTCGCAATTAACTGAGTAGGGGAAGTACCGAAAAGTAGAGGCAGCGTTGAAAGTTTCCGCCTCTTCATCATAAGATAGAGAGACGGCACGTGGGGTTGGACATTGGATGTGTTTGGCAGTTCGTATTGGTTGGTTTTTGTGACTGGAGACTGGTAGGTAGGGCTTATTAAAATAAGGAGCGTAAAACCTTGGAAGAAAGAGAACTACGAAATAAGTTTAGCTTTTCCAGCCGCCATTGCTGGCTCGTATCCTTCAGCATAGGAAAATCCAGGAGCAATCCTCAGTCATTTTTTTGATTGCAGTGAAGAGAGACGTAGCCGTCGTGGTAAAAATACCTGAAAGTATCAATTCTCTGATACGCATTAGCTTTTTCATTTCCCTTTTCATTTTCCTCATTAGTTCAGAGGTTGCAAATCCTAAAAGCAAAGTAAAGTCAACCCTCCAATTTGTTAAGTCAAGGGTCAAAAATAAGCCAGTGAACCAAGAAAGCCAGTCATCCGTCAACAGAGACAAGCCGGTTCCGTGGAGTGCCAATAATATTCTCTGAATATTATCGGCTGAGAGTCATCCCGTGTCCAGTCCATTGGTCGTGTCATCCGTAAAAAGGTTAACAATAATAATATAACTATATAAATCATATAATATTGTGTATCTATTTTAGTATTTACCTAAGTAGGTATGTATTTTGTATGCATTTTACATCGCGATGATACCGAGCCAAAGTGTAACTTATACCGTAAATGTCAGAGTCAGTGTTGTATGTGGTGTCGTATGTATGAGTGTACGACGAGTGTTTGAAGTATTAATTAAAATCAAAAGGTCATAGCATCAAATATGAATTCCACATAGTCATTTTATTCGATTATTTAGGCATGTAAAATATTGTTCATCCCGCGGAGCATGTCATTTATGTGTCATTTATGATAACGTAGTTTTGGCCGAGATTTATATTTAGGTACTTTAGGGGTTTATAACTATTGGGAGGAACATAGATCAAAACCATACGTAATTCGGATCGTAGCTAAATCCGGTTACATATTTACATGATTTCTAGACATATTTGAATACTTTTGTAGATAGCATATATTGTTTTTAGCTAAAAATGGATATGGGTCATTTTGCTTCTTCACAGACGATATGTTTATGTTGTGCTTCAACTGGAAGACTGGAACAAGTAATATTTAAACCGTTACTACTACGTCCAAAGTAATGTGTTTTTCAAAAACTCTCAAATGCACTGCGTTTAGAGTAAAATCCCGTTTGTTTCTCTTCTGGATAGAATACAGCAAGCAGCAAGGAAACAAAATGAAGATAAGACTCATGACGGCTGCTGCTCCTACAATTTCCCACAGAGGCTTTATAGCAAGAAACTGTAATGAAAATCCCATACAACTCATGGCCATATACAAAATCCAGACAGTCAAGTAAGCCACTCGGTGTTCTGCGGGAATATAGTTATTTAGCATAGTTAATATTTAACAGTCATATTTATATCATAAGCATATTAAATACCTGTAAAGAATTAATCTTTTCCAATTGCTCCAATTGAATTGATATGTGTCAATGAAACACTAACTGAGGTAGATCCGAAAATTGTAGAGATTTTAAAAATGACAAAATATTTGATTTAAATGTTTCCGAAACGAGAAAATTGTTTAATTTATATGTTTTCGGAAATAGTAAAATATAAGAATTAAACATTTTTGAAAGATCAAAATGATAAATTCACATGTTTTTAAAAATTGTGAAATACTCTTTTCTTTAACTATCCTCTAGTATTTATATTTTAATTTCTTGCAAATAGTGCATTTTAGTTTTAGTTAGAAATGAATATGTTTAATTTTGCTTCTTTTGAGCCAGTACAAGTTTATACCTACTATACTATACTCATTTATGTTCCTGTGTTGGAATTTAATTTCAAAAATTTACAATACAGTAAGTATTCACAATTTTATTAATTGATTAATTGAGCAAAGCAAACCTCGTGAACTCCTTTGTGTAGGACGTAGGATGATTGCAAGAATAATATGGATTGTTAAAAACACCAATCCGGTCCCAACAAAAACGAGCAAAACTAAAAAATTAGAAACAATACATTATTATACCACTAGCATCAAGTTTACTATTGTTTAAAGAAAACTCCTACTCAAAGTAATTTAATTCATGGTGAACTTTCATTTCACCAAGTTGTAATGAATTGATTATAAAATTCACGTGTACGTAATATTGAGTATTGAGTTTAGATCACCCGATACAAAATAATGTGGAACAAGCTAAATTACTATCTTACTCAATATTATAGTTAGTGGATGAAGATCAAAGTCTTGCGCAACCACAAAAATTCCAAAAATGGAAAGTAACTGGAAAAAAACTGTTATCCAGAGCATTGTTGAGGCCTCAAGTTGAACTCCCTGTACCATAGACATACAAAAATTAGTATTATCTTTGAATTACATTTTTGCCAAGTGAGTGAGTGTAATTTTACTATATTTATCTGGTATTTCTCCGTTGTAGGATTTTAGCAATGACTTCCTTATACAGTCAAATCTGCGTATAAGGGACGCCGCCGGACAGGCTAAATCGGTCCCTTATAACTGGATTCTCTTTTAACAACTTAAAGAATTTCCCTTATAAATGGACACATAATTTTAATTTTTAATTTTTATTAATTTAGTTTATCTATTTTAACGTTGATTTTTGAAAATTCCCTTATAAATGGACTAAAATACCAAAAACTGATCTAAAATTCATGCCTTGGAACAGGATTTTCCCTTATATCGGCTCCCTAAAATCCGGGAATCTTTAATATTGAAACATATGCTGGTCTACCAAATCTTTTAAATCTGTCACTGTAAGTAGAATTTCCTTTTCATCTGGGTCCCTTATAACAGGATATGACTGTATAAGGTATGTAGTGTAAGTAAGTTATTCAATTTAATAAATAAGTTGGCTCACAACTAATCCTGCAAATTCAATAAAATCTGAATCCCAGCAATTTTAATTGTTGATAAATTTAGGAAAATTGAAAATATTCATTTTTAAAAAAGTTTTAAAAGGTTATTTATTAAGACAGGCACGTATTAAAGTGCTGTTTCATCGGCTGTTGTTGGTTGTTGCTGAACTGAACAATTTTTCTGCTCAACAGGCAACAAGATGGGTGTTTTTAATTTCCCAATGTTTGCTATGCACATATGTAGTATACATCGCATGTAAAAAATAATGTGAGGCGCTTGATACTTATCAAAACTAAAAGATCACTCAAAGCGAAGCGCAACAATCTTTCCGTGTTTAAACGGTCCTCGCCTTGAAATAAAATAAAATTATATCATTGACTTAACGGTTAACAACATTACAAAACATTAAAGAAGCTTCAAGAAATGTTTAATGTTTACACTCAAAGATACTACCAGCCGCGGATCTAGAGGGGAGAGGGCTACGGATATTTATCTTAAATTTTTTTCCCATATAGCCTTTAACCTATTTAGCTGCTTCCTCGTCCCCCTCCCTCCATGACAAAATTATAGATCCGGCATTGAACGCTATCATCTGCCGCATATAAAATAATGAAGATTAGGCTCCTGTTTGTCCTTATAAACAGCAGTACAAAACTTACCTAATTGTGCCTATCTTTGAGTTATTTGATTTTGTTATGAAAAAAACGTTATTTCTTCACTAAGCACAAGCTCGGTCAACAAAAACAGTATCAGTGCAATTAACACAACAAAAAGATAAATAGGATACAAATTCAATAATTACATTATCACATCAGAGTAAACTTTTTAATACAAAATTTGTCATTTACTAGATGCGACAGGATTTCATGTACATAGATAGTAGTGTACCACCCGATGTGTAGTAATTGTCGTAGTAACGTAGTAAAAATGTAACTACAGTGGAAAATAGCTGTGGAGGTCTGAAAAAAGTAAACTCTAATTTTACCAAAGTTACTACTCCACAGCTATTTTCCACTGTAGTTACTTTTTTACTACGTTACTACGGCAATTACTACACATCGGGTGGTACACTAGTATATTATGGTATAGCTCTGGTTATTAATAAGAGTAATCATTTGTGAGAAAAAAATAAACTAGGGCAATTATACTATCGTAAGCGTAAAAGTGTTTTATTTTAATTATTTATTTAATTTGTTTAACGTTCAGATTAAATATGTCAATTTAAATAGCATCCAATTATTAGGTCCAAGTCAAACAACTTGGTAAATTTCAAAATGAACTTACTCAACAATAATTTATATCCTGTTTGATTAGTATATTTAAATTGATGAAATACTATAACTAAAGTGTGTTCCCAGCGACACTAGATTTTTTTAGATTTTTTTTTATAATTTATATTTTCATAAACATTATTCTATTTGTGTTAACTAGTATATTATAAAATTTGCACGTTTTAAAACATGCTAATTGAACATCTTGCACTTTTTATACTTTTATATACACTTTTTAAACTTTATTCAATCATAAATTAAAAAAACACACCTCAGATTCCGTGTCAGTTGATAGCCAGACTAACGGGAAAACATTGTGTAGGGATATACATGTGATACATTAAAAATAGGGCATTTTTGTTGTCTTTTCATGTTAACTAGTATTTAATAAAATTTGCACGTTTTAAAACATGCTAATTGAACAGTTTGCACTTTTTATAAACTCGTAATTAAAATTTTGCACAACCATCTCACGCTGCACACTAAACTAGAGCAAATCCAAAGATACAAAACACATTTTGAATCACCGCGTATGAATTCTATATGGGAGTTCTTCGTACGGAGAAGGTTTATTTAAATCCAAAGGGTACAACGGATCCCATAAACTAAATTTGCAAATTGTTGGCGCCACATTTTTAAAGTTAATGTGAGTACGAACACCGCCACTTCTCCCAAACCAATCAATGCTTTTCAAGGATAGTGAGTGCGTGGCCTTTAAAATAGCATTAATCACGCGAATTATTCTCTGTTGCAATTTCAGAGTCCAAATTCCCCGCTCCACACAAACCGAACAATGGCAAAATCGTATGTAAATATTGCGGAGAAACAAATTTGCGTGGCGGGAGGCGGCGGCAAGAGTCTCTAGGCTCTGAATGGAGCCGTAGCGCGGATTAATGTCTACAGAACGGAGCAAATGAACTCTCTCAACTGGCTCCGTTAACAGGTGCTCGTAGCCCGTTTGCAGTACAACGGACTGTAACTGTGGAGCCAATTGTAGAATAACTTCAAGCACTTTGGCGGAGACCTGTTTAGTCCAGTGTAAGAATTTGAGTTTCGACTTATTTTTCCTCTCCAGATTTTGACAAATATTTTGAAATTCAGTGTCAGTGGTTCGAAGGCTAGACAAATTCCCACGTGATGCTCCGTCCACTTTCCACGCAACATGTGTTGGAAATTCGAGTGACAGAAATGAGAGGGACGGCGCTTGGACCGCTAAAAGATTCTCAATCAGCTTCATTGCATCATTTTCATGCAACACATGGGACCGAAAGTATGGGTTTTCTTCAATCATGAGGGAAGAGTAAAAGCAAATGGATAACTCATCAAGGTACATCCCGGATGTGTCAAGGAAACGTTGAAGTACTGCGTCTCCAAGGTTTCGCATGGAGTTTCTTCCACTTCGGTCGAAAAACTGAAATTTTCTGCAAGGAAAATACTGAGCTAAATTTAATTTTTTTGAGCTTTCAAATAAATTAACCCACTCATCCAGGTGTTAAATCGGCCTACGGTTGTGAAAGGGAGTGATTGGGGAATGATTTTGGAGGGGAAGAGTCGCGAGTAATTTCCGATTTGATCGATTGCCGTTGAAAATCCAGTAGCCTTCCAAGTAGATTGTGAATTGTTTTTGAAGGATGGGGGCCACAGTCACATTCCAAGAATGACAAACGAGGCGGCAATTGAAAAAGTCATTAAATTCTACACACTTCAAAATTTCGTCTAAAATCTGTAACATATTTCAATTATTAGTTGTCAGGCCTAATGCATTTAGCTTTTTAGAAACAGTATCAGAATTCAAAAATATAAGCCTTGCAACTTGTAATTCTTACGTGTTGAATTCTAAATACTGGTTGACAGGGTTGAGCTTCAGTGTCATCCGTTCCTTTTACATTATTATGGTGATTTTCTTGAGCCAGTTTTTTGGTTTCGCTGCAGCTCATTTTAACCTGTAAAAAGAATATTTTCAAAAAAAAAACTATGTTAGTTACTATATAAAACAACTTGCTTCACCAAATTATCAACAGAATTTGGCTCAAAGGGAGAACAAAAAGGAAACTGCAACGTAATTTAAAAAAATTAGGTGGGGATGGAACTATAATGTAGTAAACCAAAAAAGGCTGAATCATGTAAAATAATATTTCAGATTTAGATTTGTTATTTTACTTTGCGCTCTCACAAGAATATTGCAGCCCGCTTATTGTGTCCAGAAAGTAGATAGGTAGGAATTAAAATGCATTTGAAATGATTGACTGTTAAACCCTTAAGCTGAGCCATGATAAATCCAATATGCTGACTCATTTCTATTTTTAATACTCCGTTTATTGAATACTCCGTTTTTGTTCCCGTTATAATGCTCCATGCTTCATACCACATTTAAATTCCAACACGTACATACATCCATTATCTACATTTGCATATTGATATTTATATATACAGCCCTAAAGGGATATCAGTACATTATACATTATATAGGTATAATCAGGTCAGGGAGAGGGACTCACATGAGCCCATTGCACTTTCTCCTTTTCTTTTCGAGATTCGTTCTGAATGTGGGTTGAGTGCCTATGTATAACTAAGGTCTGAAAACCTCCCAAATAGGTTATTGATAAAAGTCACAATGTAGGTCCTTATGTCGGCAACACAGACTAAAATTTGTATTTTGTAACTTTATTTTCAAATGCATTTACCTAGGCCACGTCCGCCACTCCATTCTACTGACACCAAAAATTACTAAAAATGTTTTTAAATCAGTAAAAATTAAGGTGGACAGAATTTATTTTTTTCGTGTTGTCTCAATTTGCACCGCTGAACTACAGTCAAGCAAGTGTATGTTCAACCTAAAAGGACGAAGTAATGTGCAGTTGTGTAATTTCCGTAATGCGTGCTATATAAGTATAGGTAATTATTGGTACCTAAACCGCCTACACAGGAGATAAAAATAATGCGAGAATTTCGTGACTTATCAACACAAGAAGATCATGCAATGGGAAGCATGCATTAAAAATGAGTGCAAACGTTTTTCCTGTTAAAGCTATTCCAGGCCGTTCTCTAGAATCATCCCTTTGCAGACACTGTAAGGAGAAAGAAACCCTCGCTCATGTTCTAGGGAAATGCCATGTGGGTAACTTACTGAGAAACAGCAGACATCATGAGGTGCGATCAATAATTGCTAATCATCTTAAGACTCTTAACTGGAATGTTTTTGAGGAAGTAACAGATGGTGCTTCTAAACGTGTGGACATTATATGTTGGCGAACGGAGTCCAAGACTGGATATATTCTGGATCCTACTATACGTATGGAGCAAAATTTAGGTCAGGCGGAAGAGGTTAACATTGAAAAACAAGCTCACTATAATCCCTGTATTCCTTACTTTTTGGAAAAATATCAACTTAAGAAGTTAGAAGTTGTTGGTCTCCTAGTAGGTGCTCGTGGCTCAATTCCTGCATTTTTTGAATCATTTCGAAAAGATATGCGACTTCCTTCAACCATGATAAAGGAAATCGTGATTGCTACTATCCGCGGCTCTTGTCGAATTGCCCATAATCATTTATATAATATGAACTTATGTAATAGCTAGTTTTAAAAAAAGTAACAAATTCTAAAAAACAGTTTCTACAATTAATCCAAAGTTTTTTAATTTTCCTAAAAATGTATATTGTTCTTACTGTGTCTTAATGGCAAACGTTATTGTAACGTCAGTTGTAAATAAATATTTACGTTCTCTCTAAACCTTGGTCTGAAAAATAAACAATATTTTTGACTTAATAGAATTGACCTAATTAGGTAAAGCCTATTTTAATTGGTTGGGGTGGGGAGGTTCGGAAAAAGCCGGCCACTTTGAATAAAAACCTGGCCAGCGGCTAAAACTGGTTTTAACCGGCTAAAACTGGCTAAAACCGGCTAAAACCGGCTTTAACCGGCTAAAACCCCCCAATCACTACAAGTGCAATAGAAAAAAATGAAAAAGATAGAAAAATGCTATTATTGACCATGTGTTACAGCAATTAAATTAGGAATTATTTCTTATAAAAATATGATTTTTATTAGTTTCTAAAAAAAATATTGAAAGCCTAACTAAGCGGTCATGGGAAAGACGATTCCGTTAGTCCGTCTAAATAAAGGCGAACGTCGACAAAATACGCTTAGCTGAAGCATTACTAGCAGTAAAATTGAACAATTTAGTTAACATTGTTGACTACAAATTTTTATCAAATATCTGTTATGTATGGAGCAAATATTAAAATTTTTAATCAGCGATTCAGGTAAATTGATTTATGAACATTTACCAGTTTACATTTAACTATGTAAAATGCAATTTTCTGCATTCCTTATTATTGCCTAAAAATATATAAAAGAGCCTAAAAGATATTGATTTAATCTCACAGGCGTTATATGGAAAATAAAAACATATTTTGCTAGTCACTGTTAATTTAATTTTAGTGCTTAAATGAGTTTTAGCCAGTAAAAGCCGTTTTGACCCAAAAACGAAAATTTAGGGGACCGGTTTTAACCGGTTTTAACCGGTTAAAACCGCTGAGTTAAAGCCGGTGGTTAAAACCACCCCCGAACCCTGGGGAGGAGCCACTAAAAATTTAATATCATTTATGGGCCATCCCTTATACCTATGCTGAGAGAAATAAACAGACAATATACATATTTATGATATACACTGGAATTGGAAATTTTTTTTTAAACTACTACTACTACGTCCAGTGTAGTTTGTTGTTCAAAACTTATCGAATGCATTGAGTTAAGAGTAAAATTCCGCTTTCTTCTCCATCGGATAGAATACAATGCGCAGCAAAGAACTGAAAATAAGGTAAGACTCATCATGGCTGCTAATCCTACAATTTCCCACAAAGGCTTTATAGCAAGAAACTGTGATGGTATTCCCACGCAACTGATGGCAATATACAAAATCCAGATAGTCAAGTACGCCACTCGGTTCTGCAGGAATATAATAATAATTTAACAAAGTTAATAATATTACATTTTTTATCATACACATATCGTCTCGGAAAAATCAATCCTTTCCAATTTAAGCTTGAATTGAATTTATATATTATGTAAATGAAATATATAACAATTTTATTAAATAATTAGTTGAGCGAACCTCGTGAACTCCTTTGTGTACGATGATTGCAAAAATAATATGGATTATTACAAAGAGGAATCCGGCCGCAACAAAAACGATCACAACTGTGGGCAATATATATTATAATGATGATGAACATTGTATTATTAGAAATCATCACACCAACTAAGTACAAGCATATACCGCTATCCTATTTTTTTTACGTAAATTCATACCTAAAGTATGTAAATTCATGCTGAGCGTTTATTCAATCAAGTTGCATATTATTTGCATAAAAAATAGAGTCTTTAGATTGATGGGTGCAAAATAATATAGGACGAGCTGAACTATTATTATATTATCTTACTCGTTATTATATTTAGTAGACGGAGATCAAATGCTTGCCCAAGCACTAATATTCCAAAACTGGAAAGTAACTGAAGAGAGACTCCTATCCAGAGCATTGTCGAGGCCGCAATTTGAACTCCCTGTTTCATAAACATAAAAAATTAGTGTCCACTCATGAATCTCATTTGTTAAGTGAGTAAGTAAAATTTTCCTTTATCAGTAATTGTTCCCTAGAAGGACTTTTCAATTACTTTCTTATATATAAGCTATAAATAACTTATAGATCAGGGTATTTGAATTTAATAAATAGGTTAACTAACCATTAAAAATTCAAAGTCAATGAAATCTGAATTCCGGCAATTTAAGTTGTAAATAAATTGAGAAAATTTCAGAATTTCCATTTTTGAAAAGGTTGTGACAGTCTTTCAATTTTGCTGGCAATTTTTAAATTTTAAATAGGCAAGGCAAGGCAAGTATTAAAGTGTCCCGTCTGCTGTCGTTGTTACTGAACTGGCCAAGTTTCTGTTAAACAGGGAACAAAATGAGTGTTTTTAATTTTCTAATGTGTGCTTTGCATGTTTTTGTAATATAAAAAGCTCAGATAAAAAATAATATGGGACGCTAGCCACTTTTCACTTATCACCACAAAATGATCGTTCAAAAGGGAGCGCAGTAAAGTTTCTGTCTTGGAATTAAATAATAATATTGATTTGGTTGACTTGACGGTTAACAAAATTACAAAAATTTGAGAAACCTCAATACAGATAAATGTGTAATGTTTACACTTAAGTGTACTATCAGGCGCTCCTGTTTGTTTGTATGAAATGTTGTACAAGACTAAACTTGTGACTTTTGAAATATTTAACTTTTGTCATTAAGAAACCTGGATTTGTTCACTGATTGTAAGCGCAATGACTAGCACCATTAATTTCAATGCAATTAACAGAACAGAAAGACAAGTAAATTACAAATTCAATTACTGAACCGACATTATCACATTAAACTTCTTGAGCGGAGATATAGGCACCGCGACGATACGTCCAACGATCTTCTTCGAATTAGTTCAAATATATATGAAATCTAATTAGGCATTTCAGGTCCAGACAGGTATTCCAGAAACAGATAGGTAGGCAAGACGCAAGGGGAGGAGTAATTATGTAAGTAAGTAGGAACTCACCAATTTTTAGGTACTATTTAATACTAACTTGCTTAGACTAGAAGGCGGCCCCGCCGAAGGCGAGTGGGAAAAATATAACCTATCCGTTTTCAGGCAGCTTTAGGAGCCTGGTTCAGTGTTTTAAACAAAAAAAAATGGGGCATGACTTACCGAAGTGGGGCATGACTTACCGAAGTGAAATGGGGCATGACTTACCGAAGTGGGGCATGACTTACCGAAGTGAAATGGGGCATGACCTACCGAAGTGAAATGGGGCATGAATTACCGAAGTTGGGCATGACTTACCGAAGAAACCCCCCTTTGATTTCAATGAGTTGTGTATACAAAAATCAGGCTATTTTTAAATAGTAGGGATCCAAATAGTAATTTAAGTTCATTTTGCGTTGTTGGGTCACAATAGCCCGCCAAAGTTTAAAGAAATTCAAATTTTAGCACTTTGCCGCCCTATAGCATCTACAGTTAATATCCGATTTCGACGAAATTTGACGTTTTCTAACGCTTAGACTTTTTTCTGAAAAGTTATTTTAGGATTTTCCAAAATTCAAATTTTTTTATTTTTTCGAAATGAATGGTCTATAAAATTAGGCCTCAAAAATAATGTTTTCTCTAAAATTTTTCGAAGAAATGAAAAATTTCATTTTCGAAAAATACAGAAATTGCTTTTCAGAAAAAACCCTAAGGATCAGAAAAAACATAAATTGTTCTATTTCACAGGTTTCTTGAAAATTGTTAGATGTCAGATGTTCTACTTAGGCTTTCTTTAAACGTGCAAAACATCTATGCATGCTTTTATCAAATCAAAATACTTTAATTTCTTGCATATAGTGCTTTTTTTCAACTAAATATAGACAAAATTCATTTTGGTTATTCAAAACGTATATAATATCCGCATATACCTAATATGAAAGTAGTAGGTGATTGTTTACTGGAATTCAAATACGAAAATGTGTAGTAAAATAATGTGGATCAATACTAACACATTTGGTAATTCTATCTTCCACCCAAACGTTGCCAAAATTTTATAGAAACTTAAACAATGCAGATAATATATATGTATTTCATGTATTTTATTTTAGTATCTGGTAGTGTGCAAGTTTAATGTGTAATTAGTGCGAGATGTTATGTTGGCAACTTGATGGAAAATACAAAATGTTACATTCTTTAAGGGCAGCATTACCAGTAAATACGTAGTATATTGTGTTATTTGTTATTCTTATTTTTCCACTTGTACGAATTATGTATAGTATTATTAATTTGTGTCCATTAACAAATTTTGGAACCCTTTTGTAATACTTGTAAGAGCGTACTTCTGAACCACTACGAATGAGTTAAATAAATATATGGCGGACAATGATTTTGAATTTTCGGACTGAAGCCACCGGTTTAAGGAATAATTATTAATTTTTTTAGGCTGAAATAATATACAATATTATAAATATGAGAATTCAATTACTTTTAGTAACTACCTGATTACGTTCCTAGTTCTTTAAAATGCCTTTTTATACGATTTGTAGTAACTGCAGAATATAAAAATGATTATATAATGTAACTATTACAATGTCAAAAACATAATTGCATGAAAATTTCACTTCTATTTTAACTGCGTCACTTACTACAAACTGCTACTACTTTGGATGCATGACTAGCTACAAACAAGTATATCCAGCAATAATGTATGATTTTTACCATTGTATTCCATTGATACACACGTTTGTAAATCAAAATTAAATAAATTGGAATTAGCAGGGTAAAGCCATGCGTAAATATTGTAAGTTGTAGTTTTATCTTTTAAATTTAAAGTAAGACCCTACGCCCTTCCCTTTGTAGTACTGAAAGTTAGCGCTTGCTTTCTATGGGTAAGTACTTCCATGTAAAATTGAGCCTTTTGTCTCTATGAAAAGTTTACAGGCTTTATAGTCTTGTACAGTATGAGTATTAGCATGAAAGTGTATAACATTGATTTTTTAACTATAAAGACAATACGTGGATATAATTAAGTATAATAATTAGGGGCTATTATTCTTGTGAAGTGATATGTATTGGAATGGGGTGACCTTTTATACTATTTCTATTTCGTTTGCGTTGTTGAATTCAATCGTCGAAATTAGCCAGTGTGATGTAGAGAACAATATTTGTTGAAGTTGCTTAAACAGCATTTGAGTTAACCATGAAATGACTTTTGATTATTTGTTTCACTTAACTTGCACAGGGGTGATGTCTGGGCTGACCATGATGTATCTTCTTTAGTGGGGGCTGATATGGCATATTTATTGTGTATGTCACAGTGTTGGCATCAAACATTATTTAATTTCAATTAATTTTATTCTAAATAGCCGTAGCATAAAAACACTGCTTAAATAGTTGAGGAGACTCTTTCTACTTTTTTCTCCATAAAGGTAGCGATGTTCTAACTTTGGATTTGTAAAGCTTGCCGTTAATTGGGTTTCTAGGAAATTGTTTCATCATTTCATTCTCAGCAATAAAGAAACTAACACTTAAGTAAAATTTCATGGCTTGGAGCTTATTGTTTTTGTTCTCTGTGTTTGAATGTTTTTTTGAATTTGATTAGGTCAAGTCTAAAAAATACTTCTATGGAAATTTTTGAGGTTTTTCCACTATTAGTTTAATCTATAATTACATTATCGTGAATTGAATTCGTTGATGTCGATGTTGAGTGCTGTTGTTGTTGTTGCTGTTGCGATTTAGCCGTTCAAAGATTATGAACTAATTTCCTCATTCCAGTAGGATCCACCAGGATTCGTGTCCAGAAGAAAAAATATACTTGTAAGAGCGTACTACTAAATAGGTAGTACTACTTCTGAACCACTACGGATGAGTTTAATAAATATATGGCAGACAATGATTTTGAATTTTTGGAATAAAGCGACTGATTTCAGGATTTATTATTAATTTATCAAGCTAAAATAATATAAAATATTATACATATGAGAATTCAATTACTAATAGTACCTACCTAATTACGTTCATAGTTCTTTACAATGCCGGTGGTCTGGAAGTCTGCTAATTCTTTAGCATCACTCAGATTTTGACGATAAAATCAGTTTCATTCTTTACTTCAATTTCAATTTGAAATTCCTGCAAAAATCTTGTCGAAACCAAAAATTTGGTTTATCATAAAAATCCCTGACACGATTATGCAACCTACTTTTAATTTGTCAACCTCAGCTTTAATTGCAGACAGCTTACATTATAGACCCATTTAGGGCCGAACACTAATGATGTGACTTAAGTTTACGAAATTGACCCACTATTCTTGTCACCCTAGTAAGCATTGCTTAAATTATGTCTAACGTGCAGTGTTGGGGTGGGGTGGGTGGTGCTTTAGCACCCAAGCACCATAGCCAGATACGCCCTTGCATACCCTCTACATAGATGGCGTTATTTGTGTCCGGCCTCATTAGATAACAGTGATAGGAGACAATTTGAAGTTCCCGCAAAAATCTTTTCGAAACTGAAAATTCAGTTTTTCGACCAGTGACTCATTAAAACTGGGTTTAAATAATACGTCATTCGAACTGCAATGATAAGCAGAATAAAACTGCATTCAAGTTCAGCGGGATATGCCAACAGTTATATAAATTTCAATAAGAAACCAGTTTTTTTCCAAAATTTAGGCAAATTTTTAAAAATTCCGTCTAAAAAGTGTTGGATGGGTCCATTATAAAAAACGAATCCCCCAATGTTTTTAGTTATTCGAGGGCTTTAAAATAAGCTATAATTCGTCAAAATCAGCTCAGTATTTCAAAAATGTTCCAAATTATGTAAATAGGTAGAAATAATACATTTAAAAAATAATTGTCAATTTTGCTTTTTGCTGACAATTGCAAATATTTTCAGTCATCGGTCAATTATGCATAATATAACATACAGTTAGCTCAAGTCTACAGGATATACATATTATTTAATTACTCTCGGCCTAATTACTAGCTTTGTTCTGCAGCTGCAATAGGCATTCCTTAATATATGTACATACTAATAATTACTAGGTTTATTTAAATTGGCCCCGTGGCGGATGATAAAAAGAAGACTGGTAACCGTTCACGTCACGTCTCGTACTCGTGACCTACGCAAATAAGTGTAGAAAAGAATTCCCGATGCAGACAGCCTAGTATTAGGTTGGTAGCCACAACTTTATTTATAGACAAAATCGCCATATGATTTTCAGTTGGTACTGTTGACTGTGTAGTGTACCATTAAGTCCATGCAGTATGCACCCAATATGTACGTATATGTTCACCTTCGTCCTAATAATTTTCTTATTCGTATTAAATTTTGTCCTGCCATATAAGAACAATGCAGATCAAAAATAATGCACTTTGTGACTTATCAACACAAGATGATGACTCAAAGTGAAACGTAGAATGATTTTAATGAGTTTTCTCATGAAAAATAAATATTATCATTGACAAAAAAACATTTTTAGAATCATGCTTAAAATAATTTGAAATTTGAAATTTTAATCATTATAAACTAATATTTGACACAGTATTTTGTATTAATTTTTTTACATTTATAATTCTTGTCATAATTAATCCAAAATTTCTACATGCATAAGTTTTTAATTACAGTAATGACAAACACTGTAAAAAAACTGATTTGAAAATAACGTTTGCAGTTACATTATTATTAATTATTATACATAAATTAGTTTTTAAGATGTGAAAAAGCAATCAGATTTTGACAAGTTTCAATCATTTTAAGTTTTAAAATGTAACATTATTTTTTTTTTAGTATTTCATAAAATTTACAAGATTAAAGTAGAACCAAATATAGAAGAGCGGCCAGCTGACTGTAATTTGACAAGTCATGTGTTTTTATGCCTAGCAAATTACTTAATATAACCAAAAAGAAAAGTCCTTCTCTTGCCCTGGTAGAATCTACCATGATCCCAATATTTATCGACCGCCACGTATTACGCATATTAAGGGAATATTCACCAGTACAATTAAGATGCAGCTCATAGCAATGAACCAAACTGATCGAAGGAGGAGACACAGGCTAAAATACACCAAGATTCTGACAGAAATAAACAGGACCACACAACGAAGAGGCAAATTAGGGAGGATCAGACATCGCAGAAAGTTTCTTCTTATTTCCTCCTTGAAATTGAAAACAAAAGGAACAGCTTTAGATAAAGTAGAGTCAATTTAGTAAGTTTGCCGGTTGTAGGACATTTTCCCCCAGGACATCCCCCCCCCCCGGACATTATCCTTCTAGGAAATTATCCCCCTAGGACATTTTCCTCCCAGCATCAAAAGCACATAACCAAAATGAGCGAGTATTCCTTCACGAAAAATTTGCGTATTATTCATGGATTTTCTCCATAATATGCAATAATAATAATAATAGTTTAAGATTTTTGCATAGTATGGAAAACAACCATCAACAATACGCAAATTTTCCGTGAATGAATACTCGCTCATTTTGGCTATGTTTTTTTGTTTTTAATGCTAGGAGAAAAATGTCCTCGGTACAATTTGGGAGGAAAATGTCCTGGGGGGATGATGTCAGGGGGATAATATCCGGGGTGAAAACGTCCTAAGTGAATAATGTCCAAGAGGAAAATGTCAGTATACCAAGTTCGCAATAGACAAACATTCATGTAACAATAAAATTAATATTAGTGTGATGGCATGGCGCCTTACCATACTGTTTCCACACCACAATCCACATTGGAATAGAAATGAGAAAAAAGAGACTGCCAAAAGTCCAGAAAGTTCCCCTTGAATAAAGTAATACAATATATTTACAGTTACTTTAAAAAATTAAAATTGCATCAAAACGCATAGAAATTATTAGCAAACTTACAAACGTTTTCAGTGAAAAATGAGCATTGGTTTTGAAACAACAGACCCACTAAACCAATGATTCCAGATACTGCTTGCGTCACCTGTGTTAAATATAATAAAAAACCTCAACATTTTTACACAGAATTAAATCTCATCAGCTATATGACACCGGAATATAGATGCTGACAGAGATCGCCTTAATTACTTGAATAGGTTTATGAACAATTTACAGTTTCTGCATGAAATAGGCTACTATAGGATGTTTTTGGTGACCTTTGGACATTAAAGTACTAAATAATGATGCGTAAATTAAAATTGGAGGTTAACATAAATAACAAAATCATACTCACCACTTCGACTGCAAAGATGCACATGCCACTCATCATCAAACAATTGCTATGTCTCTCCACAGAACGTTTGGGAGGCTCCACTAAAGGTTCAATCCGGTTGAGGGGAGCAATTTCGGGTGAAGGCTCTTCCAGATCGCCATTCCCGTCATTTCTTTCCCCTGAACGACTGCTCGTCACGTCACTTGTAACTACATCCGCTGCTGATCTCTTTCTCAGCCCCACAGCATCCAAATTCACTAATTCCGCAGTAATCGAGCTTGATGAAGTAGATCCCCACTTCCTCACACCCGCTTCAGAACTGGGACCAGGCTGGGGCTCCTCCTCCGTGACTTCTTTATCAACTGCATTCAAGGGAAAAATTTCAGTCTCTTCTGCTATTGACTTGTCCAACACAGACGCTTCCTCTTTTTCTTGCTTTTCACCAGAAATAAATATCTTGCCCGTGTCCATATTGAGGTGTAGAAAACAAAACAAATCTTTGTAGACACCGAAATTCCTTACAAAATAATATTATGGAATTTATTGGGGGTTTATTAGGAACAAATGGTATTATTGTTTCTCTGCACTGGACCTGCCCAAGACGTAACGAACCACTGCAATGACAACTTTCAGGTTCAAGTAAGAGACCAGAACTTTATAAAATCTATTTATGCAAATTAGACGGGGTTACAATATTCAATAGTTTAGTCTGCATTTTAGTTAAGTATAATATACTACTCTAGCTGACTTTGACTATCTACACGTTTTAAAATACGCATGTGTTTACTAGGAAGCTTTGAAAGCTACCTGCATAGAGAAAACTCAGGGCAAAAGGATGGCTCTCATTATAGAAATGACAGTAGTGCCAGCAGTAAAGCAGTAGCGTTGTCACTGTATGCTGATAAGGTAATGCGCCAAGTCCACCTTTGTGTGACTTTTGACCTTGGAATACCTGTGGATTATTTATTTATAGGCTGAATTAAATTTAAGTATGCAGTTGGAGTGACATTCATTCCAAATACACCATAGTCCACAAATAAATGACCTGATTGATAGTAGTCAATAGGTTTACTTATGAATACTGATGACAACCTAAATTAAAAATATTTGGGATTGGGGGAGCAATAGGCCCTGAAATGGGGATTTTTTCATGAATTTATTTGTGGACGATTTTTAATGTAATTACCATTCTGTAACCAAAATGCAGTGGAAGCGCGAGTATCTAACATAATATAAATATTAAAATAATATAGATATGTAGTAATTATGAAACATACAAATCCATAGGCCCATATTAGGAAATAGGCAATATAGTTATTGTTAAAAGCAATAGGTCAGTACAGAGGTGCTTTATCTACAACCACTACTAAATTCTTTAACTAATTCAGACTAATTGTAAGTAAAATAACTATGCAGTGTAGTGAACACACATTATAAATTATACTGCAATGAGATGCAAAAGACTCCTATCTACCGCCTCGAGTTGACTTGAATCCTTATTTTCCAATCTTCAAGATTTCAGCAATGTACATTCAGAGTCCAATTCCGCTGTTTTCTCTTTTGGATGGTTCGCAAACTGCATAGAACTGGGAGGAGTAATAAGGCAAGCAAGGCCCCGACTAATGCATTAATTGAAATCCAAGGCGTTGAGAAAAATAACTGTACGATTGCTCCAGTCCAGCAGGTAAACACGTAGGTTAACCAGAGAGCCACGTACGCCATTCGATTCTACAAAAACCAAAATTATTGGAAAGAGTCGTGCTGTTATTATAACGATTAGGTGTTCTTGCTAAAGAGCTAAAATAGCCTCACCGCACAGCAATTTATTTAGGTAAACTACGGCGGTAGTTTACCTAACTTAAATCTGGTATTTTATAATTAGCGGCAGCCATTTCTTAAATGACATTTTACAACTTTTTTTTTGAATACATTGTCAACAGTAATTACTTTAACAACAACATTCATGGACTATCCCAATATTATAGTGATTTATGGACCATACCATTTAGGAAGTGATTTGGGCTCTCAATAAAAGTATTATACTGATATTATGCCCCAATGAACCACAATCGTTTTCGTATCGTATCACAACCGTTGTGTAACGATTATTATCGTTATCGTATCTCACAAACGTTGTTAAAACGGAAAACAACAACGGAATAAAATCGTTGTTGTAAAACGCTTTACAGTAAAATTTGAATCGATATACGGCTACGGAAATTTTTTGCAACCCAAATGCGCATTATTTTGGTTTTTGAATCGTAATTTAGCTACCATAAATAAGCGTAAACCAATTTCGTTGTGAAATCGTTTCAAAATCGTTAATAAATAACGGTAATTAATGGTCATATTACCGTTTCCCCGTAACGTTGTAGCAGCTATATTTAAAGCTGAATAAATAGCGTATTTAGAATACGCATCCAGAACAACTTAGAATCGTTATTCTTGGAGCGGTGATTTGGACATTCATCCAATTTCAAACTTCAGTGTGTGATTGCATGACGTGCAGTGTAGACCTGCTTCAAACTTTGTGGAGTTTTTTGAAAATTTGGAATAAACTTAGCAGGTAGCACGTTTGCATTGTATTTACTTTAATTCTTTAGCTAGATAATTATTTAAAAGTTTGAATAAAGTTGTGAGCTGTAGGCAAAAGTGTTTTCGAGTGGATAATAGTGTTGGTTTCGAAATAAAAAGTCGAGTTCTGCGTTTCAGCAGTAAAATTCCTATAGTATACCTTTTGTAACAAGTTATATTTCAGTGAGTAAATTAAACAATTTAGTAAGTGACTTGTGACTTCAATTAGTTGAAATGAAATAACTCTGAATTTAACTGACAAAACTGTAACAACAGAATCAGTTCATTAACTATTAGGAATTGAAGCAACAAGGGATGAGACAGTCGAGTACAGTACAGCATTCAAGATTGGCTGAAGAATGCCCCTGCTTGAATCAATGACTTTATGATTCGAAAATATTGTTTTGTAATGAAAACTACTCTAACGAAAAATTTTGAAATTTTATTATTTACATGCGTCATTCCATCGTAATAGCATCTTTACAAAAACGTCACATTATTCTCATTTGTTAACGTCGTAGATACCGGAAAAAAATCGTTATATTTACGCAAATTTAATGCCGTTATTATCGCTATGCTTCGAATTTAGAAACCGCTTTAGTAACGTTTTGTTGTTGCGATTCTACAACGCTGCTAAAACGGACATTTTGTCGCATTATTTTAAATACGCTTTGCATACGATTGTGGTTCATTGGGGGGTACCGTCATTTATGGACCATTCCAATGTAAGATTAGTAATATGGGTAACGCCAATGATGTACCATTCCTATAAAAGAATAAAACTTTAAGTGGCGTCATTCTTGGACTAACGCAATAATAAAGGAATTTAAGCGACGTCACTTATGGACCATCAGAATAAAGTAGTGACTTAGGTGATTTCAAGTTCTAGTTATATAAATATGTATGTACGCTATTGCTTATTACCTCCCTTTATGTACGTACCCTTTAAATGCGTTTTAACATGGGCCTATTTAACAGTTTTTTATAGCAAACTGGTTAGTTCGATCATTCCTAAAAACAATGTTGCAGCTTGCCATTTTATTTGTAGTCATTTGATAAGTTGTACCTTATTAGTGCGTTTCGACATGGGCCCATTCGAAAGTTATTTATAGAAAACTGGTTAGTTCAATTACTTTCAAAAACAATATGGCACTTTGTCCTTGTAAACGACGCCCACTTAGGTTTAGGCACGGCTCTCCGCATAGCACCTAGTTAGGCTTTTTGCGGAGGTAACCTACGTAGGTCTGCTGTGCGGCAAGGCTATAATATGCCCCAGTCGGCATCGATCTTTCAGAAAGAAATCATGATGTGCGCAGAGAGTTCAGAATGCTGAAATCATTATGTAAGCATGGACTCTTCAATGTGTTAACATTATGATTTCCGGATGTCCGCTTATTCGCGTCATAAAGACTTCCTAATGCTATCATAAGGTAACATAAGTATGCGAATATTATGATCGTTTTATGAAAACACAGTGTTCCATCTACTGTCTAATTATGCAACTTAATGATGCATTGCATAGGCTGCTGGTTCCTTTTTTCCCCGCATTGTCATTTCATGCCATGAGATTATTACTATAATAATGCTATATTAAAATGCACAACACATCCTAACTTCAATAATAATTGGACACATAAAACCAGAACTTTGCAACTATGAGAAAAAGACTTAATTTGAACACAACAATAATTCACTAAGCACATAATTTATTGATAAGTAAAACCATAAGCTCAACCTTGTTAGCATACACTTTCTCAGAAATTATTTATTAATAATACTTAAATACCAAAATAACTATAAAATTAGCGACAAATTATTACAGATTGGAATTTCATTGTATACAGTGCCATGCGACATGCGACAAATTTAATTGTCATTAACTCCCTATTACACCAACAATGCTTTTCAAGAAACATGAAACAAGTTTCTGGTTCATACATAATGGTAAACTTTAACTCACTTTCAGTAAGGAACCAATACACACTTGACACTAAACTGTAGGCTTAATTCACCCAAAAATGATTTTCAGAATGTTCATTTTTTCTAGATATACACAATCGAAGTTAACTTTTCTGACGATTTAGGATTTAAATAAAAAAGATGCATGTCAGCATGTTCCAACTAATTCAGCAATTCAGCCAGGACGTGGTACTTTGAAACTTCGTGTAATACGATTTAGTATGTAAAGTATTGATATCAATACTTTACACACTAAATTGTATTACATAATCGCGATTTTATGACTTATGTCAAGAACTGAAGTGTGTAAAACTACGGGCACCGGCCCGTAGCCAGTTATAAAATACACAATTATATGACACAACACCCGGGTATTAATAACTAAAGAAATGCACACTTTATTTTTCTAGTTTTGACTTCGTGCCGTGGTCTGCGTGTCTGCCTGTACAACTGCTGCTTCGTCCGTTAAATTTCTGACTCCTACTTGCCGCCTTGACTATACGCTATTTTCTATAGTGTTGGTTTTATGTACTGAACTCAAGCGTATCAGTTTTTCTGGAGTGATTCTGAACACTTTATGATGCCTCGTGAGCGTGCGCGCGCATCGTCCTTTTAATGTAAAGAATGTGACAGTAAAGTGACTACAGTCCAACTTCTCACAACTGTATGACAACTTTAGGAACTGCGTCATATTACAGTCAATAAACTGTTTGACATAATGATTTCATATTTCTATCAGCAGAATGATGTGAGTCATTTATGAACTCATAAACGGTTTATGATATCATTCTGAAGGGTCGATGCCGACTGGGGCACTATTCGTGTGGAGTACCAATTTTAACGGGCAGATTCAGTTGCTATATTGAAAGTGTAATTAGACAAGAATTAGTTAATGTAGTTCACCTCATGAACTCCTTTATGTATAATGCTTGCAAATAGAATATGAATCAATACTGCAGCCACTCCAACTCCGCATACAATCACCCAAACTGGAACATTAAGAAAAAATCACTTAGATTAGTTATGACTGAAAATATAACTCAAAAAATTAAATGTTTTGTTTTGAAAGAATAACATGCATTTTGATCACCCTGAATAAATGATAATAATAGAACTTTGTGTGCAAAAATGTTAAAAAAATAAGTTTGAAGTTGCCCCGACTTGACTGTGGTCTTTACAAGGTGTCCTACTTCCAATTTACTTGCATGCAATCACACATGACTATTTCAATAGCAAACTTTACATCACATTACAGCCGCCAATTCCTTTTCTGCCTTGTGGCAAGGGAAAACAATTAGAAAAGAAACATTTCACTGGTTTCGAACTCATCGACAATCATTCGGACAGCATGATTAATTATGTATTATCAGTATCAGTATTATGAAGTAGGTATGTGCAATTAGCTGCTCGGACTCGAATATGATTTAATATGTATAATAATTCGTTTAAACATGAACATAGTCATGACCATATTTAACCATAAAATTTCAATCACCCCCGTGTATTATGATTATTATTAAATCTTACTTCTTGGTTGATGGAAGTTAACAGTATCCAATCTCTCGGAATTTTCAGAGAGGCAAATTATTTTACCCGAAACAACTAACCAGAGGCAAGGCGTGATCATCATTTGACAAATCTGTTATAAACATTTTGTTTTAATTAAAAAAATATTGTATTGTACACCAAGCAGTAGCGATATTGCAATAATTGTGCGAAAAAAGACAAAATAATATTTTTCTCTGACTTAAAAAACAATTTTACTGTGTAGCTTTAAGACAATTTAGAGTAATCTTTGGTTAATTGAGTGAGTATTGTGCAAAATGGAATAATTGTATAACATAGATACTGTATTTCCTGTACTAGTACACGGGTCTGTATTAGTACACGGGTCTGAAAGCTATGAGTTTGAATAGAACACGGGTCTGTTTAACACACTATTATATGGCAGTACACGGGCCTGTAATATAATACACGGGTCTGGGAGGTCTGAATTTGAATATTGCACAGGGTGTACTATTTAGAAAATACGGTAATATGGTTTAATTGTAATACATGTATTATACTTGTATCTGTATATCTTTGTTAAAGAATTAAACCCGTATTCATCCACTTTTCGCTGAAAGCAAAACCGCTTTCATCCATTTTACCTTAAAAGCAAATCTGTGTCCTTCCACTCTTAATTTGGACGGAATATTGAATTAAACGGAATTTTGAATTAAATTTAATTTTAAATTAAACAGAATTTTGAATTGGACGAAATTTTGAATGAGACGGAGTTTTAGCAGACCAATTCATAATGCATAACATGGTGTTGAAAACTGCAATTTGCTTTAATCATATTATAGTTAAAACGCAAAAAAACGTTAAACTGTAAATGGTTCTAACTACATGATTTTAAAGATTGCAAATTGTACTAGCTACCTGGTTTCAACTATCAAACTAATCGAACTACATAATTCAAAAAAGTACAAAATTTTTTAATTACCTGTTTTGAAAATTTTAAAATATTCGTATTGTAAAATATTACAAAGTTGAAATTCTTCTACATTCAACATTTTAGAAGTGCAAAAAGCTGCAGCTATGTTCCTACATATAATATTAAACGCTTATACGTAAGTAGAAAATTTTGCATTCTTCAAAATCATGTGATTGTATTAGCTTGTGACTTAATAACAAGTAGTAAGAACATTTTGCTCTTTCATGGATCATGGAAAATCATATATGTATTTAGGGCAATTCGAGTTCTAAATTGATATAGTTAGAACAGTATGCGACTAAAATCTTGTATTTATTGTGCATTTTCAAATCATGAAATTAGAATAATTCGCGTTTTAAAATAAAAATTTAAAATAATTAGAACTATTTGCAGTTTGTTAAGTCATATAGTTATTACTTTTAAATATTGAATTGATCAGTTAAAACCCTTATTTAGCACTGACTTTTATACTTAAGCTAGTACACAGGTATTTAAAGTTAGTAAATGATTTTACTCACCAATAAAACAATAGACTCAGGAAAATCCGATTTCCAAAAGTAAAATGATGGGCAGGTAAATTTTGGAAAAGTGGAAATATTCATTTTTGGAAAGACAATAAAATTAATGTATACAGAATGTAAAGCGTCGTCTTGCGAGTCTTGTCTCAAGTTGTATTACTGAACTACAGTCAAGCGTCTGCTCTAGTTCAAAAGGCGACATAATGTGGAGTTTGGATTTCGTCAATTGTGCTACTATTTAAGTGCGTAGACAGGAGATAACAAATAATGGGAGAATTTCGTGACTTATCATCGCGATAAGATCACTGAAAGGGAAGCGTAAGGTAATGCTATCGCTTTCATGACTAATCTACGTCTGGTAAATAAATAATAGTATTGACGTGGCCTAATACACTTGACATAATTAAGTCAAGCTTATTTTTGTTATGTCTTACGCACTGTGGCGTTTCCTACAGAGGCTTTATAGCAAGAAACTGTAATGAAAATTCGATACAACCATTGTTAGACAGAAGTTCCCTTTGTGGCATGAAGCTCACTTTTCAAAAATTGAATTTTTTTATAAAAATCGTAAGCTCAAACGAGCTTCATCGCGCTTCATCGAGCTTGGGTAAAAATCTTTCGAGCTTCATCGAGCTTCATCGCGCTTCGTTGAGCTTGAGTTTTCGACTTCTATCTTTTTTCTACCTGCCAACTATGTCGACCCCCGACGATAGGTAAAATTTTTTGTCGTGCAATGTACTTTACTTTAAGGCTTTAACAAGTATTGATATGGAAGGGGTTATAGTGTATAATATATTATAATATTAGTGTGCATACTATTGTCTTTTAAATTGTATTTATTCAATTCAAGATTAGACGATTATTCAATTAGTTTAATAGTACATATTTAGTGTAAATAAATATATTATATATATATAAATATATCGTGCAATGTACTTTACTAAACTTTACTTTGAGACTTTAAAAAGTATTTAAGTAATAATACGGAAAGGGTTTGGTTTGGGTAAGGCTTACGTTTGGTGTATAATATATTCGAATATTATCATGCATACTATAACATACTAATTTTATATGGTCAACTGCTCAATCTATTATATCCTGATATAGTAATCGTGGTACAGTAGAAGTAGAATTAGTAATTGGTAGAAGTAGATAAAATTGGATCACAAAATATAATATATATTAATTTAATCCAATACGTAGAAGTAGATTTAATTGAAATACAAAGTATAAATATATTATAATATTATCTTTATAATAGGTCACTGTTATAGAGCACATATCAAAGCGTAAGACCCGAACCACTGGACGCAGAAAAAGGTAAATACAACCATTAAACGCAAACTGACGCACGGAGTACAAATAAACGCTTAGAAATGGAGATATGATAAAGACAAGCCCAAAAAACGGAGACTGCCAAAACGCAAAATCTTACATTAGACAAAAACACAGGGTCTGTTTCCAGGCTAAGGCTTCTCAAAGACGCAACGCACAAACTCTACAACCGTACCAAAAAATGCGAAATAAACCAACGACGAGTTATAATGCAAAACTAATAAATAGTACTAGTACTGCATGGTAGTACTACTAAATAGTACTACTGCTGCATGGAAGTACTACTAAATGGTAGTACAGCTGAATAGTAGTATTGCTGCATTGAAGTACTACTGACTAGTAGTACTGCTGAATGGTGGTGCTACTAAATGGTGGAACTACTAAATGAAAGTACCTCTGAATCGTAGTGCTAAAGTATTGTAGAACTGCTAAATGGTTGTACTACTAAAAATAGTAGTACTAAATCGTATTACTAGTAAGTAATGGTACTGCTGCATAGAATTACTACTAAATCCTAGTACTGCTGAATGGTAGTACCACCGAATAGTAGTTGTACTAAATGGTAGTACTACCTAATCCAAGCAGTACTGAGTGGTGGAACTTTTAAATAGTAGCACTGCAGAATGCAAGTACTGTTGAATAGTAGTACTGCTGAACAGTAGTACTACTGAATATTAGTACTACTAAATGGTAGTAAAACGGAATAGTAGTACAACTAAATAGTAGTACTACTGAATCGTTGTGCTTTTGTATAGAAGCACTGCTGAATAGTAGTACTACTGAATAGTAGTACTACTAAATAGTAGTAGTACTGAATGGTAGTACTACTAAATGGTAATAGTACTAAATAGTAGTAGTACCAAATGGTAGTAATACGGAATAGTAGTACTAGTTAATGGTAGTACTACTAAATCGTAGTGCGTTTGTATAGTAGTACTGCTATATAGTAGTACTACTGAACAGTAGTACTACTAAATGATAGAAGTACTGAATGGTAGTACTGCTGCATGGGAGTACTTATGAATAGTAGTACTACTGAACAGTAGTACTACTAAATGATAGAAGTACTGAATGGTAGTACTGCTGCATGGGAGTACTTATGAATAGTAGTACTGCTGCATGGAAGTACTTTTGAAAAGTAGCACTACTGAATGGTAGTACAACCGAATAGTGGTACTACTGAAAGGTACTACTACTTCATGGTAGTACTACTAAATGGTGGTACAATTTTTTTTTGCAGTGTGTTCTAAGCGTTGGTTTTTTTATGTCAGCTAATTCTAATATAGGTTTAGCTGAAGATGTAGATTTGAAAACGGTCTGGACCGCTCCGTTGTTAGATGGTTGTTGAAAATGTTGTAATACCGATAAAGAAAGGAAAACTTTTTGTTTTGTATCCTTCATATTTTCAGTAGCTTAGCTCAACTTCCTTTAAAAATTGAAATTTTGTCTTGTTTATTTCGATATATGCATTTGTTTGAGTTACCCATTAATGTACCATTACTATTCAGTGCTACAAAATCCAATGTCTAAATAGTAAGGTTGAAAAATCTGACATAATTTCTAATGTTCCAACCCAAAGTTTGGAAAAAGTAGGATTTGGAATTCAAACAACAAATAAGGTTTACTGCCTTAAATATTTAATGAAATTAATCTGAGTTGCTTACTAGTTACTGAAAACAGATAATAAATTATTGCAATTACAATAACCGATCTGAATCAGAAACACTCACTATAACTGTTAAACATAATTTTCGTTATATCTGGATGTTTTTGTGATTGTTAAGTTTTAGGTAAACTGCCTAATGCTGAAGATAGTGGTAGTGGTTGTAGTAGGATTTGTTGTCAGTGTAAAAGTAACCTAGTAACGTAAGCTTAAATGATTAGTTGTATCTAGTACTAGTATCTAGTTAGTACCTGGTAGTTGATACTACTAGGCATAAGACAATTGCAGAAGTCAGCCAGTCTCCAGTGTGTATACCCATAATCACAACCTTTATTCTTTATTTTACGTCCTGCCAGGTATGCAAACAACGTTTTTTGGGGCGTTGTTTGGAATGTGGAAGCTCCAAACTCCAAACTACTGTATAGTTATAGCACTGAATACAGTGAATACTGTAAAGCGTATAATATTATGAATTTAAATATTTTGAATAATTATTTATATATCACAGGTACATTGTATTGTATTACACAATACGATTTAATCTATTATATCTTAATATGATATAATTATAGTATTATATTAAAAGTAAAATTAATAATAAGTAGAAGTAGATAAAATTGGATTACGAAATATAATATATAATATTATTATAATCCAATTAGTAGTAGTTGATTCAATTGAAACTGGAATACGCAATATGAATTTATTAAAATTAATTAAAAAATATAATCCATAGTATTCCATAAAAAAATTAAAAATTGTGGAATAGTAATAAGTTAATAAGTAATAGTAACTAGTAGGCAAATGCGAGAAGCGAGGCGAAAGTTTGTATTTGGTATTTCAACAATTTCCAGTTCTAGTACTTTTCATTACTTGTCAACATGGTACATTTTAAGCTTAAGCGCATAGGTACTTTGAATTTGAATGCACAAGTATCAAAAATATATTACTGGGCTCGCTAATGTTAAAAACATTTACCACCCTCAAAAACTTTCAGTGACCAAAGCTCGATCGAGCTTCATCGCGCTTAATCGCGCTTCGTTGAGCTTGGGTAAAAATCTTTCGAGCTTCATCGCGCTTCAAAGAGCTTGGAATTTTACACCTTCATTGAACTTTTCTAGTTCACGAACTATTTTAGACCAAGTTAACTTGAAAATGTCGAACAATGGATACAACTCATGGCCATATACAAAATCCAGACAGTCAAGTACGTCACTCGGTTCTGCGGAAATATAATTATTTAGCATAGTTAATATTCAACAGTCATATTCATATCAAAAGCATATTAAATACCTGTGAAGAATTAATCTTTTTCAATGGCTCCAATTGAATTGATATCTGTCAATGAAACAAAAATTGAGATAGATCCGAAATTTGTAGAGTTTTTAAAAATGGTTGAATATTCGATTTAAATGTTTCCAAAGTGAGAGAATTGTTTAATTTACACGTTTTCAGATAGAGTAAAATATTTGAATTAAACGTTTTTGAAAGATCAAAATGATAAATTTACATGTTTTTAAAAAGTGTAAAATAAATTTTTCTCTAACGATCCTAATATTTATATTTTAATTTTTTGCAAATAGTGCATTTTGATCTAAGTTAAAAATGGATATGTGTCATTTTGCTTCTTTTGAGCCAGTACAAGTTCATACCTATTATTATACTCATTGGTGTCCCTCTGTTGGAATTTGCTTGCAAAAATTCACAATACAATAATTATTCACAATTTTATTAATTGATTAATTGAGCAAACTTCGTGAACTCCTTTGTGTAGGATGATTTCAAAAATAATATGGATTATTAAAAACACCAATCCGGTCCCACCAAAAACGAGCAAAACTTGAAAATTAGAAACGATACATTATTATGACATAAGCATCAAGTTTGCTATTGTTTGAAGAAAACTCATACACCAAGTAATTTAACTCATGGTGAACGTCCATTTCACCAAGTTGTAATATATGGAATATGGAATTCAGACGCACGTCATATTGAGTATTGAGCTTAGATGACGGCATACAAAATAATATGAAATATACTGAATTACTATCTTACTCAAAATTATAGTTAGTAAATGAAGATCAAAGTCTTGCCCAACCACAAATATTTCCAAAACGGAAAGTAACTGGAAATAAACTGTTATCCAGAGTATTGTCGAGGCCTGAAGTTGAACTGCCTCTCCCTTAGACACACAAAAATTATTGTCATATTTGAATAACATTTTTGCCAAGCGAGTAAATGTAATTTTACTTTATTTATTTCTATTGTCTCCCTTGTAGGGTTTAAGAAATCACTTCCTTATACCGTTAAATCAGCGTATAAGGGACGCCGCCAGAAAGGCGAAATCGGTCCCTTATAACTGGATTATCTTTTAACCACTTAAGGAATTTTCCTTATAAGTGGACAAAACACATAATTTTAATTTTGAATTTGTATCAATTTACTCTTATCTATTTTTAACGTTGTTCTTGAAAATTCCCCTATAAGTGAACTGAACTACCACAAAATGGTCTAAAATTCATTCCTTGTTACCAGATTTTCCCTTACATCGGTTCCTTAACATCCGGGTATCTTTAACATTAAAACATATGCTGGCCTACCAAATCTTTTAAATCCGTCACTTTAAGTAGTTAGGATTTCCCTTTCACCTGGGTCCCTTATAACCGGATTTGACTGTATAAACTATGTTGTATAAGTAAGTAATCTAATTAAAATTAAATAAATAGATTTACTAACAAATAATTCTCCAAATTCAATGAAATCTGAATCCCAACAATTTAAGTTGCAGATAAATTTGGGAAAATTAAGAATATTTATTTTTGAAAAGGTTTTAATAGAATATTTTATTTAGACAGGCAGGTTTCAAAGTGTCGTTTCGTCGGCTGTTGTTACTGAACTGGACCAGTTTCTAGAAGACAAATGAGTGTTTTTTATTTAGCAATGTTAACTATGCACATGTATGTAATATAAAGCGCAGGTAAAAATAATGTGGGGCGCTCGTCACTTATTAAACCTAAACGATCATTGCCACATTTAACATTACCACATCAGAGTAAACTTTTTGATGAAAAAGACTCGCAAATAAGATATAAAGCGTCTTTATTCAATCATAAATTAAAAATACACACCTCAGATCCCATGTCAGTTGATAGCCAGACTAAAGGGAAAACATTGTACAGGGATATTCATGCAGTACATTTGAAAATAGAGCATTTTTGTTGTCTATTTATGTTAACTAGTATATTATAAAATTTGCACGAATTAAAACATGCTAATTAAACAGTTTGCAATTTTCAAAAACTCGTAATTAAAATTTTGCGCAACCATCTCACGCTGCACACTAAACTAGAGCAAATCCAAAGATACAAAACACATTTTGAATCACCGCGTATGAATTCTATATGGGAGTTCTTCGTACGGAGAAGGTTTATTTAAATCCAAAGGGTACAACGGATCCCATAAACTAAATTTGCAAATTGTTGGCGCAACATTTTTAAAGTTAATGTGAGTACGAACACCGCCACTTCTCCCAAACCAATCAATGCTTTTCAAGGATGGTGAGTGCGTGGCCTTTAAAATAGTATTAATCACGCAAATCATTCTCTGTTGCAATTTCAGAGTCCAAATTCCCCGCTCCACACAAACAGAACAATGACAAAACCGAATGTAAATATTACGAAGAAACAAATTTGCATGGTGGGAGGCGGCGGCAAGAGTCTCCAGGCTCTGAATGGAGCCGTAGCGTGGATTAATGTCCAAAGAACGGAGCAAATGAACTCTCTCCACCGGCTCCGTCAGCAGGTGCTCAAAGCCCGTTTGAAGTACCACGGACGTTAACTCTGGAGCCAATTGTAAAATTACTTCAAGCACTTTGGCGGAGACCTGTTTAGTCCAGTGTAAGAATTTGAGTTTCGACTTGTTTTTCACCTCTAAATTTTGACACATAGTTTGAAATTCGGGGTCAGTGGTTCGAAGGCTGGACAAATTGTCACGTGACGCTCCATCCACCTCCCACGCAACATGTGTTGGAAATTCGAGTGACAAAAATGTGAGGGACGGCGCTTGGTTTGCTAAAAGATTCTCAATCAGCTTCATTGCGTCATTTTCATGCAACACATAGGAACGAACGTACGGGTTGTTTTCTATTGTGACGAGTGAGTCAAAGCAAATAGATAACTCATCAAGGTACATCCCAAATGTGTCGAGGAAACGTTGGAATACGGCGTCTTGAAGGTTTCGCATGGAGCTTCCTTGACTGTAGCCAAAAAACTGAAACTTTCTGCATGGGAAACACTGTGCTAATTTTAAGTGTTTTGAGCTTTCCAATAATTTAACCCAATCGTCTAGGTGTTTGCTTGGCCTAATTCTTCCAGAGCTTTTGTTGCCAGTGATTGGACAATGATTTTGGAGTGGGTGAGTTGCGAGTAATTTCCGACTTGGCCGAAAGCCGGTGAAATTCCAGTAGCCTTCCATATAGAGTGCACATTGCTGTTGAAGAATGGGGGCCGCAGTCACATTCCAAGAATGACAAACAAGGCGGCAATTGAACAAGTCATTAAATTCTACACACTTCAGGATTTCGTTTAAAATCTGCAAAATATTTTGATTATTAGTTGTTGTTAGGCCAATGCATTTAGCTTTTTAAAATCAGTTTCAAAATTCAAAAACTCAAGTCTTGCAATTTTTCATCTTACGTGTTGAATACCAAATACCGGTTGGCACGGTTGAGCTTTAGTGTCATTCATTCCTTTTACATTTTTAGAGTGATCTTCTCGGACCAGTTTTTTGGTCTCAGTCCAACTCATTTTATTTTGTAAAAGTACCTATATTTTTAAACAAAACTTTGTTAGTAACTATTCAAAAAACGGGCTTCACAGAAATTATCTACGGAATTTGGCTCAAGCGGAGAATGGATAAAAATGAAACGACAACGTAATTCAACAAGATTAGATGAGAATGACACAATTAATGGGGTACACCAAAAAAAAATCTAACTCATGTAAAGTAATATTTTCGATTTAGAGCTGTTATTTTATTTTGCGCTCTCACCAGAAAAACTCAGTTTGTCTGTGTCCTGATATGAAAATGCTCAAAGGATTGACTATTACACCCTTAAGCTAAGCAATAGGAAAACTAATATGCTGACCCATTTCTAATATTAAATATTCCGTTTTTGTTTCCGTTATAAAGCTCTATGGGAGAGGGACTTACATGAGCACTTTCTCTTTTTCTTTTCAAGATTCGTCCTCCAAACGTGACGAGTTGAGCGCCTATGTATAGCTAAGGTCTTAAAGCCCCGAGATAGATTATGGATACAAGTCACAATTTAGGTCCTAATGTCATCGGCAACACAGACTAAAATTTTCTTTTCAAGTATGAATGGAAAGAATCCGTTAGAATGTAAATTAAAATATTTGAAAGGAAGGACAGACTGTGTCAATGTGAGCAGAAACATAATTATAATGCATATGTATTTATTTAAGCTGACTCACGAACGATAAGATATTAAACTCAGGAAAATCTGATTTCCAAAAGTAAAATGATGGGCAGGTAAATTTTGGAAAAGTGGAAATATTCATTTTTGGAAAGACAATGAAATAAATGTATACAGACTGTAGAGCGTCGTCATGCGAGTCTTGTCTCAAGTTGTATTACTGAACGACAGTCAAGCGTCTGTTCAAGTTCAAAAGGCGACATAATGTGGAGTTTGGATTTCGTCAATTATTGTGCTACTATTTAAGTGCGTAGACTTGAGATAACAAATAATGGGAAAATTTCGTGACTTATCATCGCGATAGGATCACTGAAAAGGAAAAGCGTAAAGCAATGCTTTCATGACTAATCCACGTCTGGTAAATAAATAATAGTATTGACTTGGCCTAATACACTTGACATAATTAAGTCAAGCTTATTCTTGTTATGTCTCACGCACTGCGGCTTGTTCGCGGTTGACAGCAGAATTGAATAAACAATGCAAAACTCCCAATCTATTGTTTGAGCCTCTTCTCAATCCATGTCAGAATGTATCTGTAATTATTTTATGCAATGAAACAATGAAGTAAGCGAAGTACAGATACCAACATTTATAGTTGTGGTTAGAAATAAAAATATAAAATACAAAATAAATTGAATGAAAAGCCAATCTAAACCTTTTAATTTTTCAAAATAGCGGAATATTACAATATACAGAATTACAGTTTAGCCAAAAGCCAAACGTAATCCTGTACATAAATTTTATTGAAACACCACAAAAAACAAGCAAATGTTCCATGCACACATTACAGTAAAATAAGGTAATTAAAAGAAGCCCCGTCTTAATCGCTATATACTACAGCCTCAAGTTCGGTTGGCCCCTCAACTTTATCTTCTAAATCTCCGGACTGTACCGTGCTTGGTTTTGTATTTGAAATATTTTCCTGCTGCTTCCGTTTTTGGACGGATCGCAAGCTAGAAAAAACTGAGGGTAGGATAAGGCCACTCACGGTTACGAGTACTATGTTGACTGGCATCCATGGAGTTATGTAAAGCAACTGTAAAAATATTACGGTCCAGCAGAGGAACGCGTACGTTAACCAGGAAGCCACGTACGCCTTGCGATTCTAATCAAACAAAAACGACATTACGTAAAAAGTTATGATATTGATATTTATTTCATGTGTACTCGATGATCTGTAGGGTACACATTTTGAAGCACACACTTCAATGAAACTAAAGAGCTTTTGAGAATTTAATTAGTTTGCTAATAATTAGTATTGAGCGCACCTCAAGAACTCCATAGCGTAGAATGTTTGCAAACATTATATTGATGATGGCATCATGAACTCCAATTAACCCTATGAAGCACCATACTGGAACATTATAAAGGATGTGTACACATTTACATTTAGTATGGCTTATACATATCGTCTGTGAAGAACCAAATCGACCCATATCCAATTTAAGCTAGAATCGAAATGAGCTATGTTTTTCAAAATGTACTATTTACATTTTATTGAAAAGGTGCAAATTGTTCTAATTCCATGTTTCTGAAAAGATGCAAAATATTCCAATTCCATGTTTTCAAAAAGGTGCAAATTGTTCTAATTCCATGTTTCTGAAAAGATGCAAAATATTCCAATTCCATGTTTTCAAAAAGGTGCAAAAGTGTCTAATTTCATGTTTTTGAATAGGTGCAAAATGTTCTGATTCTATGTTTCTGAAAAGGTGCAAAAATGTCTAATTTCATGTTTTTGAATAGGTGCAAAATGTTCTAATTCTATGTTTCTGAAAAGGTGCAAAAATGTATAATTTCATGTTTTTGAAAAGGTGCAAAATGTGTCAATTCCAGGTTTTTTGAAAAGGTGCAAAATGTTGTATTTACATATTTTTGCAAAGTGCAAGCAGTTCTATTTAAATACTTCCAACACATATGTGAATATTTTTCTCGATAGTTGATAATGCTTTTAGCTAAAAATGGATATGGGTCATTTTGGTTCTTCACTGACGATATTTAACATTGAAAATGTTATTACTTAAAAGAAATCCTTCGGTCATGTTGCTCATGGTAAACAAAAATATTAAGTTTGATTTCAATATGATGACATTCACGTACATAGCACACTATTCTTTTTAAATCACTACAATATTATTAGCAGCTAAACTGTAACTAAATCTTACCAATGAATTGAATGGCGTAATCAGTTAACGCTGGCTCGGCGTTTGCAGGCAGATTATGACAAATAAGTTGTTTAGAACATATTACCCAGAGGCCAATTGTGAGCTGAATTTGAAACAACTGTTATATAAAGGCATACAAAATTAATCAGTTATATATGTTCAAGTAAAAGCAAAATCAATTTTTTCCCTACAGCCCTTATATGTATATCTGTATATAACAAATAATAATAAATTTTACTCACTACTAAAACTGATTGTTCAGGAAAATCTGCATGCAGATCAATAAAACAGCTGGCAATTTTTGAAACAGTGGGAAGTTTCATTTTTGATTCGAATTGAATGACAATTTGTGAAATAAAACTTTTTGGCTTGTTCCTGGTAGGCAGCAAAATTTATAATGTATGTCAAAAGTAAAAACCGTCACTATTATTTTTAGTCACTTCCCTTGCAATAGTTGTAACCTTATGGAGTAAAAATTATATACCTATGCAATGAATGAACAATAGCAACCTGAGCAGCTACCAGCTTCCACCTACACTTTTACCCTCGGGTTGCAACTGTTGCAAGCAACATAATGAGGGATCGTGCATAAATGATACCACCAACCAAGTGGGTGGGTCTGACAAATATCTTCATTTAAGCTCATGTTAAAAAATGCTTCAATATTTTGTTGGGAGGGATATGGATCCATCAAAACGTGGGTTGTCATCAATGCCATAATTTATGAATGATTCGTGTGTAAAGTAAATAAAGTTGAACGAACTCTGTCCTGGAGTATTTCTGGAAACCCTTTTTTCCCCTAATTTCTATTTCCAGCAACACAATACGATTACACATAAAAAAAAGGCTTACAATCGAATGATACGGTTCCCCTACCTTCTATGGGAACTTTATATTAAATTGTTGCCTTCAAATTCTGCTTAAGAAGAATTTTTAAAATGTATTTCAAATTTTTGGAATGTTGTGAATGTTTTATTACTATTAATGACAACTTGGAGAGTAGGAAAAAATTAAGAAGTCAGTAGAATAATAATGATACAAAGGATATACTATTCAAAATTATAATTCACAATAATATTCATATTAATAGAGACATTAACTTTATTAGGCCACTGTTGCACAATTGCAATAGCCTCACAGCTCTGTAGGGAATAATATATTATATTAATAAATAGAGAATAGGGCTTTATTTAGGAATCAATTGCCTAGACAAAACTACAAGGGCACATAATATACTTTCGAACCCCCTAAATTAATTTGCATAATACTGTACTTTGATAGTAGTTGGCAGCGGCAGCGTTGAATACCATAGTATCGTCTATGAAGAACCAAAATTACCTATATCCAATTTAAGCTAGAACTAAAATTACAGATGTCAAGAAAAATACAATAAATAAGATACATCCTTACAAACTTACAATGCTAATCACGAGTTTTGAAAATGAGCAAATTGTTCTATTGAAGTGTTTTTTGATATTGTAAAATGTCCTTTTCATTTTTTTTTAGAAAAATACAAAAGGTTCTATTTACAAGTTTAAAAAAAGGCTAAAATGTTCTACTTACATGTTTTTATAAAGGTCAAAATGCTTTATTTAAGTGTTTTTGAAAAGTGAGATATGCTCTAAGCTATTTACATGTTTTTATAAAAGTCAAAATATTTTATTTAAGTGTTTTTGAAATGTGTAATATGTCCCATTCACATGTTTTTATAAAGGTCAAAATGCTTTATTTAAGTGTTTTTAGAAGCGTAAGATGTGACTTATTTACATGCTTCTTGAAAAGTGCAAAATATTCTGTCTACTTGTTTTTGGGAGAATGCGCAAGGTTCTATTTATATGCTTTGATGGACATGGTATTTTAATTTTGTCTGTAAATATTGCATTTTGTTTTTGATTCAAAATGGAGATGGGCCATTTTGGTTTTTCACAGACACTATCAGCTTAGCATGAAGCATAGGCACATACTAAATAATTTAATTTACGATAACTGCGGGCCACTGCAAGTGTGTATGATAAGGAAAATTATCTCCATAATAAACAATCCGCTGTGCTAACTACTCTACCCGTGCATATAACTGTAGACACAATATAAAATAATAATATTATTTTATAGTGCAACTAGACAGACGCAGGCAATGTGCGTAAGCACTTAATAAGATCTAAAAAGCTGAAGACTCAAAGAAAGCTACATATCGACTGTAAAGAACCGAAATGGCCCATACCCATTTTTAGTTTACAAAAAATGCACTATCTACAGAAAAACTTAAAATAACATGTTCTTCAAAGCATTTAAATTTGACCTTGTGCATTTTTCAAAAGAAAAGGAAATAAAATCTTTTTGCGCTTATGTAAATAAAAAATTTTTAACTTTAAAAAATATGTTTATAGAACATTTTGACCTCTTAAAAAATATGTAAATAAGATTAAAAAACATTAAAAGGTAAAATTTTGATTATTTCAAAAATATGTAAATTGGACATTTTGCAATTTTTTATAACACTTAAATACAAAATTTTGATTATTTCAAAAATATGTAAATTGGACATTTTGCAATTTTTTATAACACTTAAATACAAAATTTTGACCTTTTACAAAACATGTAATAAAATCTGAATCATAGCAATCTAACTTGCAGATAAAATTGGGTAAATTGAGATTTTTCATTTTTGGAGAGGCTGTATGTAATAGGTTACAAATTTATTTTAATAGCAATTATTTAAACAGGCTGGTACTGAAGTACCGTCTCGTCTGCTGTTGTTACTGAACTGGGCGAGTTTCGGTATGGAGCGTAGGTCAAAAATAACGTGGGTCAGTCCTCACTCATCAATACAAAAAGATCACTGAAAGGGAAGCGCAATATTGTTTCCGTGTTTGATTGGTCCTCGTCTGAGAATTCAATAATATTATTGACTCGGTTGATTTGAAGGTTAGAAAAATTACAAAACATAGAACATCTTGAGCAAATGTGCAATGTTTACTTATGAAGACTCCCAGACAGGAGGGGTCATGAAGTTTTAGCTTTAAAAGTAACCCGTGTAGAAATTTTGAGTTTGGTCCTGCAAAACGAACGTGTCCGTGTATCCACAAAATTTGTGGCGAAAATTTACTGATTTTTAGGCACAATTAATTGTGCAGTAAAAATTATGCAGGACTCATACTTGGCAACTTTTGAATTTTTTTCTGCATACTACATTGTGTATACCTAATTTATAATGCATAATATTTTACTTACAAAAAATAATTACTGATAAACTATTGCCGCTTCTGCAGTTCAAACCCACGACCTATGTTAAATGTACTGTAACCTTAACCTTTACCCCACTTGTGCTTGTTATATTTGAAAGGAATATTATTCTTACTTTTACAATCATAATATTTCCAATACGAATTATGGCAACTATTCAAACATCTAAATTATTTTTTATATTTTAAACTATATCCTGTTGTAGTTTTAAGTACGACTTTCATAAAAAGTTACAAGTTCCTGGGTCAGCACATTTAAAACAACTGAATAATCAAGGTTTTGTTGTTTTTTCAAATAAAAAAGTTGTCTACTAAAATTCCAAAATGTGCTACATTTCAGAAGTAATTGTACTAGTTTACAGTTGTATGTAAGTTTAAGGGTCAATGGTCATATCCAATTTTGAAAAAAATTATTTGCATAAATGTGCATGCATAAGCAGTCATGCATGTTATGCTATTCAGATAAATGTATGGCGAAATAATATAGCAGAATTAGAAGAAATCATTTGTGCATACAATTGTGTTCAAAAAATTTGTGCATAGTAGATTATGCAAAGAACCTAGTATGCAGAACTAGACACAGTATCTTGTATACAAATGATTCTGCACTATCAGTTACGTTCTGCTCAACACGACACAAAATGCTTTATACGGGAAATTAAATTGCTTTATTGTCACATTGGCCCAGTATTTACAACACAAAATTCGAGGAATAGGCATAGTGTGGCTAGCTTACCCCGTACTATCACAGAGCCAAGTAAGCTTTGGAGGTGGTTGTCACCACACACGAGGGGATGCGCGCGTTTAAGGATAATCTACTTCACGATAGACCCACGAGTGGGAATTGAACCCACGACCATCAGTACATAGCATGGCCTCTAGACCTCTGAACCACCTCGCCTCCCTAGGAGAGATGTTTTTAAATTTTTTGCGGTAGATGCAGCTTTTTTCAATACACGTTTTAACATTTTTAGCCATGTCAAAATTCTAGATCCAGCACTGGACGACATTATTGGTCCATTATGGGTGGGATATGACCTAGGGATAATGTCTAGGGGGGAATTCCCGACAACCTTTAACGGCTTTCACAAAAAATTACTAAAATCCCGATTTGGTTTTGAAAAAGTACGTACTGCATAAACTTATTTTTCATTTAGTATGTACTGTGCATGTTTGCGGTCTCGTGTAGTATTTAATTATCATGATCAATTAGGTTTATGTTCGGTTATACTAATATTATAGTTTTCCCTAATATTTTTTCTAGTACGTTTACAGCCATTACTTACTTTTATACCTAATAAGCTAGTACACAAGTATTTGAATTTAATGAATAATTTTACTCACCACTAAAGTCATAAACTCAGGAAAATCCGATTTCCAAAAGTAGAATGATGGGCAGGTAAATTTTAAAAAAGTGGAAAAAATCATTTTTGGAAAGACAATAAAATTAATGTATACAAAATGTAAAGCGTCGTCTTGCGAGTCTTGTCTCAAGATGTATTACTGAAATACAGTCAAGCGTCTGTTTAAGTTCAAAAGGCGATATTCATATATTGTGCAGTTTGGATTTCGTGAATTGTGATACTGCTACTATTTAAGTGCGTAGACAGTAGACAGCAGATAACAAATAATGGGGGAATTTCGTGACTTATCATCGCGACAAGATCCCTGAAAGGGAAGCGTAAGGTAATGCTTTCGCTTTCATGACTAATCTACGTCTGGTAAATAAATACTAGTATTGACTTGGCCTAATACACTTGACATAAGTAAGTCAAGCTTATTATTATGTAATGTCTTACGCACAGCAGCTTGTTCGCGGTTGACAACAGAGTCAAATAAACAACGTTAACCTCCCACTGTCTCAAAGAGCCTCTTCTCAGGTCAGAATTGTCAAAGTGTATCTCTAATTATTTTATGAAATGCAACATTCAAGTACGAAGTACGGATACCAACATTTATGGTGTTGTGACTAGAAATTGAAATATAAAAATACAAAATGAAATTAAATGGAAAGCTAATCTAAACTTTTTAATTTTTCAAAATAGTTGAATTACATTATATAGAATTACAGTGTACCCAAAAGCCAAACGTAATCCTTTATATAAATTTTATTAAAATACCACAAAAAACAAGCAAATGTTCCATGCACACATTAAAGTTAAATAAGGTTTATAACTATGGAAATTGAAGCAGATACTAGTTATTAACATGTCATTAATTAACTGGATTATAAGCAATATATGTCATCGGTCATCGGTCAAAAAACAGATTGGAGTTCCAATGAATCGAATTCTTTCACAGAACAATTCTTATAGTTCCCAGTTCTATCAAAACAAATGTAGAATAGTATATAAATCCGAAGTTATATATATATGTCGTAGTCCAGGAGCGGATTAGACCATTGGCCCAATGGACTAGGCCACAAGCTCAGATCTCCTGGCCTATTCCAGGAGGTCAGTCCACAAGCCGCCGTTTCTCTCTCTCCTTTTCTTCCGCTGGACTAGTCCAGGGGAAGAAACTTAAGCAAACTCATGCACAGCTGAGGCAGCCTAATAATTAAATGTCCAAATAATGGGAAATGACCAAAAACCACGAATAATTTCAATTTACCTATTTTATTTAACACTTCGCTTTGAATAACAGTTAAAATAAAGAATATAAACGACTCAACCACTGTAAAAATATTCCTCGGCTATTAGATTCCAACATCTTAAGAAAATTAAAATAATTATCAAAAGTTATTTACAGAAAATAAAAAATTTAAATAGTTACTCATCGATATTGATACAGAAGGAAGAATGGGGATGGCATTTGGTTCCACAGGGTATTTTGTTTCGCTTGCATAAACAGCGCTTAGTTATGCAGCTACTTTTACACTTACAAATTGACGATGCCACCAAAGTTGAATAGGTTGTTGTAGATCTGTACGCTGCGGTTAGTTTAATAAACGAATTGGAAGCAAGTGAGAAGTCAACAGTTGGTTCAGTCCAAATCGTTACCTTATCCTCATGCAAATTTTTATCTATAATTCCAGCTTCGCATTGGAGCTGTAGTATGCCATTCCATGTTCGCATTAAGACTTGGCATGGGAGCAAAGTCGGGCATGTATTAGACCGGTCCACTGTAGGAATACGAATGCCTACAGTATCACCCACTTGAATATTTTTTTCAATTCTTGACTGATTATACTTGTCTTTTTGGTCATTTCTATTTCGTAGGTAATTAAAAATTCCTGGCAGTCGTTGAAATACAGACTTCATATTTAAGCCAAGGTCTTGTGAGTACTGTATTTTCGGCCACATAATACTTGTTCCCTTTCTAATAACCCGATCGTTATTGTAGTAACAATTGCTCACATGAAGAACATGGACTATGTCAAAATATTCAAAGTTCTATGGTGGGACTGAAGCGATTGACTGACATGATTTAGTGAGAGAGATGCAATGCTCGAAGTTGTGAATTTCAACGACGATAAAGCTATATTTGCATTATCTTATTTTGCCATGAATAAATATGCATGAATTATTATACTACGTTTCCATTAGAAGAAAATAAGAGAGAAACCTATTTAGATTGAAAATGTGTTGTTTATTTGACGTTGCATTATTAAGCTGCCTTAGCTGTGTATGAGTTTGCATGAGTTTGCTTAAGTTTCTTCCCCTGGACTAGTCCAGGGGAAGAAAAGGAGAGAGAGAAACGGCGGCTTGTGGACTGACCTCCTAGACTAGGCCAGGAGATCTGAGCTTGTGGCCTAGTCCATTGGGCCAATGGACTAATCCGCTCCTGGACTACGACATATATATTGCTTTCACGTTTAATGATCCAGCCTACTTAAAATTCAAATTTTGTACGACTTAATTATAGAGACAGTAGTATTTTAAAGTACTTAAGTGCAAGTGTAACGTGTTGCACATTACTTTCGGTTAGTGGAACATTTTTGTTTCAATTTAAATTTATTGATAATAACTATATTATTTCATAATACATTAATAACTAAATTACCACGATAGGGTTTAAAAGTCTTCTATGAACACTTTTGCCATAAGGGTTGTTGGCTTAAATCTACATCTTTCAATCTTTAAGGTTTCAGCAATGTACATTTAGAGTCCAATTCCGCTCTTTTCTCTTTTGGATAGATCGCAAACTGCATAGAACTGGTAGGAGTAATGACGCAATCGCGGCTGCGGATACTACATTGCATGGGTTCCAAGGTGTTGAGAAAAGCAACTGTACAACTGCTCCAATCCAGCAAATGAACACGTACGTTAACCAGACAGCCACGTACGCCATTCGATTCTGTTGAGACAAACATTAATGACAAAAGTCGTCATATTATTATCATGACTATTAAATGCATGCTCTTACTCTTGCTACAGAGCTGATACGAACTATTCGTTTGGAGTACCAATTTCAAGGGGCGCAGATTCAGTTGACATAGTGATAATTTTATTAGATAGAAATTAATTAATGTGGTTTACCTCGTGGACTCCTTTATGTAGAATGCTTGCAAATAAAGTATGGATCAAAACTGTAGCCCCTCCAATTCCAAATACGATCACCCAAACTGGAACATTAAGAACGATACACATGGACTTATCTTGACTCAAACCTTCTCACCGTTTTCGAACTCATCGACAACAACTCAAACAGTATTATATAGTTATGTATTATCAGTACTTTGCAGTATGTGCCCTGAGCTGCTCTGCCTCGAATACAGTATGATTTGATATATTTTTTCGTTTAAACATAATCACAGTCATGACCATATTAAATCATTAACTGCCAATCACCCCCTTGTATTATTAAGTCTTACTTCTTGGTTGAAGGAAGTTAACATCTTTAAATGACTCGGACATTCCAGAGAGGAAAATTGTTTCAACCGAAGCCAATACCCAGAGGCAACACGTGATCATAATTTGACAAATCTGTTATAAAAAATTTATTTTAATTAAACAAAATATTGTTTTGTAAACTGTGCAGTATGAATATTACCATAATCCAAGAATTTCCGGTGTAACTGGATGAGTGGGTTATGTACATATGGGGGACAATTTTAAGGGGGAAATTCCTAGCAAACTCTAGATGTGATGGCTTGTAAAAATATTATCAACCCGATTTGTTTTTGTAAAAGTACGTGGTAAATAACCTAATTTTTTATTTTTAAGGCTTAGCTTGTATGTACTTTGTAGGTTAGTGGTCTCGCTAGGTACATGTTAGGTTACACTATTATTATAGTTTTCCCTTACCTATAGGTAGTTTTCCTAGTACGTTTACATCACTTAGTTTACCTGTAAGTGGGCACACAAGTATTTGAAGTAAATAAATGATTTTACTCACCACTAAAATAATAAACTCAGGAAAATCCGATTTCCAAAAGTAGAATGATGGGCAGGTAGGCTTTGGAAAAATGGAAATATTCATTTTTTGTAAAGAATGTAAGTTAGTGACAGTTACGATGCACAGAATTTAAAGTGTCGTTATGTCTCAAGCTGTACTACTGAACTACAGTGAAGAGTATTTTTAGAAGGCGACGTAATGCGCAGTTTGGATTTCTTCAAATGTGCTACTACGTAACTGCATAGACAGCAGATACAAATTAATGGGAGAATTACGTGACTTATCATCGCGAGAAGATCACTAAGACGGGAACGTAATGTTTTCAGGATTAATCTTTGTTTAGAAAATAATAATTATTATTATTGACTTGACAAAAAATAAATTGACATGATTAAGTGAAACCTATTGAATGTTATGAAGTACACTCCAGCTTGTTCGTTCGTGGTTGTCAACGGAATAATATATGTACCTAATACAAAACTCATACGATCTCCTTGAGCCTCTTTTCTTGTCATAATTAATAATAAATATAATTATTGTAATTGTTTTGTGTTATGTTTGTGAAAATTAATGATTTTTGCATGGCGTCATAATTTGTTAACTTCCTATTCACTTGATTTATTGAAGGCTAATATTGGAATTTAATTATTTGACTGCATATTTCCAACATGCATACCGATGTACTAACAACTAGGGAGTGTCCATAAATGATGCCATCGGTTGGTGGTTGGTTCAGTTGGTGTAGTCAGGTATTATATTGATAACACGTAATGTTAAAGAGGCCCTTTTGTGTAATGTTAAAGCAAAGACGCGATATGATACTAAAAGAGTGATAATTCTGGTGACACAATTTGTGGACTATGCCCTATATCAGTGCAGGGACATATGAACACAACTTATTAGGCTGTTTTGCAACTGCGGGTTACGCTGGCAAACACGTTAAATCCATGTTTCCCAACTTTTCAGGAGCCACAAAGTTTAAAAATGTGAAAAAACAAGTTTTTTAAAACTTTTGTTTTTTGTAACTGCATAGTATTAGGTGCGTAAGTAGCCAAAAATACCAAAATTGGACGTTCTGTGGTAATTTAAAAAAATGATTCAAATTGTTCAACTCATGGAATTAACGTGTTTTGCCAAAAAAACCCGTAAGAGGCAATGCAAAAAAGTTATTCTTTTGAATTATATTTAATTTATTGTATGCTAATTTACTGATTGTAAAATCAAAGTACAAATTGTAAATTTAATAAACATGTAAATACAACATTCTCCACTTCTCTTAAACATGTAAATTGTAAATACAACATTTTGCACTTTTCAAAAACATTTAAATAGAAAATTGTGAACTTTTGAAAACCCATTTAAATACATCCGACTATTAAAATAAATAAATAATGTAAGACAACAGTAGACAATAATTTTAATAAAATGATTCCACAATCTGAAGTTCTATAGTCAGGTCAGGTGCATCAGAACTACACATTAAAAATTTAGGTTTGCCTAGGAATCGTCCACAAATGGCGTCATCAAAAAATATTCATTTCTACTGCCCTGTGACCCCCTGTCACTAGCTTAATTGTGTTCTGTAAATGGCTATCTCTAACATAGGATGTCATCAGTTGCCAAGTAGACCCACTGACCATACCGATGACTTCATATATGAACGATCTATGACGTCTTTCCTTTCTCATAAGAAACTTTGTTCTTGTGTCCAAATTACTTGGTAACCCATGCCCTTTTGTTTAAAAAAAATCTAAACCCTTCAGATGTAAAACAAAATGGCCTTTTGGTCTTTTGACCTATTACATATCGATCTTTTAAGTATCTTCCATGTATGACGCTTTCGGTAAGGTGAGTAAACTAGTCAAGTATTGATGACATATCGTGCTAAAGATATCTGTTGAACGTATGTTAAAGTGATGACATGGTGATGGATATGGCTTAAAGAGTGGTAATTTGGGTCAAATCAGTTATGGACCACTCTTTATGAATACATAATACACGCAAAATACGAATAATTTTTGTTTTATTTTAAATGGGTGACACTATCGTCGTTTTTGGACATGTTTTATACGGATCAGTTGTTTTTATTGCGTTTAGTGGACTTAACGTGTTTTGCAAAGACAATTGATGGACTTAATACCCAACACGCACTGGCACATACGGAGGTGACTTTCGTAGTTTAAATAGTTAGGTACACCTCTCCGCACTATTAACGCTTGTAGGTAGCTTCCGTAGAAATTACAACCCGCACTACCTCACCTAACCTAAGAAGCTCTGTCGTGATTGGCCAATAAAACTCGCGGGCTCATTTTTGCTCAGAGCCAATGAACAAAAGTTTCAAAGGCATCCTTGTTTGAGGGAGGGAAAAATGAAGTGTGGTAAGTGCAGGACCTTTAGTTAGGTAGCACCCGCACTGCCCAAATCACCTACCTACGTAGGTAGTTAGGTCTCGCCTAACGCGTTTTACGTAGGTAAAAATTTAGGGTAAACCACGCCTACTTAGGCTTAGAGGAAGCTCTCCGCACTGTACCTAGCTAGGTTTTTTACGAAAGTCACCTCCGTAGGGGCGCAATGCGGAACAGGTATAACGCATTTTGCCTAAAAACATTTTTAGATAGAATTATTTAAAATAGTTCCAGTAACCTTTGACCTCTAATATTGCACGGCGTTATATGTAATTAGTCGTTTTTATGTACCAATAATCGCGATTTATAAAAAATGGACTTTACGTGTTTTGCTAGGGAATTCATCAAATGGTGGAAGTACTATTTGAACCAAAACTACTATGTCCAGTGCAGTATGTTATTCAAAAATTATAGCATTTACTAAGTTTAGAGTAAAATCCTACTACATCCAGGATCAGAACACACATCAACCCGGTCTTACCAGAAACGAACTAAGCTATTGACATTATTATTATAATGAAATAAATATACAAGAAGTAAAAATGTCCTATTAACATGTTTTCAAAAGTGCAAAATGTCATATTTACATGTTTTCAAAAGTTCAAAATTCATATTTACATGTTTTCAAAAGTGCAAAATGTCCTATTTACATGTTTTCAAAAGTGCAAAATGTCCTATTTACATGTTTTCAAAAGAGCAAAATGTCCTATTTACATGTTCTCAAAAGTGCAAAATGTCCTATTTACATGTTCTCAAAAATGCAAAATGTCCTATTTACATGTTCTCAAAAGTTCAAAATGTCCTATTTTCATGTTTTCAAAAGTGCAAAATGTCCTATTTACATGTTCTCAAAAGTTCAAAATGTCCTATTTACATGTTTCCAAAAAGGCAAAATGTCCTATACACATATTTTTAAAAATGTTAAAATATTCTGTTTACATGCTTTTAAAAATGTATGATGATTTGTCTGTGCCCTAAAACAATTGCAAACATTTACACCTCACACGTTAATGTACGATGTGTATGTATGACTTGCGAGGAAATAAAATAATTAATCGAAAAAAAAGCAAACTATACGAAAAAGAAAGCTTCCGTCGGTTGCAAGTTGACTTTAAATTTCTGATGATGTCTAGGGTTCTTGCAGCCACTGATACTATTCACTTAGTGTGTTGGCCGCTCCCTGGAAGTTGGTCCTGTTTTTGCTGAGCATTTAGGAAGGTTTTCCTCGTTGACTGGTGAACCGGAAAAGAGCCGCTATAAATTCTTCACTGGTCAAATCTAATACTAGTTCCAGGTGGACTGCTTTTGTAGAGAGACACACAAAGATGCAAGCGTAGGCCTTGCATCTTGCCTGCCCTCGGAGTTTCTGCACTCAGAGCTCAAAGGGACCAGCATAGTCTGCCCCCGTGACGGTGAACGAAGGAGAGGCGTTAACATGCTGGGGCGGAAGATCCCTTATCAGTTGCTGTTAAGTAATGGGTTTGGCTTTGGCACACACGATGCACTGTCTGGTAACTTTTCGAACTGCTCCTTGCCCAGAAGGTATCCAATAGTTTTGCTGGAGGGACGCCCTGACTTGTTGTGGTCCCGCGTGGAGAAGGCGATGGTGGTCTCGTTGAATTAACAACTTAATGAATGGACTGTTCTTCAAAATGGAGATGGGTTGGCGCTGGTCAAGTGGAGCTGAGGATCTTTGGATTCGACCGTTGACTCGAATAAATCCGTCCTTGTCTAAGAATAGGTAAAGAGAAGCAAGTTTGCTTGTTGATAATACGTTGCCGGTTTTGTTCAGCTAGGCCATGTCGACAGAGAAAGCTACACTCTTGACATGCTTGATCCACACTAGAAGGGCTCCTCAGAGCTCTTGTACAGTAGGACTGGTGGTCCCTTTTGACTTGTACAGTCCTTTTCGTAAGTTTGCTGTGAACCTTACTAATTTGGAAAGGGGGGAGAATGACTCCAGAAGCTTGGTTGTGGGGCACTTAGGAATTACCGCGTTGTGGTGGGTCATCTTGCGTTTCTCTTCTGTTGTTTGAATTGGTTGCTTGTGGCACTGTGACATGTTCACTGATGACAACCAACTTGATTCATCCCACCACAATTTATAGTGTTAAAGGGCCGTTGGGGCGATTCCGCGAGAGGCAGCGTTGGCAGGGTTGTCTTCACTTCGAACATGGTTCCATTTGGATGAAAAAAGGAGCTCCTGAATCTGGGCAACTTGATTTCCGACGAGTATTGACCATCAGTTGGCGTTGGCCGCAATCCAGGCTAAGACTATGGATAATTCTGTCTAGGCGTAGGCCTTCGGAGTGCCGGAGTCAAGTTTAATTAGTGCTTTTGAAACTCTTGAGAAAAGGTTTGCCAGGAGAGGGGCTCCGCATAGCTCCATTCAGGGAAGGGTAGTTTGCTTAACTATTCTTAAACATTTCGTACCATGCGTCTAATCAAGTCTTCAGGACGTTTGCTGTTCCTGGAAAAACTGAAGTGGACGAGTGACCTTGAATGACTAGTTAACTATTAAGAAACTTGTTTTGCAAAGAAGCAAGTTTCTTTTGAAGTGCGGCGAGAGCCATTGTCTTGTCCTAAATACTGAACTTAATGCACGGGTGACGACGGACTTTAAGTACACTGGCTTTAGAGATTTGAAAGTTTTGCTTGTGTCACCACGCTTTTAAGAAGGAAAATGTAGCTTTTGGACTGATGATAGATCACTTTCACAGAGTTTTACTGTCAGGTTCTTCTCAGGTGTCCCTGCAAGGGCGCCAAAATGTAAGGTGACATTGAATGAATTGAGGATGAGTCAGGACAGAATGAATGCCGAGCCTTAGCGTCTCTGTGATCGTGATGATTGGTGCATGTGAGTGATGATGAACTAGAGTTTTGGGACGATGCGAGAAATGAAGTAGCTGAGGGTGACACGTTAGTAATTACAATTTACTTGGGACTTTTTTTAAACGCACACAACTTTGATGTTCTTCGTTCGGATCTCTTTTTCCTTCTGATCTACCACACGGTAAGCTAGTTTCTTGAGAACTAGGAGTGAGGCAGATTTGGGGATGTTAGAATGTGGCTTGGGTAGCAACGTATCTGATTGGAAGTTTGGAGACATGCTTATTAGATTTGTGATAAGATGTTGCTAATGCTAAGGGATAGGGAAGGTGATTTAAGCGGAGCTCAAAATTAACATCATTACAGATACATACATGAATAAATATTTAATAATATTTTACTTAATGCTTACTTTTCTAAAACTTCTGTTTTACACAGAACAAAAGCTGCTTCAAGACAACATTCTAATGCCAACTGCATAGGGCAAACCGTCTGATTGCAACAGCAAGGTCGAAACATGCTAATAGCAGCTCCCTGGTGGCAATTGCTTGGACAAAACTGCTTGACTGCAACTTTCTAGTAGAAAATGCTTTGCGTCAACTGCTAAGTAGCAACTACCTTTTGGGAACTGCGTCTAAACAATTACCTAGTGACAACTATCTGATAAAAAGTGCGTGATGGCAACTGCCTGACAACAACTGCTTGATGGTAACTACCTGGTGGCAATTACCTGAACGACCTGAACCTAACTGCCGGCAGCAACTGCACAGTCGCATCTGTCTGAAGGAAACTACATCAAGTCTGACGGCAACGACCTGATTGTAACAGCCCGATTTCAAGTATTTAGTGGAAATTTCCTGAGAAAAACTGCGTGGACGTACAAACTATGCAGCAATTGCCTAGTCGCACTTGCCTGATAGTCACTGCTTTGTTGTTACTGCTTTAAGGTATTTGCTTGCTAAAATGTGCCAGTTGGCATATGCAAGAGGCAGCTAGCCACATGACAACAGTGTAGCCGCAACTGTCTTATGACAAATGTCTAATGATAACTACTTGGCAGCAACTGCCTGAAGGTAAATGCCTGCTGGAAACTCCCTTAAAGCAACTGCATAATGGCAAATACCGAATAGGGTATGGCCAGTGTTCGCTGGTTCGAATTTAGTAGGTTTTTTTGGCGGGTTTCGTAGTGTGACCTTTTTTGTAGGCGATGGTTTTTGAAGATCTTGTGTCTGTCTTGTGGTTACTACGTGAAGGTAACTGCTAAATGCTAGCTGGCAACTAGCTAACGTTTGATGAATCTTGTCACATGACAGCTGCTAGATAACCATTATCAGATAGCACTTACTGATCGCAACTGTATTGGTGCAAATAGCCGGGGGGTCACTGCTTGATGCCTACAGTTTGATCACAGTTGCAAGGTGACATATTCAAGATGCAACTAGCCATATGGCAAATTACCTGGTAGCAGCTGCGCTGCATGGTGTCATTCGTCTGGTAGCAACTGCCTGTAGAATCATCCACCAAGATGTTGCTACACTAGAGATTCCACACAAACTTTGGTTAAAGACTGTTGCCACTAGGCAATTGTGACCAAGCAGTTACCCCAGGGCAAGTTAGTTAGTTGCTACGAGAAAGCTGCTGGAACGCAGTCGCCCGAAATGCAATTCCTACGGGCTTTTTGCTACTGCCCAGTTGCCGTAATGCAGTTTCTAGAAGGCAGTTATTGCAGTGCATTTGCTGCAAAGCAGTTGCCGCTAAGCAGTTGCCCACACAGCAGTGATTACAACGCTGTTTCTCCAAAGCAGCTGACACAAGCCAGCTGCCTTCCTAGGCAGTCGGCACAACACAGTTGCCACTAAGCAGTTCCTACAAGGCAGTTGCCTTAAGGCAGTGGCCGTAGGCATATGCTGAATTGCCGAATGGTGTTTACAGAACAGTTTCCACAAGGAATTTTCCGCGGGGTAGTTTTCCATAAGTGGCGGTTGCTACAACGCGGTTGCAACTAGACAGTTAACACAAGGCCGTTCGCATAAGTTCGATGCCTTCGAGGCAGGTGCAGCAGGGCAGTTCTTTCTATGCCTCAAGATAATTGCCCTAAGACCTTTGACGCACAGGTGACTATCACAGGGCAGTTCCCCACTCCAGTTACAACTAGACTGTTGCCAACAACCTGTATTTAATAAGCAGTGATGGCAATTGTGTCCTTCTCCTTCTTGCAGCCCCGGTTTCCGCGCTCCATCCGGTTTTAGGTAATACCCGTGCACGGGTGTGTGGGTTGTACCAACTTACACCTGCCAACTGCTCACATACTTGATTATTGCCAAATAACTATGTTTCCACTCATGCTTGGCATGTGCAATCGTGCTTTCTTCCACCCATCATTGTCTGGCCCCCAACGAGACCGTGCCGTAGGCAGCGGGGCCTAACTTCTAATGTAGGTATTAGAATTTAATCAATAGTTTCACTAGCATCTAAATTTTTAAACTGAATAAAGTCTGAATCCCAGTAATCTAACTTGCAGGTAAAATTGGGAAAATTGAGAATTTTCCTTTTTGGATAGGTTGTAATAGGTTATTTATTTTAATGGCAATGATTTACACATGCAGGTATTGAATTATAGTCTCGTCTGCTGTTGTTACTGAACCGGACAAGTTTCTGTATGGAGCGAAGATCAAAAAATATTGTGGGAAATTCGACACTTATCAACACAAAAAGATCACTCAAGGGGATGCGCAATAATTTTTTCGTTTTTGATTGGTCCTCGTCTGAGAATGAAATATTATTATTGACTTAGTTGACTTGAAGGTTAACAAAATTATAAATAATTAAAAATGTTGAACAAATGTGCAAGTTTTACAATTAAAGACATTATCAGATGCGGATCAACTTCTTTATAGACACAACAACACATAATTTAGAGTAAAACATACTTTCAAAGCGATAAGTATCATATACGCGTTGAATGATCAGATTCATTTATAGTATTTATACTTTATACACATCCGTATAGTTCCATATCCCCTTAAATTAAAATAAAAAGGATGCTCCAGAATGTAAATGGCAATATTTGGAAAGTAGGATTGAAGGACGTGATTTTAAGTAAGTACTTAATAATATGTATATGCATTTATTTAAGCTGAAACACGAACTATAAAAACAGACACTAGTTCAATTAAGTCCAACCACACGAACATTCTTCAAGTACCCAACTGTACTAAAACATTGGGGAGATAGATAGTGTACAACCTTTAAGATCCAGTTTCTGTAGTATGCTTTCATCAATAATTCTTTCAGATTTAATGATACAGCCTAGTTATGGTTTATCTATACTGCTCATCACAATATATACGTTTGACGGGTCATTAGTATTATATACTAATGACGCATGCACTTCTAATTACTAATCATTTCCCCTTTGTTAATTACGATTATAGACTAATGAACTCTATCTTTAGATAACTTCCGTAAAAGCAATTAAGTCATGTAATTAGGGAACTCTTCCTTAAAACCCAATTAAGAAACTACGTAATTAAGAATCTACCTAAGTAGTATATATAATATGTTTTTCACATATGACTAATTTTCCACTAACTAACTACCATCACTAGGTTAGTCATGAGTATTAATATATAACTAACTCAGTACATTTCCTATACGTTCATTAAGGTTAGTCACTAACTCATTAGTAACTTCTGTACATTTCCTATAAGTTCATTAAGGTTAGTCACTAACTCATTAGTAACTTCTGTACATTTCCTATAAGTTCATTAAGGTTAGTCACTAACTCATTAGTAACTTCAGTACATTTCCTATAAGTTAATTACATCTAAGTTAGTCACTCACTAATTATTAACATCATTAGTATAACTGTAAGCATTTCCTATATTTCTGCGACTATATAAACGCCACCAATTCTCTGAATAAATATCAGTTTACAACTGTCTCACCTATTGCAACTTAACTACTTAGAACACGAGAAATCTTTCACCTTATTTCTCATACTCACTAATACATCATATAGTCACTACCATTCATAACTATATTGGCTCCCCGAACGAACCTTCGTTACCCGGTTCTCGGTTTCTTCGTGTTCTTCTTTGTTTTTTGGGGGTGGAAGACTGCTCGTGCGTTTTACCGGCTCCAGCGATCTTTCCATCCATCTTTACTCCGCTCTACGTACCAGACTCCCTTCTTCGACTGGACCAGGCTGATTCTACCCGTTCACCTCGAGTCGACGCGTCGTGGACATCGTGGGATTGACATTCTGGCTTCGACTACTCTGGCTTGTTCTGTGTCACGTACAGCACACTCTATCCAACACTTCTCCTGATCAGTCTAGGACCATTTGACTATCAGGGCAACACCAGGTTCGTACACAAATACGACTTATAAAGAGTTACGGTACCCTATTAACGTACACTCACCTTCACACTATCCCCCCCACTATTTTCGTGTCCATCACTTACCCCACCATGATGGATCATGCACCCAGGAGATGAACCTACGCCTCCTCAGATACGGCTTTTACGTAGCAATAACCCCAAGGATCACGAACGATCACCTCAAGTGGCCCCAGCCCCATTAGAATATAAACCCAGAGGTCGTAAGAAACAACCGACATCTGAGTCCGGACAACTTTTACCAGACTTTGAAGACAGCCTAAACACCTCTTCCTCAAGTCGTCGAGGGACGTCACAAGCATCCAAGGAAAAGGCTGCTGCCCGCAGACAACGCAATCTTGAACGATTTCAACAGATCGTCTCTGAAGTCCATCAGAGACGCAACCTTAACTTTGTTGTTACTCCATATCAACTCCTTAACAGATTCGAATTTCAAATCGCAACAGCATTTAATGAACAATACGCCAATGCGCAACTTGAAGACGCTAAATATCAGTACCTAGAATTCCGCGAACGGCAAATTGCTAAATCACTTACTTTACCAGCTCACCCACGAGTCGGTCCTTCTACTTTGTCACCTGTTCGAGCACAAGCCTCATCCTCACAATCATCTGCATCATCCACTTCAGCAGTAACATCGTTTTACAGTTACGATACCCCTGCTCCAAAAACACCACGAACCAGCACACCAACAAAGGATTCAGGATATAAATCTAGATTTACACTATCTGAACTACCTGACTTCAGCAACAGCTCTGAGTCATCTAATACTGAAGACGACGAAGATACTCTCGAAGATATCGACGTTGCTGACATCACTATAATCGATACAACCAATACTACAAACACTAACACTACTCAACAACAGACCTCAGGTAATCCAGGCGACCCAGATTCCGATCCTTCAGGCTCTGACGACGACTCAGAGCAACCAAATCCGGATAGACAAGAAAACAGGCAATCGTCAGACGACGTTCCATCAACACCAGATAACCAACAAGACAATACAGGGAACGGCAATACTCCAGGCCCTCCAGCGCCACCGCCTCCTCCAGGGCCAACAGCTCCGCCTCCGCCTCTGCCACCGCCTCCACCTCCGCCAACAGGTACAACAATGGCTAAAGAACTTCATCTAGCAACTCATAATGCCTTGGAAACCCGGATTGCGGCTATTCAAGCCCGGGTGACCGCACATAGCGCGGATCCTCCTCAACTTCTAACAACGGTTAACGTGGCACTCTACATTGAAGACCTTAAAGCTATGGGACCGGAAATCGCCAACCAAATGACGAATTGCTATAAATTATTCAAAAACATTCCGGCCTCAACTGGCGTAGATGCAGACCCTCAGCTCACTCGAGCTCTCAACACTCAAACGGATTTAGACACTGCATACAACAAGGTCAGAACAGAATTAGTCAAAATCTCACACGATCTCCAATCAGCGACCGTGATTACCCAACTGCAGACACCCAAACTGAGTCTCCCTAAGTTTTCTGGATTTCACAACGAATGGGCCGCGTTCAAGGGTCAGTTCACAGCATTGGTCATATCTTCACCAAATTACGCTGCAGTGGATAAATTACGCCTTCTCATTGACGCACTAAAGGATAGCACAGCCATAGAAAATATTTCCGACCTTCAAATAACGGAAGGTAACTGGCCTATCGCATGGACAAGAATGGAGACACGCTACAACTCTCCACGAGAACAAGCCACATTATCAATCAAACCTCTACTTGAATTGCGTGCCTTGATGTCACAAACAGAAGGAGGACTTCATAAACTTGTCAATGTGGTCAGAACAACTCGTGCTCAATTATCTCAGATTAACTTGGGCACTGTATCTGAAGCCGAAGTACTCTATATTCACTTTATTATGGCACGCCTGGACAGTCGAACGATCTCTGAATTCAATCAGAGTCTTCCGGATAACTCAATTCCTAGTCTTGAGACTTGTATACAATTTCTATTGAAGATGGCAAAAAACTGTGGAATGACCAAAGGCATCAAGGATAACAGCTCTATTGCACCACCTAGTACACAGTTCAACCGTTCCCGACGCGATAGTTCCGCACGACGTGTACACATACACACAGCATTGGACGGATATACCTCCGGCGATTCCACTATGAGTCAACCATCACGGGATTCTTCAACATCCAGCATTAGTAGACGTAAACGACGGACATCAGTCAAGACACGACGCATCTCGGTTAACACTATCACAAAACGAGTAAGTCGTCCAAAGTCACCAGGAAAACGACAAGAAGCAAATCGAAGGAGTAAATCTCCTACTTCTCAATCCTCCAGAATTGCTAATCGTGATCCATTTTGCAAAGTATGCGCTGCCAAGGATCACTGGACCAGATCATGCCCCAGATTCCTCAGTATGAACTATAAGCAAAGAACCGATTGGGTCAAGGACAATAAGAAATGCTGGAATTGCCTTGGGGACCATCAGAGTCGTGACTGCCCTACCAAACGCACATGCTCGGAATGTCACAAAAAACACAATACGTTATTACATCCAACTGAACGTCATACTGAGCTACATTCTGCTGTCAATGTGGTTATCAACCACAGCCATTCAACTGAATTATCACCTGAAACCGTCGAAGGACATGCTCTACTTCCTACCGCTATGGTCAATATTCTCCATCAAGGACGATCTGTGACCCGACGATGTCTTATTGACACGGGTTCTCAAAGCTCTTTTATTACTAAAGATCTTCAACAGGATCTTGGCATTCAACTCACACCATGTTCACTGGACTTTCGTGTTGCCGGAGGCAAGCAACTACCTGCCTTGGGTCAAGCTCAAATCACACTACAATCCATCCATGACCCACAGTTAAAATACAAACTCGACACTTACGTTCTTAAGGAAATTACATCTGAGTTACCAGGCAAAAAATTCTTTCCACATGTATGGAAACATTTAAGCAACCTCAAATTAGCAGATCCTGAATATAATACACCAGGCCCGATTGACTTATTACTTGGAGCTGGTTTTGTGGATCGCATATGGGGATCCGAGAAGATTCAAGGTTTTCCAGGATCTCCTAGTAGTTTCGAAACTACATTGGGTCATGTTATCATGGGTGGTACTCGACAGCAACCCCAAAAAATGAGTCACGTACACACCACAACAGACGCACCCACCATTGCACCATTTAACATTGAAAAATTTTGGAACATTGAAGAACTTCCCTACCAACGGTATTACACTCCAGAAGAAGAATTTTGCGAGGCCTACTATCGCAGAACTGTGAGACGTCTCCAATCCGGTCAATATGAGGTTCGATGGCCTCTCATACCGTCTCATGAACCTCTTGGACGCTCTTTAGAAATGGCCACTCAAAGATGGCTGAGTGTAGAGAAACGTTTACAAAGGGATCCAGAACGAGCAAGAAAGTATCATGAACAATTGCAAGAATACTTGGATCTTGATCAGATGGAACTCATACCCGATGATGAAATCTACACGGATAGACCTGTGTATTATATGCCTCATCATGATATCTTTAAAGAATCCAGTACCTCCACTAAACAACGGATAGTTTTTGACGCTTCAGCCGCGACCTCCAATGGGACATCACTCAATAACATTATGTACGTTGGTCCAGTTGTCCAGGCTGATATGTCCTATCAAATACTTAAATTTCGTCTCAGACCCCTGGCATTTAGCGCGGACATTACGAAGATGTACCGACAAATTAGAGTCCATCCTGATGAACGGGACTTAACAAGAATAATTTGGCGTAAAAGGCCTACTGATAAGTTAAAGCATTACCGCATGAAGACCATTTCCTTCGGGGTGACTGCTTCTCCGTCTCTTGCTTGTCAAACGCTCAAACAAATCGCTGAAGATGAGGTCAACAATTTTCCTCTTGGTTCTGCCGCACTAAAAGATGATTTCTACATGGACGATATTCTCGCCAGTAAGGACGATTTGAACATTGCCAAACAAACGATGCAAGAACTCATTGACATGTTAAAGGGCGCACACTTTACACTCACCAAATGGAGCTCTAACTCTACAGAGTTACTCGAATCTGTACCTCCTGAGTGTCGCGAAACTCAGTTGCCACTGAATTTAGAGAAAACGGAAACTATTAAAACTCTCGGAATTATGTGGCAGCCTGCAACAGATATGTTCACCTTCAAGGTAAATTTGGATCTACAGGGAAAACAAACCAAACGATCGATTCTATCAAACATCTCTAAAATCTTTGACCCCCTTGGATCCGTTGGACCGGTGATTATCAAGGCCAAAATATTGATGCAACAAATCTGGATGTCAAAAATCGAATGGGATGATACGGTACCGGATGCATTACTCCAACAATGGATCACCTACGCATCAAACCTCAAGGAATTAGAAAAATTAAATATCCCTCGCTCCCTAATGTACAATGGTAAAGGGGATTGGGAACTCCACGCCTTCTGTGATGCATCCGAGAAGGCATATGCAGCCGCTGTATACCTCAGAGGCAAACAGGACCATGGAATAATCTGCAGGTTAGCTGTATCCAAAACTCGCGTAGCTCCACTAAAATTGATCACAATTCCTCGGCTGGAACTGCTAGGATGCGTTCTCCTGGCAAAATTAGTCCACCATGTCAAGACTGCATGGTCACTTCCTTCACTACCTACACATTATTGGACTGACAGCACCGTATGCCTTAATTGGATTTACTCACAACCCCATCGATTCAAACAATTTGTTGCCAACCGTATTACTCAGATTCACAAAACATCGGCCTCAACTCAATGGCACCATATCAAAACCCACGAAAATCCAGCAGATGGTGCTTCCCGGGGTCTCAACCCTGAAGAGATTGCTAACAACCAGCTATGGTGGTGTGGACCCCTGTGGTTATCTGAACCACTTTATGCCATTCCGGTATTTAATGCGAAAGAAGTTAACGATGAGGTAAAAAAGACTGTTCTTACTCTCGCTGCGGTCCAAGCAGAAGAATCTACTCTTCTCCATCGACTGTCCAAAATATCATCCTGGCGTAAAGCTCTGGCCGTCACGACTCTACTATTACGGATACACAAGAATAAAACATTTAAACATCAAGCCTCTACACTGTCTACTCCTCTGGAATTACATAATGCAGAAACGCTGATTCTACGATGGATTCAGGTGAAACGATATCCGGAATTACTCCTTGCTGTGGATGATAATAACACCATTCGTGATCGCCGGTACAAGGCGTTATCATTATTTAAAGGCCCTGATGGGCTTTTAAGGGTGCGAGGTCGGTTGGAGAATGCGGACATTCCGTTTGACACCCAACATCCGATACTAATTCCTGGAGATGAGCACCTCATTCAGGCCATGATTATGTACCAACACTACCGTTTGGCCCACGGAGCCAAACAAACCGTACATAACCAACTCCGTCAACAATTTTGGATTCCATATGGCGCTAAATACGTTAAAAGTGTCATCGATAAATGTTTAACGTGCTTTCGATACCGAGCACGTCCAACTACTCAATTAATGGGTCAACTACCAGCAGCTCGGGTGTGTCAAACAAGACCTTTCCTTCATACGGGCATTGACTGCGCCGGGCCATACCTTTTGAAAAACATACAAGGCCGAGGGTTGGCTAAGTATAAGGTATGGATTGTACTTTTTACATGTATGGCTACAAGAGCTATACACTTGGAACTCGTGTCTGATATGAGTTATGAACGATTTCTGTTGGCCTTCCGACGATTCATTTCAAGACGCGGACAACCTGCCTACTGTTACTCTGACAACGGGACTAATTTCGTTGGAGCTCACAATATTATCAGTGCAACGCATGATGAGTTACAACAGATAAAAATTCAAGCTGACACAATCCTTCCTGATCTAGCAATGGAGAAGATAACTTGGCGATTCAACCCCCCTGTAGCCCCCCATAAAGGAGGTGCTTGGGAATCTGTCATTAAACTTATAAAAACCCAACTTCACAAACTGCTATCCCAAGACTCGTACAATTGGGAACAATTCACGACTATATTGACGTTTGTAGAAGCTATGGTCAATTCACGCCCACTTACCCCATTGACAAATGACCCTGATGATTTACAAGTCCTAACGCCTAGCCATTTTCTCATTGGATCTCCACTGACTGCCATACCGGAACACGATCTATGTCATTTAAAACTCAACCGGTTGAATCAATATCAGCTCATTCAACGAAGAGCGCAAGACTTATGGAAACGCTGGCAAGCAGAGTACATAACTGCACTACAGAAACGGAATAAGTGGAATTCAATCACTGAAAATCTGGAAATTGGGGATATGGTGCTGATTCTAGAAGACGACACACCCCCAATGAAATGGCGGATTGGACGAATTAAGAATACACTACCTGCTAAAGACGGACTCGTTCGAGTGGTTACAATTGAAACAGCTGGAACATACAAAGACACTAAAAAAGGACCTCAAAGGGTGATTAAAGAATATACAAGACCTATCAACAGATTAGCTAAACTACCATTAGAAGATGACGACCCTTGCGAAGCCGTTGAACTTCCAGATAAACCCATTTCTCAGATCCATCACCTCAAAGTATCTACAAGAAAACCTCTAATATCACCTTGGACCTGGATACACGTCATGCTTTCCCTCTTGGCACTTAAAGCAACAAGCGTACAAGGTGTGAATTATACAGATACTTCCAACAACACTGCCTTACAACCTTTGAACTATACACAGTACAATATACCTGTTGGGATTATCGCGGGAACTTGTGCTATTACTGGCATTCTTGGGAATATACTGTCTATTTGTGCTCTTGTCTTTGATAAAACACTCATGGCCAAATACACTACTTGGTTCATCGTATCACTACACATTTCTGATTTGATTACCAGTATATTCTATGTACCCGTCAATGCCTTCAAATACTTAATTCCGAACTTCATTCATGACTCAACGATGTGTCAAGTATACCCGTTTATACACTACAGTACTACGGCTGTCGCGCTCCTCATCATGACATCTATAACTGTTAATCGGTATATACGGATCGTCCACCCTGAGATGTATAGTCTCATCTATACAAGACTGAATGTAATCCTTATGATCATATTGATCTGGATATTTGGATTTTCTATGATGTTACCTCCGCTATTCAACATCTGGGGGAGTCTTGGGAGGAAGTACGATAACTCTGTTAGCTGCACTATCATCAAGGATGCAGCCGGCAAATCTCCTAAATCCTTCATATTCGCTACCTTCATTCTATCACCCGCAATAGCAATGTTGTACTCCTACATTCGAATATATATCCATGTACGAAAATCCTACAACCGTGTGAAAAATAGAAGAAACTTTAAGAAAACCTATGGAGACCTAACTGCAACCATTGCATTTATCGTGTTAACCTACACACTTTGCTTTGTGCCTGTTATGATTATGAAAATACTGGATCCGACTGAAAAACTTCCACACACTCTACACATCATAGCCATAACCCTAGTCTGGATTTCTCCGACTGTAAATGTCATTATATATACAATGACAAACAAAAATTATCGCAAAGCATATTCACAGATGTTAGGAAGCAATCACAGTATAACCAACAATTCTGACTATGGCAAATTGGCAAGATGGAAAACTTCCGCCGCACTTCTTCTGATAACGACTGGACATACATCAGCCCTATACGAGCCCAACCCTAACCTTATGTCTCGTTTTACTAGCTGCGATATAGCATGGCCTACATTGCATGAAATCCCTACCTGTCACGACGACGTCAACTGGCTTCATGTTCTAGACAATGGTCAGATCTGCTCACGAAAACAAAGCTGTCCTCAAGGCAACATGGTGTCCTCGGATGCTCGGTCATGCGTACCCCAATCCACTGGCTGTAAAAATACAACAAAATTAAATCTGGATCACCTCGAATGTCAAAGTGTAGATACACTCATGGATACATCTGTATTGGAGACCTCCGGAATCAAATCCACCCTGTGTGCAGTAGGAGAGTATACCTTACAAACCTGCACTCATTTCACCACATCTCTGGAATATGTTCCAGTGGCTATCGCCCGAAACCAGTTATTCCCACTCTCATCCCTGCATATTACTCAGGACGCGCAGATCAACTCACTCAGCTCTTATAACTGCACTGGTCAGTGTATCGAAAACCGCTGCAAGCGACGTCAATGCTCTGGAGATGATACGTTCTGCCGCAATATCGGATGTCCACCCGAATCTAATATCCTCCAGCGAGATAATCCCTGCCATTGCGAATATGATTCGACATCACTACTTCATAAGATACAGACTCTAAAGGAACCAATTTCAGCAGACTGCTGGGGGACTATGTACTTCATGACTCGGAAGATCGATTTAACTCGCGATGAAGCAAGATCTGATTGCGACAAATGTGAATATTCCTGCCTACCTAAGGGAGTACGAATCGTGACACCAGGAGTAATTCCCAGATATATCAAGGCTATGCGTACTCCTGGATATGTCTCCATGATACCTCAATCCGAAGAAAGTGAACTTCAACTTACAAACCATATGTTAGCTACAGTTGGAAACACTACCATTGAAGTTTGGCTACCTAATGTGGATCATCCTATCATCCAAGAACTACCCTGCGCTCGAGTGAGCATCTGCAAATTAATCGATTGTCACTTATGCGCGGACCGGTGGATCAACGTGTCGTGCTATTATTCCTACCACTGGATAATTATTTCTATTCTTGGACTTTCTATAACAACTACCATAGTATCAGTCATCTATGTTACTCGTTGTATGATGACAGTATCATGGTATCTCAGTTGGCCAATACGATGCTGCCTTCAGATTGTACGAAGAAAACAAGCACAAAAACGCCGGCAAGGAAATAAATCAAAATTGGATGAAGAAACTGGACTTCCATTGCTGGAATATTCGCATCCCATTTACAAATCTACTAGCAAACCCATTAACAAACGTGCTACGATACCACGTCCATCACTGTTTCTACCAGGAGCCCGACTGTCTCTATTTATCATTCTCTCTGGTATATACCTTGCTAATGCATGCACAAACTCAGCTACCTTATCAGCCACCAGCCGAGAATGCCACCAGTCTGGAGATCAAACCACATGTGCAATCAGAGTCAATACTAGACTCGGACTCAGTGCCATAGGACAAGATTCATGTTTTAAAATTGAGGACTCTCACCACGCTGTCATGGGAACTATAATAATGCAAACAAAAACAGTGGCATTACAGTGCAAAAAACAACTCCTATATTATATCCCAAAAGCAGTAGCTAAATGTCAAAGTGCGCTCAAATGTTACAATCTATACTCTTCAGCTGCCTGTCATGGAGATAAATGTGAGCAATTTCAAGTCAATTCCACTATTCCTGAATTTAAAGATTCTCAACATCATCTAGGATGGAGCAGCTGTAGATACCTTCGACATGTACATTGTTGGTATCCCTGGACTCGCGACTGTCATTTCATACGTGTCTACCTCGACAATCCAACTAACGAAATTTTTGAAGTCTCATCATGTCCCGAATGGATCTATGCTGTGGAAATCACGATTACTTCACATTTTGGTAATACCCAGTATCACAATACAACCACGTTAAAGGCCGGAATTCCGACGTCACTCCACGGAATCGATTTTACACTAATTTCTATATCTTCCCCCCCTGTTCCCATACTATCTCAATGTATAATCACTAAAGGGAACTTAACTTCATTAGCCCCATGTAACTCACGAGGTGAAGCTACTCTAAATAAAGTAGGGGAAATTCTCTGCAATACAATCACCGACGCTCGTTCCATTACGCCTAATTGTATAGCGAATATGAACCTCATCCGGACCATCGCAGATTCCAGCGGAGTGAAGTGTATATCTTCTCTTGTCGACCCAGATAAAATTATGCAGATCAATCCTCTGCCCCTTCACTTGGAGAACGGAGTTCTAGTACCAAAAAATAATACTGTCATATTCGAGTCCTCCAGCAGTTCTCTATTAGAAGTCCAGATATCTACAGATAATTTACAACTTATAAAGCAAACGCAAGACTCAATCTGTACTGCGGAATTCATTAAACTGGAAGGGGCCTACAATAGTGCTGCAGCAGCAACCTTGTTTATACAAGCCAAAGTCAACACACCATCCAACGTTGCAATACTGGAATGTAGACAAGCCGGATTCACAATTCCCATTCATCTCACCAACGAACTAGTTACGTACCCCTTACGAGTCAAATTTGACACTCCAGAAATTGATATGGTATGCCAATTACAATGTTCACAAAATACGATTGAGCTACATGTGATTGGGCATTTGGATTATTTATCCAATGCAGCGATCCAAAGTAATCAAATGACATTTTTCTACGAACCGCCTACTACGGATACGGGATTTCACATTTTATCCCTCACCGGCTTCAGTTGGTTCTCTTGGATAACCCGAGGAGCCATATCTCTCGCCTTTCTCATCATTACTATTATTACGTTATATGGAAGTATGAAATTAGTAGTAAGAAAACTAATTTAACACACACTGTCTTCCTGATTGACCCATAATGTAATTTTCAATTTTAAGTTAATTAGTCCGATACAATTAACACTAATGTCACTTCCTAGTTTATAATTAGCTTGATACAATTAACACTAATGTCACTTCCTAGTTTATAATTAGCTTGATACAATTAGCACTAATATCACTTCCTATTTTATCAACACTAGCTACTAGCCCAAGTTTCATTGGATTTAAAACCGCCCGGTTCCGGGTCCAGATTTCTTACCAACCATAGTTCTTTAGAAACTTAATCTTAATTATGTTCAGTTCCTGCTTCTGTCCTCGTCGGATATATAAAGCTCAGTCTTTTCATTGTCTTCACATCATTTCTACTATGGATCTCCGCAAGCAATCTAACACGACCTCTTCTCGTTCAGATGGACCACGGCCAACCCTCACCCTTGGCTACGCTCCTGCGACAACATCAGCTCCTTCGGCACACCTGGTGCCTCCGTTTACTCGAAGGCCCGTGCCCCTGGGACTCCATCGGGCCTCGCCCTCGCTCCTTTCGCCGGGTCCGCCGTTTTCGCCAAGCTTCCCACCGCCTCTTCCTGACGCCGCAACGGACTTACCGACGGCTCCGGCCACACGTTCGATTCATTCACTGATACCGATCTTGAGCGTAAATGAATTCTACGAGCTTCACCGCGCAGCGGAGACGCTTCAGAATATCTGCACGCGTTTCACGCTGGAAATGCGTCGGCCCAGGGATCCTCCTCCGGTGTCCCCTTATAATCTACTGGTCCAGGCTTTATCTCAACCACCTATACTCGAACCATCCCGCCACATTCGACAACCATCACCTCCCGGTGTAACCCGAGATCGTCATTCCCGTCGGTCTTCTCCTGCCAGTCCTACCAATACCATCGTATTGGACCACATTAATCTTGTATCCTCTGATGAAGAGGAAGAATAACAACCTAGGACGGGACCTTCATCCACATCTTGAACCTATTCGTTCAACGGGTGGGAGTGTAGTTATGGTTTATCTATACTGCTCATCACAATATATACGTTTGACGGGTCATTAGTATTATATACTAATGACGCATGCACTTCTAATTACTAATCATTTCCCCTTTGTTAATTACGATTATAGACTAATGAACTCTATCTTTAGATAACTTCCGTAAAAGCAATTAAGTCATGTAATTAGGGAACTCTTCCTTAAAACCCAATTAAGAAACTACGTAATTAAGAATCTACCTAAGTAGTATATATAATATGTTTTTCACATATGACTAATTTTCCACTAACTAACTACCATCACTAGGTTAGTCATGAGTATTAATATATAACTAACTCAGTACATTTCCTATACGTTCATTAAGGTTAGTCACTAACTCATTAGTAACTTCTGTACATTTCCTATAAGTTCATTAAGGTTAGTCACTAACTCATTAGTAACTTCTGTACATTTCCTATAAGTTCATTAAGGTTAGTCACTAACTCATTAGTAACTTCAGTACATTTCCTATAAGTTAATTACATCTAAGTTAGTCACTCACTAATTATTAACATCATTAGTATAACTGTAAGCATTTCCTATATTTCTGCGACTATATAAACGCCACCAATTCTCTGAATAAATATCAGTTTACAACTGTCTCACCTATTGCAACTTAACTACTTAGAACACGAGAAATCTTTCACCTTATTTCTCATACTCACTAATACATCATATAGTCACTACCATTCATAACTACAGCCGATTTACAATACAAATAGTGTACGATTTAATTGAATATTACTGATTAATTATTATTATTAATATTATATTATTTATTAACTTAAAAATGATATGAGACATTCATTTCATATTAATTATACTATTAAACAGGGCCGGATAATAAGGCCAGCGCAAGCAACCCCTGCTGCTTGATTTTTGAAAAACATTTAAATGGAACATTTTGCAGTTTTCAAAAATATATAAAAATAATATTGAGACTTTTCAAAGACATGCAATTGCAATTTTTTGTGAATTTCAAAAACATACAAAATAAAAATTTCATAAAACATGAAAATGGAACATTTTGTCCTTCTCTAAATCAAGTAAATGAAATATTTTGAACTTTTCTAAAATATGTAAATACAAAATTTTGCTTTACCAAAGAAAACCATAAACAAAATTAAAATAGTAGTTTTTGTATGGAAACAAATGACTGCATAAAATAAATTCCTTCGTCCGGCCCTGCTATTATAAATTGACAATATAAATAAATATTTTAATTGGAGTTAAATATTGGTTTTGAACGTGTTATGAAATACAGAAATTAAGTTGTATAGTGTTTGCAGATAGAAGTGGATAGCTGGTGAAAACTCGGTGGTTCGTCATCAAAAATGGCCTGCAAAGACACAAATCAGTTTTCGCTAATAAAACTGCAAAAGCCATAATTTCCTCTGATCCTAAAATATTACTCACGCAGACTCAAGCTGAACTTATTTTTCTTGTTTCTGCATTTAAATAAATACTTAAATGCTAATACAAAATTGCTAAGTTATCTAACAATAAGTAGTGTAAAATATTGGTTCATATATTTTTACCTAACGATTTTCATTATGTTGTACAGCAGAATCGTTCCCCAACCCGAGCACCATCCTGATTGTTCTCGAGATTAATTTTTCGCAACAAATGATGCAAAATGCGGGGATGTTTACAATCACAGTCAAAATAATGGTCACGTATGTAAACCAAACAGATTCAAGGAGGATACAGAGAACAATATAAATTAGGAATCTGAGCAGGATGAAGATTGCCACACACCAAAGCGGCAAATTCGGAAGGACGAGACATTGCAGATAATTTGCCCTTATATCTTCCTAAAATTGAAAACAAAAAGTGCAGCTTCAGATTCAGATAAAGCAGGATTTAGCGAGAAAAATTGCCATGGACGAATATGCATGTAACAATAATATAATATATATTAGTGTGATACAGTGACGCCTTACCATACTAGTTCCGTACCATAACCCACATTGAAATATCAATGACAATACAGCGACAATGCAGAGACAAAGCAATTCCCCTGGAATAAAGAAATATCGATTAATGGCAGTTATTTGCAAATATTTAAATTTTATCTTTTATTCACGCATTAAAATTCTTAGCAAACTTACAAAATTCTTCAGCAAAAAACGTGTATGAATAGCCTAATGCAAGCCCAATGGAACTAATGATTCCAGCTATCCCTTGCGACACCTGTGGCAAATCAAATAAGCAACTTTAGCATATGCAAAAAAAAAATATTACTAGGCATATAAATCTCAAATATAAATTCTGACAGAGATTGCCGCGCAGTATGAAAGGATCCTAAAGTTTAAAAAATAGGCTAAATTAGGTTAAATTAGTTTTTTAAAATACTAGATTATATAAAATATTTAAAAATAGGTAGGCTTTAGGCTACACTATTACTAGTTTCATAAACTACTATTGCATATGAACAATCTACATGTCTTGCAAAAACGGGCTACGCTAGGCACTGAAATGTTTTTGCGGACCTTTGAATATTGGCGTACTCAATATTGATGTGCAATTGCAGATAATCGGAAACAACGGAACCATACTCACCATTTCAGTTATCAGGATATATACGCCACACAGTAATAAGGCATTACTTTCTCTTTCTACTGGACTTTGGGAAAGCCGCACGGGTGTAACAGTCCTGTGGAGGGGAGCAGCTTCCGCTGTAGGCTCCTTGAGATCATCATTTGCATTAAATGTTGACTGTGAACTGCTGCTCGGTACATCGTTCGTCGCCACATCCACAGTTGATCGTTTTCTTAGTCCTGCAGAATCTGAGATCTCTACTTCTGCTGTTATCTGGCTTGATGTGGATTTCATTGTCTTTCTCACGTCACCTGCGGAACTAGGTCCAGCCTGTGCTTCCTCTTCCGTGTCCGTTTCGTCGGCCAACACCAGAGAACGATTATGTGTCTCATTCACACTGTCTTTTGCAATTAACTCGTCCAACTCTGATGTTTCCTCCTTTTCATGATTGTCGCCAGCAGTAATTAATTTGCCTGAGTCCATTATTATACGCAGAAAACTACACACGACTTAGCAAATTTAAAATTTTATACACACTTTGATTGTTGGAAACTGATATTCTGGATTGGCGTGTGACTAATACACAGAAAGGCTGAAATAGTAGTTCAATTTTTACCTGCTTTTGACCTGCCTAAGAAGTACGAAATCACTGCAATGACAACTTCTTCGTTTAAATTAGAGACAACAACATTATCAAATCTATTTATGGAAATTCTATTAAAGAATTATGGTACGTTTAGTTTAATATAGTTATAGTTTTAGGAAAGAGTACGGTCACACTCACGAATTTTCTGTATAAGATCAAAATAACATGTATTATAGAATGCACATGCTTTGAACTTCCTTATGTAATTTACATACTTAGAGTTCTCTACAATATCCCAACAGTTTTTCTTATGTATACATATTATGTAAATATGAATAATAACGTTCATTCTCGACATAGAATAATGACACTACTCCGGCTGACTCTACCTTTTACACATTTAAAAATCCAGCACTTTGCGCCTGATTGGGCGACCGTGGGCCCGAACTAGATGCTAAGCTTACAGCGAGTTAGTTTTATTACGGAAAAACAATGCGTTTGTAATAAGGCTAACATTAAGCTGAAGCAGTTAGCGCTAGTAAAAATGGATTATTTAGTTTGTTTAAACCCGTGGTCCACGTGCGTGTGCTGCCGTTTTGAGCGGGCTTGGTTGGAATAGCGCCGGTAAGAGTGAGCTGGATAAGAGCGTTAATAACGGGAATGGGCGGGGTATAAGTGGTGATGGTACAAATTGACGAGGTAAGAGTGGGTCCGCACCGTGCAGTAACAGTAGGAGCAATTCCGGTACGACTGGGCTGTGTTAGTTTAGTGCCGGCACGAGTTGCGCTGATACGAATTTTGTTGATTGTTGTTGGCCCATGTGAGAGTAGTACAAGATTTAGATTTACTGATTCTTGTGGGCCTAGTAACAGTTGGACAGGTAGAAGATGGCTAGGAACGAGTGGGGGTGGTACGAGAAGTTCCGGTACAAAAACGATTTGTAATCGAACGCATTGGTAGAAATAAGGGATTTTTGAAAATTTGAATTTCCCCCCAAATTTAGAATGTCAAATTTTTGCTAATACCTTTCTTTAACTATGAACAAGTGATGGAAGTGACATCGATGACGACAATAATAATTATTAACATTAACATGCTAATATTAAAAGCGCTGATTAAAAATAGCAAGCATAAAGTTTGATGTAATTAAAAAAAGGCAGTTAAAACAATTTTTAGTTTCCAATTAATTTGTATTTTTAATTTTTAAAGAGCTTTACAAGATATATTACATATCAAATTCGGTTGTAAAATGCGAAAGTAAAGTCAATATTGTGTAGATACACGGAAATAAAGTAAACATAATATTTAAAATGCAATAACTCCAGCCACCTCTAATCATTTTTTGTGAGTTTGTGCGTCCTAAAGGATAATTTACAAATAATGTGCATGACATTATCTGTGCCCAACCCCTAAGCCGCGTTTACCCAATGTTAATTTGATATCTGGTGTGTGTGTGTTGGTCATAAAGGAGAAATTGTGTGGCATAATTTATGCTCAACCCTCAAGTCGTTTACAAAATGTTATTATGACCACAGGTGGGTTGGTGGGTCCAAAAGAATAATTGTTGGACTAATTTTTAGAATAAAAAGCTTTTACAAATGATGTTATGATTTGATCGGGTACGTTGATATGTGAATTCCCAATTTGGATTAATGCCAGTGAAAATGTGTGGGTGAATCAGAAAATTGATCAAATATGATGACATCATTTGTGAAAGCTTCCTAACTTCCAATTTCGTATGTTATTAATACACAAGGAAGGAAAAACTAAGAGTGAGAAGCGCACGGTGAACCTACGGCTAACGTGCCTACCTAGGTTCAGTGGCAAGTATGTACATGCTATTTGGTTAACCCATTTTTATGTTCTATTCACTTTAAAAATGTCTGACATTGGTCCATTAATCGGTTTACTGTGGAAAACTGATTAGCTAATTGCAACTAAAAAACAATACAGATCAGCTCAGTCGCATTTGTAATCGTTTAAAAGTTGTTTGAAGCACATCCGTTCAACAGTGTGACCTGTAGTGTACAGCCAACAGACGGACGGACGGATGGACGGACGGACAGACGGACATGACCATTACAATAGATGCTTCAGCTCAGCATCTAAAAAGGTTCATTTGTTTACTTTGAAGCTTTGAAGGCTATCTGCATACAAAAGAAAGGATAACTCTCATAGAAATGACAGCAGTACCAAGTACTATCAATAAGGCAGCAGGCTTGTGCTAGCATGATAATATGGTAATGCTCTAAATCAACTCTTGTTTAACTTTTTACCTTCGAACGTACTGCGTAGCCACTATACGTAATGTCAGAATTGCATTGTAAAAGGAAAAGGAACTACACCATTATAAAATCTGAAATGTGAGTAAATGTGAGATTTATTTATAGGCTGAATTACATTTTGGAAGCAAAAGCCAAAGTGATTATGCGATTTGAGTTCTAATTGCAAGTTGTATCCAATTCTAAATACACAGAAGGGATCGTCCACAAATGACCTCATAGTTAGAAATCAACGGGTTCACTTGGCTACTGTTGACGTCACATGTTGAAGATACCAGGCGGGACGGCGGGGTCAACGGGCCCTGAAATGGAGATTTTCACTTCTCACCGTCACTTCTGGCCGATTCCTAATGTAATTACCACTACAATGTAACTGAAATCTATTGAAAGAGCGAGTACCAAATATAATTCATAATATAACAAGTGATAGTAATGATGGGTGATACGATTCCACTGGCCTATAATGGGGAAAAGGTTATATTATAGATATTATTTACAGCAGTAAGTACTTAGCTGACAGCCACTCATGATTTTTTGAAAGTGAAATAAATATGCTATAAAAGTTTTGTATGTATACTCCCGGACTACCGCTTCGAGCTGACTTGGATTCACATCTTTCAATCTTCAAGATTTCAGCAATGTACGTTCAGAGTCCAATCCCGCACTTTTCTCATTTGGATAATTCGCAAGCTGTAAACGGCTGGGAGCAGTAATGCGGCAGATAAAGCTGCGACAACCACATTTATTGATATCCAAGGTGTTAAGAAAAGCAACTGGACAACTGCTCCAATCCAGCAAATGAACACGTACGTTAACCAGACAGCCACGTACGCCGTTCGGTTCTAGAGAGACCGAAATTAATAGCAAAAGTCATCATGTTATCAATATTACTTTTAACAATTAATTATTGTTATTGATACAGAGATGATATTATGTACTACTCTCGAGGGATGCCAATTTGAAGAAGCAAATTTAATTGACATATTAAAAATTTGAATGCAAAATTTAATTGGAAAATAATTAATTAATGTAGTTCACCTCGTGAACTCCTTTATATAGAATGGTTCCAAATACAATATGGATCAAGACTGCAGCGACTCCAATTACACACACAAACCCCCAAACTGAAACATAAAGAACGATACACAAGGATTTAGTGTTACTAAACATAACCTATATTGCATTTTTGTTTTCAAATTGATTAATAGATAACATGAATTTTGATTATTGTGAATTAATAATATTTATATAATTAATGATATAATAATTATAACAAAAATAAAACAATAAATTTGAGGTTGCCTCCTTAGTGAGTGGCCGACCTCGAATTTACTTATTTGCAATCACAAAGGGTTTACATTTTTGCATTACACCAGCATTTCTGTCAGGAATATTTCTTTGGCAAACTTTATATCGCATTATTAACGCTCACAGCACAGTCGCCAAGCCCGAATTGACTTGTGACAAAGCAAAACAACTTGAAAAACAACTTGTCACCGGTTTCGAACCGACCGACATCTACTCGAGAACAACATAATGTATTATGCAATAGGCTAGCATATTATGATTAAATGTAATGTTTAGGTTGAACCTCATCACAGTCATGAACACGATAAACCATCATTTAAATCATCTATCAATCACTAAAAAACCTGTATTACTAAATCTTACATATTTTTTGATGAAAGCTAGCATATTTCTCTGGATCGGAAGTTATAAAGAGGCCAATTGTATGAGCAGAAACGAATACATAGGCGCAAGAGGTGATCCCAATTTGATAAAACTGAAATACAAATTTTAATCTAATTAAAACAATATTGTTTTGTATACTGAGCATTTACCACAATAGTACAACTGTGACTGACAACGTAATGTTTCTCACTCTGAATTAAAAATGGTTAAGCTGCAGCTTTAAGTCAATTCAGATTTATCAATATGTTTGAGTGAGTAGGTATTGTATACAATATATTAATTAGCATATATGTACTGGGAATTGTTACGAACTCGTGGATCATGTGAGTATCTGCTTGATAAGCTGATAACCTGACATGGGACATTTCCCAACTGTAAAATCCGAAATGAAGCAAACGGTATCAGAACGTGTACTACGAGGTGGGGTGATTACAACGTATACCACTATATCCGTGCAAATTGCGTTCTAGCGCCAAAAACAAATTTTCAAAATGAGTCGAAATTAGAAAATTGAAAAATCGTATGGAAAATTAGTAGACCAGCCTTTAAAAATTCAATAAATTAAGGTTCGTCTATAAATGACCTCATGGATAGGGCCAAAGGGTCTAATTGGATATTGATGGCATCCAATGTTAAAGATATAGCCATTCACGCAATTGTTAAGCTGATCACAGCGTCATGGAGTCCAAAAAATGAAACTATTTGGGTGGCACCATTTATGGACGACCCCTTGCTAATTTTAGGCTTATTATAATTCAAATAACACAAGGCTTATAGTTTTCGAAAAATAGAAAAAGTAAAAAAGTGGTAAGGGTAAAACCATTGAATAAGGTAAAATTCCTATTGAATTTCCCATATAATTTTTCAATTTTCTCATTTTGACCAGTTTAAAAAATTTTTTAAATTGTTTTTGGCGCCAGAACGCAATTTGCACTGATATGATTACATACGTTGTAATTAACTCACCACGTAATACACGTTCTGCTACCGTCTGCTTCATTTCGGATTTGAGGATTTTACAGTTGGGAAATGTCCCATGTGAGTACTTTTTTGGCTTTACTAATAATATAGATTCCATATTATTTTTCCTAATACGTTATTGCACTGACTTTCGATCGTAAGATAGTACACAAATATTTAAAGCTAATAATTTTGTACTCACCACCAAAATTCTAAACTCAGGAAAATGTGATTCCCAAAAGTATGTCGGTGGGCAGGGAACGTTTGGAATAGTGGAAATATTCATTTTTGGAAACATTGTAATTTATTACCAATGAAGGTGCACAAAATGTAAAGTTTCGTCTTGTCTTCAGTTGTAATGTAATACTGAACTACAGTCAAGCGTCTGTTCGAAAGATGACAAAATTTTCAGAGTGGATCTCGTCAAAACTTGTGTTACTATGCAAGTGCGTAGACAGCAGATAAAAAATAATGAGAAAATTTCGTGACTTATCATTGCGAGAAGATAACTGAAATGGAAGCGTAGTAAGTAATGCTTTTGTTAACATTCTTCGTCTGTTAAATAAATAATATTATTGACTTGAAATTACACTAGTTGTGCAATAATATGCCAGATGCTATGGGATGCTGGATATTATGAGTAAAGGAATGATGAAATAAACAGTACGGATTACTAGTTTATTCTACACAAATTATATACAACCAGAGGTGAGAGAAAGTACTCGTCTGCTCGGAAGCTCAGTTCCACTCCCCTCACTTTCCTGAGCTTGCTGGGTATACCTGCTGTAGTCGTGTAGGATTTAGCGAGTTCTGGTTGGCTCTCCGGCTGGAGAGCGGACGTGGTGGAAAGCGGTGTTGCCCACCGCTTGCATCGCTACACATCTCACTCAAATTTTGTAGTCACATTAGAACAGTTTTTATGATACTAACTAATTTAAAATTGGAGTATAATTCAAGATATATTAATAAGGTTTCCAAATAGTTATTACGTGAAGCTACTTTACATACCGACAAAATTTGTTTAGAAGATACTCAAATAAGAAATATTAGATTTAGCCTACAAAGGTAATGTTTATTTTTTTTCCGTTTTCTTGATCTTATCTGCCGCGAATGCTGAAGGAGCTTGACATGCCGTTCGATAGTTGATAACAGGTTTGCCTCCGACGTACTGCATTGCTGGTTGTACGTCTTTGCGCTTCCGTCCTGTCCGCCAAACATTTTCCCCATCCCTGGACGACTCAGAAGTAGTACGCGAACTCTCACGACTGCCTGTTGAACCCTGATTAGGAGAAGCGACCTCGACTTCCGGTGGGTCGACGTTAACCACTTCGGTTTCCTGTTCAGGTATTTCCGCCTCGGCATCCACTAAGATATCATCTCCCGTGCTGCCCTCCTGGTCTGACTCTACTGCGGTGTCAGTGCCGTTTTCGGGTTCCGCGCTCCCAGTTTGAGCTTGTTGCGGTCGGATCCCAGAATTGTTGATCACGGGAGCCGCAATCATTTCATCTGGCTGCTGCTCTGAAGAAGCCGGTTCTCGATTTTGAGCGACGAGAGCGTACGAATTTCCCCCCGGCTCAAAATTATCTCCCCACGGGTATTTACGAACTGGAATGGAAGAGCGACCTGTTGGGGTTAAATGGAAGGCACTGCGCCGCAGCAGTTTAGACGCAATAAGAGCGGGGCTCCATAGTTTTGTCGAGTATCTGACCCCAAGTTTTTTTTATCATTAATCCATACCGCTTCTCCCGGAATAAACTCTGCCTTCTGCACCACCCCGCGTCGTTTGTCGTAATTCGCTTTTTGTTTTTGAATGCGCTGGTGCTCTTTACGCTGAAGCTCTGCCTCTGGGACCAATTGTGGCTTAAGTTGAGAGGCCATAAGAGGTAAAGTAGTGCGAACCCGTCTACCCATCAGAAGCTGAGCCGGCGAGTAGCCGTTTGACAGAGGCGTGGCCCGGTATTCTAGGAGAGCCAAGTTCATGTCACATGACTTCTTTATCAGCGACTTGACTATCTTTACCCCTGCCTCCACAAATCCGTTGCTTTGAGGGTAGTTTGGGGACGACGTTGTAGCCGTAAACCCCCACGATTTAGCAAATTGCTGAAATTCACTGGTTAGAGTAGGCTCAAATTGGGGTCCATTGTCGCTTCGGACTTCCTCTGGAACCCCATGTACAGCAAAAATAGATTTGCAATGTTTAATAATAACCTCCGAGGCCAAACTAGTCCCAAGTTTTATAACAAACGGGTATCGGGAGTAGTAGTTGGTGAGAAGGAGGAACCAATGACCATGAAGCTTAAAAAGATCCATAGCGATGCGTTGCCATGGGCGTTCAGAAAACGTAAATGGAAGGAGGGGCTTATGATGTTCAGTGCGTTTTTTGATACACTGGCAGCATCGACGAACCATATGCTCAATGTCCGATGATTTCCTTGGCCACCACACCGTTTCTTGCCCCCGAGCCCGACACTTCGAGACCCCTTGATGTCCTGTATGGATACGGCTGAGGATTTCATCCCGCAGGCACGTGGGTACAATGACGCGGTTGCCACGCATAATGATGTCTCCTTGCAGTGCTATCTCATCTTTAACGGAGTAGTACTCGCGTACAAATACAATCAGCGATTTCAAAGGGGGCCATCCTGTGTGGAAATATTTCACAACTTGTTAAAGGATGCTGTCCTTATTCTGGGCCTCTCGAATTTCTGCCAGTCGCCGGTCTGCAATCGCCAGGTTAGAAGTTATAAATTGTACGTACGCCTATAACTCTTCTTTGTGTGCCCTATTGCCGGTTGTTGTGAGGGGATTCCTGGAGAGAGCGTCCGCCACGAGTAGTTCCTTCCCCGGCTTGTAGTAAATGCCAAAGGTGTAGCGAAACATCCGCATCCGGAACCGCTGCATGCGAGGGGTGAGCTTGTCCAGTGACTTTGATGTGAAAATTAGAACAAGTGGTTTGTGGTCTGTTTTCACCAAAAACTCTAACCCAGTAAGAAAATCCGTAAAGCGTTCACACGCCTAAGTCAGTGCTAGAGCTTCCTTCTCAATTTGACGGTAACGCTATTCCGTATCCGTCATTGTACGTGATGCGTAAGCCACCGGCCAAAAAAACCCGTATTCTCCCTGTTGAAGTAGTACCGCTCCCAGGCCATAGGAAGATGCGTCCGAAGATACCACTGTTTTCTTTTCTGGGTCGTCAAGCGCCAGAAAAGGGGCGGATGAGAGGAGCCTTTTCAGTTCCTGGAAGGATTTGGCTTGTGTTGGACCCCATAGAAACGCATTGGTTTTCTTAAGGAGCTCGTTAAGCGGAGCCAGGAGTGTAGATAAATTAGGGATGAACCGACCCACGTAGTTCACTAGCCCCAAGAGTTGACGTGCCTCGCTAACATTTTGTGGAGGGCTGAGGGTGGTGATGGCTTCAATTCTAGTCGCGTCAGGGTGGATCCTGTTGGCTGAAATTCGATGCCCCAGAAAAGATATTTCCGTGACCCCCCACTCACATTTTCGACCGTTAAGTGTAGACCTTTCCTTCAGCAGGCGGGTTAACACTTAACGAAGAAGATCATCATGCTCGTCCATAGTCGACGCCCACCCTAGTATGTTGTCTGTGTGAACTGTGACGTTTGGTATCCCCTCCAGTAACTTCTGCATCTTCTTTTGATGTTGCTCGGAGGCCGAGGTTATGCCAAATAGAACTCGGCAAAACGCGTACCGTCCGTACGGAGTAATAAAAGGTGTAAGCAGTTAGGACCGTTGAGACAGTGGAACCTGCCAAAAACCATCGTTCTCGTCCAGCTTAAAGAAGAACTTAGCCCCAGACAGCTGTCCTAGTGTATGTTCAACCACAGGCATGGGGTGTATTTCGCGTTGAGCACTTTTATTAAGGTGGGAGAGGTCCACGCAGAGACGGATAGCACCGCTTTTCTTTGCCGTGAATACCATTGAAGCACACCACAGAGTTGGTGCATCCACCGGCCGTATTACTCCCGACTTGACCATTTCCGCCAACTTAGATTTCAAAGTTTTCATAAGAGAAATGGAAACGCGACGGGGAGTATAAAGCGCAAAGGGAACTGCATTGGGACGCAACTTGATGTCGTATTCTTCAGTGAATTTTCCCAATCTATTGAATAATTCCGAAAACTCCTGTTGTGGAAGCACGCCCAATCTCTCCTGCACCTTACATACGCGTTGCACAAGATTGAGATCTTCACAAGCGCCCACCCCCAGCAGTGGTGTAGACAACCGTCGAACAACGTACACCTCGTGTCTGATTTGTTTGTCTTTGTGACACAAGGTGGAGGAAAACATACCTAATGTCTCCAGGTTGTAGTTTGCAGCTCCATACAGGCTCCGTTTTGGGGGTAAGAGGCGCTGACGAGGCATCAGCTCACGAAATGTTAGTTTGGGCAGTACCGTGACGCGTGCCGCTGAATCCAACTTGAATTTGACATCCACGTCTTCCACCTTCACGGTAGCAGTCCATCTTTCCTTGCGCAGGCTTGACGCACCGCATGATGAAATAATTGCATCCAAGAAGAAAGACTATGCCGATAGGAAGGAGTGAAGAGAAGAGTCCTCGCCCCAGCCTCCTCAACTTCTCGCACCTCGGTAGTGGAAGTGCGGCACACGCTCATGAAATGTCTAAAGCCATTATACTTGAGGCATTTTTCCCCTTTGCTGGGCACTGAGTTTTAGGATGTGGTTGACCCCCACAGTTGGAGCAGGTTGTTGTACCGCCTCCCCCCGCTGAAGCTTGCTGCTGATTCGTAGAGCTTGCCGATCCCTGAGAATCGCCCTTGCCTTTCCTTTTTTTTGTTTCTTAGGATAGCTTCTACCACCGCCATGATGCTGGTGAAGATGATCCACGCGAGTTGAATTGGAGTTAAGATGGATGACCGGTTGTTGCTTTTGGATTTCCTCATGTTGTCGAAGAGCATCCACGACTTTGCTTAAATCATTAGCACTATCGCTCATGAGTTTTTCACTTAATGCAATGCTCCGCATGCCCACTATGAGCCGATCCCGTATAAGATCCTCTTGGAGAGAGCCGAAATTGCAATTCTCGGCAAGAGCATGCACCGCCATGATAAAGTTGTCTGCACTTTCGGTCTAGTGTTGAACACGTTGGTTAAACAGAACTCGTTCGAAGAGGACATTTGTCTTTTTCTTGTAATGCGAGTCAAAAAGATCCAGCTGCTCTTTGTATTTAGATTTTTGATCTGATGAAGGGGCGAGTGAATTTAATAATTCCACTGCCCGGGGTCCCATGAGGTACTGAAGATGACTAATTTTTGTAGCATCTGATTTCCCAGTGAGTTCTTTCACAGTCATGTACTGCTCGAACCGACTCTTCCAACGAGGCCAATCGATGGCCTCAAATGAGAACTGATCTGGAGATGGAATTCCGGACATGGCACAATTCTATCCTCGGTATAACTGGTAAAACAGTGTTATTTCTAGGTAGCCAGGATGTTTCACAATGCACAAACGACAAATGTTGGAATCGAAGGTAAATCTCACGCCGCTGCCACCATGCAATAATATGCCAGATGCTATGGGATGCTGGATATTATGAGTAAAGGAATGATGAAATAAACAGTACGGATTACTAGTTTATTCTACACAAATTATATACAACCAGAGGTGAGAGAAAGTACTCGTCTGCTCGGAAGCTCAGTTCCACTACCCTCACTTTCCTGAGCTTGCTGGGTATACCTGCTGTAGTCGAGTAGGATTGAGCGAGCTCTGGTTGGCTCTCCGGCTGGAAAGCGGACGTGGTGGAAAGCGGTGTTGCCCACCGCTTGCATCGCTACACAAGTTGTACTAATAGTACTGTGTTGACTGATTGACTGACATCTATGGATGTATGTTAATCAACTGTAAAAATATTCCTGTCCAGCTGATGAGCGCGTACGTTAAGCAGACGGTCACGTGTACGCCACTCGATTCTAATGACACCAAAAATTATGAAAAAATTCACCACAAAAAAAACTATTTGTTTTGTACTTGATGATCTGCACACGTTTTGAAGCACAGATTCAAATGAAACCGACGAGATTTTTTGAGAATTTAATTAGATTGAAATTAATTAATATCGAGCGCATCACGACAAATTCTTTGTGTAGACTGTTTGCAAAAATATCATTGGCCTGTATTTTTGTGTCTTGAATTATTGTGATTTGGGCTTAGTAATTATGTCGTGCATAAATCCATAGTAATAATAAATGTAACGCACTAGGCATATTTCGAACCCCCTACTAATTTGCATAATTCTGTACGTTGATGGTAGTTGGCAGCATTGCGTACTATATCAGCATTCTGCATGTTTATTTGTGACAACTTTTTGAGTATAAGGAAATAACAGCTTGGAAATGATTTAATCACAAAAACCAGGGGTAGGTCGGTAGCTACGTACCGTAAAGCATCTATTAGAAGCCGCGGGTCTCTAATAGAAGCCGGGGGTTTTTCCATAAGCGGTAATGTTATTTTTTCCAACCGAACTTTGACATTTTTAATGGAGGCCGGGGGCTTCTATTAGAAGCTTTACGGTACATTCTTTTAGGCATAGGCACATAATGAATACGTCTCATTACTTTAACTCTAGGCCACCGCAAGAATGTATTGTAATCAAAATCATCTCCATAATATACAGCTTCTTGTGCTGGCAATTCTTCCTCGGCATATACCTGTAGACACAGTATAATATTATTATGTTATAGTGCAACTGGAAAAATTAGTATTTAAACAGCTACTACTACGTCCAGTGTAATAAATGTGTTCTGCAAGAATTATAAAACGTACTGAGCACAGAGTAAAATCCCACTCCTTCGTCACTTTGATACAAAACAAAAAGCCCAAAGGACCTAGGGTGAAGATAGGACCCATGAAGCCTGCAAGTACTGCTTTGTCCCACGAAGGATTTCAGCAAAGATGATTGAATGTTATTGCAGCACAACTCCAACTGATGGTCACATACATTAGCCAGGTAATCACGTATGCCGCTTGGTTCTGCAGAAATTGAAATAATTATAGCAAAGTTTATATATTGCATGTATTATCATGGATACAAAAAATGGATATGGGTCATTTTGATTCTTCAGAGAGTGTACTTGCATACGAAATATTAAAATGGAACTAATAGGTATTCGTGAATTTGAATCTTAATTCCAACATTCAAATGTGTATTTATAAATTCATGGAATAATTAGTTAGCGCACCTCGTGAACTCCTTTGTGTAGTAGGACTGCAATAATATTATGGAGCAATATACACACCAGTCCGCTCCCACCAAAAACGTACCAAGCTAGAAAATTATGAACAGTACAATATTTTGACACAAACGTGTATATAGCTTGCTGACTTGCTGCTTTTTAAATGAAATTCGTACTTAAAGTATTTTTCATAATGAACCACAATCATGTAAGTTCAATACACACATACAAAACGATATGGAACTAATTGAATTAGTTCTTCTCTTACCCATTAATGTTGGTACATGGAAATCAAAGCATTGACTTTTCCCAAAAATGCCGAAATAACGAAGCACTAGAGAAGAAACTGTCATCCAGAGCAGAACTGTGGACCCAATTTGAGCTATCTGTTTAATAGACACATCAAAAAATTAAGATCAGCTTTGAATAATATGTGGACATACTATTTTACTACATGTATGCCTAATTTTTTTCTTGAAGGATTTTAGCAATGACTTCTGTAAATAAGCTATTTAGTATATCCATCGGAATCTATTAAATATGTTAACTAACAACTAAAGCGACAAATTCGGGTTGGGTTGAATCCCAGAAGTTTAACTTGCAGAGAAGCTTTTGAAAATTCAGAGTTTTCATTTTTGAAAAGGTTTTTACAGGTTATATAATTTAATGAATAATATTAAGCCTGGCTGGTAATAACATGTAGTATTGTCTGCTGTTGCTACTGAACTTGAAATTATTCTGTTTAACGGTCAGCATTCCCTGTAATTGTAATTTCGTAATATCTGTTCTTGTAAAGAACTGCTCAAAAATAACGTTCGCCACCTATCATTACGATAAGATCACTCAAAGAGATGCGCGGTAATGTTTCTGTGTTTGTTCCGGTCCTCGTCTGGGAATTGAATAATATTATTGACTTGGTTGACTTGAAGGTTAACAAAATTATAATAATAATAATTTATTCATTGGGTCGATTTAACCGAAGTTCATACAACCAGACTCAACCAGTCACTGTGGGTGAGGAAATAGGAGGCTACCGCGTTAGATCGTCTCGGTCTTTGTACCCTTTCACCTATCCCCGTCCCCTCCTCCACAGTAAAGGAGTCTCATTCCCTAGGCCCCTACAGTAAGTAGTGGTCACTAAGGAGCACCGAAGGAGATTGGGTTTCAATCAACCATCCAGTGACGTTTACCGTACAACACCGAGCCGTAAACGATTAGCAGTGGCCGAGGATTGAAGCCGGGTCTGAGACTGTAAATTTCGTTACAGTCTGCAGTCCTAACCGCTCACCCAAGCACGCCTGCTTGGTTAACAAAATTACAAAATAATAGAGAAACTTAACGACATTTCTTACATAAATACTATCAGGGGCATATAACATTGTTAGCACTGCCCCCCCCCCCCCCCCTCTCCCCCCCCCCCGCCTTCTGCAATACAAAATACTAAATCTAAATCATCTGTTGCGTGTAAAATAATGTATGAAGAAAACTATATTTGTTCACAAATCGTAAGCAAAAGCATGTTCAACAATAATGCTATCAATCAATGAAATTAACAGAGCAGTAAGACAAATAAGATAGAAATTCAATGATTGCATTATCTCACCAACCAGAGTAAACTTTATAATAACAAAGCACCGCAGTGACTTTTAACGTCTTTCACTAAATTGGAATTAAAAATACAATGGTTGGATCGGATGGCAGGGGATTGTGAAATACAATAACAGAGAAAAGTTGTAAAAGTTGATCTATGTAGTGCATTGAAAAATGCAATTACAAAATTGCAAATCTTTATAATATTTTGGCTTAAATAGTTCTATACCGTGGGTGTTCAAGTTTTCAGCACGCACAATAATCAATGGAAAATACCAAGGTGTATAGGTACTTATTGCTTATTTTCCTTAACAAAATTAAAGACATGCAGTTAAATACGAAAAACAGGGAGTTGAAAATGGAATTTTGATTTCACAAAACATTGTAGAACGGCAAGTTGCAATTTGTGGGAGTAATTAATTTATTTGGTATTTGTCTTGAAAATAAGTGACCACAATGGGAATTAGCACAGCTTGGGGAATGTTTTCGCTTGAAGGTAACAATGAACGAAATCCTGTGACTCTGCTGACTTTCACTATCTATTTCAACATCTTCAATTTATCTACTTATTTACAGGCTGTGTACCCACGAAGCGATGGGTATAACTTTTAAAAACGTGCATTATAATTACTTGTTATAGTGCAGGTCAGATTCCATCGCTTTAAATATGAATGAGAAGGTGGCTTTGGAATGTAAATATAAATAATTGAAAGGAAGGACAGACGCAGGAAATATGTGATGCGTAAGCACTTAATAATATATATGTACATACACAGCAAAAGAATTGAATGAAGGAAAAGGAACATGTAAATAATATAATGATATGCTAATTTATTAGCCATACACCACACAATTTGAATGATATCAGTTTTTATGGAATTTTTATTGTAAAAATTGTGTTTAAAACTTGCAACTACGTTACATACTATGTCTCCGTATAAACATATGGACATGGACTGGAAAGGAAAAAAACACAGACTATACACACCGTTTCTGTAAATTCAAGAGCAATAATTCCACTTCGGCCTGCATGGCCGAAGTGGAATTATTGCATATAATTACATGTGTTTGCGTAAATGCAAACCATGCTATTTAAGAAATTTTGGAATTGTAGACATGTAGACATAAAACATTCCCCTACTGTTTTTATTTTTTTAAGAGCTTTAAAATAAGCTATAATTCGTCATTCACTTCCAGTGTCAAGGAAAGGGTAGCAACAGCAAATAGTCCAATAATTGCCTCTACATCGAAAGAATTATAAAATATACTTAGGTGATCAGAAAATTGTGTAATCGCTTACAATAGGGATCGTCCCAAATAACGTCATCAAAAAATACCCATTTTTAGGACTCTATGGCTTCACTGACACTGCCATCAGCTTAACTATTGCTTAAATGGCTATCTCGAACATGGAATGTCATATGTAGCCATTTAGGCCGGCCCATTGACCCAACCAATGACGTCATTATTTGTAGACAATCCATGATTTTATAAGGATCATTTTGATTCTTCACTGACGATATGTTTGGTTACACCAATTTTGTATAACTAACTTAGTTAATGATATGTCAGTTGAATTATACTCACTGAAATTGTCAGCTACAAACGGATCATCGCGGAAGTAAAATGCCACGGCTGCAGCTACAAGAACGACACCTTGAAGTCCCTATTTTTAATAAATTGCAATAAAAAACACAATTAATTATTTATTATTAAAATAAATGCGTATGGGAGTATCTCATCTAGTTTTTCACAAAATGGATTCACGAAGGCACCCATGTAACAAGGGTATTTAAGTTTACCCACCCAAAAAATCAACAAAATAAAAAAACTCACCAGTTCAAGTGAAAGAAAAAATTTCCCTTTAGCCAAGTACTCTTGTTTATGAAGCACTTCTGCCAGTGCGGAAAGGAGTTTAGTGGGCTCCCTGGGGTCACCATCTCCATTATTAGCAGCACCAGCACCCCCACTCGTGCCGGGTTCTTCGGTGACAACAGCTGCAGCTGAACTTTGGCTCGACCCTCCTTGGTGCGCCGGTATGGAGACATCAGCTGAAGTTGTGTCGGGTTCGGGTTGGTGTCCGTCTGTGTCAGCTTCAGCCACCGTAACAGGGCGATCCGTCATTTTCTCCTCTTTACCTGTCGACTTGCCATGGTCTGGTTCAGAACTTTCCCCTTTGACTCCGTCGCTGTCTGAAGCCGAAGATGAAGCCTTCACAGGGTCCATTTTGAATTATGGTAAAAGTTTATTCGCTAATATTCCAATTATTACTAGACAGCAATTCACACTGGTTACTATTTAATTTGTATGGTAATGGTCACTATCAAAAATTTTTGAGCTTGTAATTTATTATTGTTTTTCCTACTATGCCGTATTGCCGTGACTGACCAGCTCAAGTAGTAGGTAATTACTTACTGACTAATTTTTCTTAATAGTGTGGGGTATCTAAGCTTAATCAAATCATTTTATGCGGTTAATAAATTACAAAGAAAATGATTTAAAAATAGATCATAATTATTGCTATTGATAAGGGGTCGTCCACAAATGACGTCGCAGGTAAGGTCAATGGGTCTCGCTAGAAATTGATGACATTCAATGTTCAACATATTCATCAGCGAAATGCTTGAGGTGATGACAAAGGGGTCATAGGGTTTTAAAAATAGGGATATTTCTATGACATCATTTACAGACGATCCCTACATTGAATATCGACGTTGACGGGAATGTCCTTGATAGTAGGAAATAACAAGATACAGTAACTACAATTTATCTTTTCCGTATTTTATCCGTAAAACTTTGTATAGTAAGGCTGCGTTTATTATGCATGGGCATTGTATATAGTGCAGTTTGCAGTTTTTTAAATAAGGCGTAACTACATTTATTGTCTGGATACAAAGTCGAGATAGCTGAGCAAGGTGTCCAAACAGTTTCTTATCCATGCAATCAAATGGACACGACAGGGTTTGGACACCTTGCCCAGCTATCTCGACTTTGTACCCAGACGATGCATAGCTACCTACATGGAATATTATATAAAACACATAACTTATAAAAAGGATCGTCCATAAATAATTTAAACGGTATAGCTAGTGGGTCTATATCGGTGTTAATGACATTTCATATTAAAAGTAGCCGTTTGCGTAATGTTACAGTGATGACATGGGGGTAGATAAGGGTCTCAAAGAAGTGGTGATTTGGGTAACATAATTTATGGATCTGTCATCTCAAAGTTCCTAGACATTTGCTTTCCCTATGTAAGGGTAAAAAGGTTTAAAGGATGTAAACATTTTTCCTCTAAATACAAAGAGATACAAAGAGTAAGCCATCTAAAAGGGAAGCGGTTGAGCCGTCGTCGTCTTCATTTCTCAACTTTACTGAAGGATCCTTCCCGCTCCAACTTGCCCCAGATAACATTTTACCCTCAATTTTGTGTGCCTCTCTATTTCGTTCAAGAGTCTCACCCCACAAATATCCGTATATCCCTGAGTCCTAAGCTGAGCACATTTTAAATAGTTTGATTGAAGTGTCAACATAAGGGTGAACTATTTAAAATAAAACAATACAAAATTATACGTATTCTTAAATGGCTTTGTTTCCAATATGAGGTTTATAGTATAAAATTAAAGATAACTGTAAAATTAAAACTTTAGGATCATTAAATTGGCATTGCTACATGCCTGTCATGACCATAAAATTGATGTTCAGGTCGACGCTTCAATTTGTCGCCCGCAAAAGCCATGACCCCTTTATATGACAGTGAGAAATCCTTAGTTCTTTTTTGCTGGCATGCCCTTCGCGGACTTTAAATTCAGACGTCGACCTGATAATAAATTTCACGGTCACCAGTCACCACAAGCATAATACTAACAATTTAATGATCCTAAAATGTTATTCACACAGTTATTTTTAATTCTAGACTATAAACCTCATATTGAAAATAAATTAACTTAAGATTACCAATGAATGATTCTGCAATATATGACATAAGGGTTTTGTAATCAGTTTACAGTGGTGGTGGTTTCCACGAGATGCTATTTTTCTGCAAGGAAGGGGCACAAGGGGCTCGAGCTCATTATATAACACAAGATGTACTTTTACAATTGGCGCTTGTATTACTTCGAAGTTTGGAAGTTAAAGATGAGTAATTATTTATGTATTCTATGTCTCACATAGGAGGTATCCCAAGTGTAAAATACGAAACTAAGCAAACGGTATCAGATCATGAACTACGGGGTCGTGTGCAATAATATCGGTGCAAATTACGTTTTGGCAACAAAAACGTAAATTGAAATTTTCAAACACGTCGAAATAAAAGAAACTGAAAATTCAAACATGAAATTAAATGGTAATTTCACCCTAGAGGGGCAATTTTATGATAGCTAGTAATCAAATAACCTAACAACTAAAATTTTAAAAAAGTCAGAAAACTGAAAAAGTAATGAGGAATCATAATGAGGGACCATTGGGTAGCGTAAAATTACCATTTAATTTCCCATTTGAACTTTTAGTTTTTTTATTTCGAAAAATTTTGAAAATTTCAATTATTGTTGTTGGCGCCAAAATGCAATTTGCACCGATATGATTACAATATGATTGTATACGCTGTAATGATCCGGATCCGACCTCCCCACCACGTAGTACATGATATGATGAAATATGATCTGATATGGTTTGCTTCATTTCGGATTTTACACTTCCGCTACTTCCTTGTAAGATGCACAGCTCAACTAGCGCCAGATTTTAAATTAGGAATTGGAATGCAATGCACTGCCACTGCCACTGCTTAAAATTATGACTAATGCTCATGGGTAGTGTAGAAAAGGTACAAAGGCTATATGAGGTACTAAACAAATTTAACTACTTACAACAGTTAACAGTTACCATTTAATGCATTAATTATCACTTATTATTATAGTTATTAACGTATTTAAATTAATACTTTTGTTAGTAGTTATATATAGTATATAATATAGTACATGTGCCTATTATTTGGATTTATTCAATCAAAGAAAACATCAGATTAAGTTATACATAACACAGGATGGTCACAGAGTCTGTTCAAACCACACCGAAAATAGTATACAATTAATTTTGGACAGCTTAACCAATGGCAATTTTGTATTTAAGTATTATTAGTCTCTACATATCTTATTATACTTACTACTTAAGGAAAAAGGAAAAGGTACACGCGGCATTTATCAAGCGCAGTGAGAAAGAGTAGTAAAATAATTACAGTAGTTATCTATTATTTCTGAACAAGAGTTTTAATTAAGGAAGGGATAGTAGAACTTCTGTACCTTTCAGTTTTGCAGTAAATTATGTTATATTTATTCTTTAGCCTATCTGGTCTTACTTTACATTTCTCATATGGTTTAAGCCAACAACTATATCTACTCGACTTAATTACTTTATTACCGAAGTTCAAAAGTAACGTGTTAAATCTACTTTCTAACTTCTCAAATATATAGCCTATGTTATATACTATAGGGTAGGGTCGGGTATCTGTGGTAGTCCGGTAAATGTGGTAGTGGGAAACCATTAAGCAACGAACGACAGCTGCAGTCCGAAGTTTATTTCAGTTCACTCAACTACTCATGGAGTGCATTCTGGCTGATGTTCCCCGCGATAGTCGAAAACTTGTAGGAGAAGAAAATTACAAAACTTACCGTGATAGGACAGCATTTAGCCGACCCGACTACCCGACTTCGCTTCTTTTAATGGCTAATACATACTTACTGTCCCCGCGGACCACATAGAGCTTTTGCCAATTAGTACACCTGAGATTTGCCGCGCATGCTCTTTACAAACGGCCTGCCCACCGTTAGCATACAAATTTCGCATTGGTGAATATAAACCGGGAATTCAAAATTTATAAGTGGCGGGTTTTACCAAGGAAGAATCAAAGCGTGGTTGAATATTCAACAATGCGAATTTTGTATACTGTTATACGGTGGGCAGGCCGTTTGTAAAGAGCATGCGCGGCAAATCTCAGGTGTACTAATTGGCAAAAGCTCTATGCGGTCCGCGGAAACAGTAGATGGTATTCCGTATCCTTAGTTCACTACCGAGGAGCCAAATTGTCCTAGCTTAACACTAGAAAAAACACAGCCACTTATCTAATCTAGTGTCTGTAGCTGGAATTTCGATTTTTCGCCCTTCGTTGAATGAATGCCTGATTCCTTACAGTACTCCAACTGTCACTTAATTACAACCATTCACATACAAATAGCCTTGGGGGCTGTTTGTATATTTTGTAAGCTAGGAGGATGAATGTGTAACACGAATGACGGATGAAAAGTGGGGCATCGTAATATATCCTGGTATTCTAAATTTGTAATATGTGCGGGACCCTTTTTTACATTTGAAGGTTTGCACAAGTCCGCTGGTTTGTCCGTTGCGGCTTTTTTGGTGTTCACATTTCAATTTTTCCTGTCTATGTTTTTTCTTAAACTTTGACATAAATTTAGTAATTTCACATGAGAATTTGCGTTGCGGAATCTGCAAAACTATAATTTATACAAGTGCTTCGATAAAAACTTTCATTTTTAGTATACACTAGGATAAAATCAGAATTTATAAATCGCGAATATTACTACAGGAGGATAATATTGTAATTTGGCATTTCATTTTTGTTGTATTGTGTGTTAGGTTTAATTATAAAGTAGGAATTATAAAATTTTTACAAAGCTTAAGCAACAAAGATTATTGAAAGAACCGAACGTTAGGAATTGGCTAATAGGATTTAAAATGGTCAGAAGAACGTCCTAAAGGTAAGTTTCTGTGCAATACTGTTTATAATGCATTAAATGATTAAATATTTACACAATCATAACTCTATACAAAATTTGACGGGCATCTCGTCGTACAAACAAGTCATAGTACAGAAGAGTGAATTCCCATTTGATTTTGAACCTTGAGTTCAAGAGTGGCGCGCGAGGAATGAAGGATGTGGTTTGTGTTGAAAAAGGGGTGTATTTAGAGCAAGGCTTTCCCATTATTCGTTCCTCTCCTTCCTATTTTGCATGCATCGCGTTTGTTAGATATTTTTGAGGAAATAGCGGTTTTTTCAAATTTTTTTTAAGCGGAAATTTTGAAACGACAATGTAATTTAAAAAATATGTCAAAGGTCAATACGAAATAGAATCTAAATTGTCCTTAAACACACAGCACAGATACAAAAATTGCTCACGGGGTTTCATTCAAATACAATGCATTGGATTGGAAAGCCTTCGCCTGACTTCCCCAGTGTAGCCATCTGCAGCAGTAACAATTTTCCCATTTGAATATTTTTATTGTCTATTCGCCTCTTACTTCTTAAAAATATCAAGAACAAAAATAAAAAAACTTTTTAAAAAGGTCTTTACCAAATAAAATCTGAATCCGAATTGGCCTAAAACTTTTGCTTGACAGACGACTGGGACTGGGACTGACATCGTGATATTATTTAAGTTCTGTCTATGACCCTGACTGCTGAGCAGTGATTGAAGTCATTGTTAATTGACATTTCGTGTGTGATTTCGGTGGATAACTAAACTGTATCATCAAAGTGTTACTTTGAAAGCCATGAAAGTATCAGTGAGTTTATCAATACTTCCTAAGTTTGAAATTGTGAGGAAATAGTGTCATCCAAAAATGCGGATTCTTAGGTAATGGTTAAGGAGATAATAAAAACTAACGTCAAACGTAGAGTTCCAGACTGACTAACAACTACCAACTAATGAAGTAAAGGAATATAGACTGACGAGATAACTTAATACAGGCAGACATACGAGGGCGGATTGGTTTTTATTTTCAAAATTTAAACTTGACCTAGTCAAAAGCAGGATCATTGGAATATTTTAATTGTACCTCATCATTTACAAGTTATAAAGACCAATACTGAGACAGACCATATTTCGGTGATTGAACCCTGGTCACAGTCACAAGCTCTCCCTTATATGGAATGTTGGATCGGTGGATGTAGTTCCACCACGGAAAAATCTAAATCTAAACATTTGATTTTTCCGAGGGTAAAAAAATTGTTCTATCACTTCGTTTTGGCAATTATGGTGTTACCATAATAGTCGATAATGTTGATCATGAAGACAATGAAGGTAGCAAAGTGAATGGAATGCTATAAAACGCCTTGAAAACATGTAAATATTTCCTCAAGAGTAATAAAAAAATTGTTGTTGTTGTACTGATTTATTTTCTTAACAATGTATTATTACAGGTAACCCCCATCAGGCTTCTTCAAACAAAAAAATTATCATTGCTTGAAAATTTAAGCCCAGATTACGATGTCCTATGTATTACCGAAACCTGGAGTAATGACAGTAAATCAATAATAATTCCTGACTTCCTAAACTATGAGTGTGTCAGATCTGGTCGAAAAGGTGGTGGTGTTATTGTTTTCACCTATAAGTCTCTTGCTACTAGTCAGTTCAAAAATTTCTCAACTTTCAACAAAAAGCAAAAGCCTTTTAAAATTGTTGTGACAGTTCTCCGCCCGACGTATCTTCCCCGCAGTGTCTCAGTGATAATAATAATATGCGATTACCTACCACCACAGCAAAATAACAGTAAATCAAAATCTTTTCTTTACACATTACTGGAAATATTAGACAAAACCAAAACTAAATTCAGCAACCCTTGATACCTCATCATAGGAGATTTTAACCGATGGTTGTTCTCCTCCACTTTTACAAATAACCATCAATTACTGCAGCTCATCAATTTTCCTACATACTTTCCTCATCCGTCGCCCAACATCAGTACCCTCGACCTGGTTTTTTCTAATATCCAGGAATACTACCGTAAACCAACTCCCCTACTCCTGCTTGACGGCTTAAAACATGGTCACATTGGGTTAGAATTATATCCAGTTGAACATGTTTCTGCATCTCACACACCGAACAAAATTCAAAAATTTCGTCTTTTCAACTTTGCCAACAAACAGAACTTTGTTAATTCATTACAGCTTTCAGATTGGTTTCCCATTTATGACGACAGAATCCGTATTGACAATAAAGCTTCTAATCTCAACTCACTACTAATGAACTCCTTTGATTCATCATTTCCCTTAATGGAAAAAACGGCAAAACCCAATCGGCCCATTTGGATGACTGAATCTATAAGTGCTCTCAGTACTAAAGTTAAAAAATTCAAATATAATCGGAATTTAAAATACAAAAGTTTAAATCAAAAACTAACCTTCTTAATAGTTTCAGCCAAAGAAAGTTACAGAAATAAAATCATAAATAAAATTCAACAAAATGAAACCCACTTTTGGTATCAAACTGTAATTGATATATGTGGTCTAAAGTCTAGGAGCTCATGCTTAGAAACCGTGTCTTCTCTCCTAGATAATACAGATCAGTTATCAACAATAAACCTAATCAATAATCACTTCACTAGTATAAACTCAACATATTCTTCCGTTAACCTTTTCTATCTATGCCCTGTTGAAGAAAAATTCTCTGTACTTCAAGTCAATTCCTTTGAAATCTTATATGAAATCAATAAACTCGACACAAGGAAAAAAAATTAACCCAGAGCATCACCACCACATCTAATCAAGCAATTTGACGTTATGATAATCGAAGCGTTGGTTCATATTTTTAACCTGTCCTTTAGAACATATACAGTTCCTAAAATGTGGAAAATTGGGTTTATTACCCCCATTTCGAAGTCCAATGACATTAAGTCTCTTTGTGATCTACGTCCAATCACACAGACTGACATTTTTTCAAAAATGTTAGAAAATCTCATGTACAAAAGAATTTTAAAACAAGTTAAACACAAAATCAACATCAACCAATTCGGATCCATTAGGTGTTCGTCAACTTCCTTCTACCTAACCAAACCTACTGACTTCATACTGAAATCTTTGGACCAACCCAATCACTACGTAATTCTTGTTCTCCTAGACTTACGTAAAGCTTTTGACCTGGTAGATCATATTATAATTATAGCAACTTTGATTGACCTAAATGTCAATCCCCATGACATTATGTAGATAATTGGTTTCCTCAGGGACCGGTCCCAATGTGTCAAAGGTAACGACATCCTCTCAGATCTCCTTTCAATCAGTAACGGCACGCCCCAGGGAACCAAGATGGCCCATCTGCTTTTCGTCCTCTTAATTAATGTTCTACTTTCAAAAATAACGGAATTTTGTAATCATTCCCCAAATAGCCACTGTAACTGCGCTTTCGTTGATGACCCTGACTTAGCCGAAAGGGTGAAGTACGGTGATCAACCTAAAATGCAAGAACTTCTCAACAAAATTCATGAAGCTACCACCAAATTAAAAATGGAAATCAACCCGATTAAAAGTGCAGTTGTCATAATTGATTTTAGCCGAAACAATAGATTTAGTCACATTGATCTTCAAATAAACGATGTTGTAATCCCCAAAACTGAATCTGCAAAATTATTAGGTGTCCTAATAAACAACAAAATCAAATGGAGCCCCCACGTTAATCATGTACTGAAAAAAGCAAACAAAAAAATCTTTATGTTAATCAAGTTAAGACAGTTTGGTTTCAGTAACTTAGAACTTTTAAGTGTTTATAAAAAATATGTCCGATCACAAATTGAATACGCCCTGCCTGTGTGGGGTTACAATCTCACTAAATCTGATACTGACAAACTGACTAAAATTGAAATGCGTTGTCTATCAATCATCAGTAAAATCAAAATATGTAAAAGTAACTACCTACTTACTCTAAAAAATCTAAAAATTAAACCAATACTAACTAGAATATCTCACCTAGGAATCAAACTTAGCAAATCTCAGTATCAGAACCCTAGATTTAGAAACATAATTAACCCATGTATAAAATTACATAATAATACTAGATCTGTCAATTATTTTAGAACGATATTATGTAAGCGCAAAAGATATTTAAATTCTGTTATTCCTCAATTAATTCGCGAGCCGAATCAACTTCAACCTTCAGAAATCTCAAAACTTAATTTAGCTTATCACAAATTGTCCAAAAGTATGGAATCAACCAGTTGTAATCTAACTACCGTAGGATAAAAATGTCTGCTATCTTTGTTACCCTCTACTAATTGTTATCTCTTTGTACTCAATCCTCATATGGTGTCGGTATCATGTATGCCTCAATGACAATAAATTATTATTTTTATTATTATCATTATTATTATTATTATTAAAGACCTTCCCTCGTGAACTGTCTTTAATGTTAATGAATGATTTGAAATAATGTTTTGATAATATCTGTTTTTAAGTTTATTCTATCTAAAGTCAAAGAAGAGAAAAAAAACGACGATGAGTATAAAGAAAATGGTTTTAAAACTACTAGTCGGAAACTTAAGCCCACTTGAAGTCTCTGAGAACTATGGAATGATAGTGATAATGAGCGGGAGGCCATCTAGCGCTCGTGGTGTAAGGTCATACTCTCAAAATCCTCGACGTGGTTTGAACTTATAAATCAATATTTGACATGGATTTTAAAACATTAAAGTAAAAATGCACATAACATAAGGTGTGCAGGTGGATAAAGTTTAAGTGAAATCAAGAATGGAGAAATTATAAAGTGTAGAAGTTCCCAAAAAGAGAGAAAAGCAGGAGCCCATGGAAACATATAGGAAGAAACTCCCAATAAGAGCCATACAACGTACATAAGGACCTCCAACAACCAGAAGAAAAATAACAGCTAAGTCATAATTTTATTAGTATACGGCTAGGCCGAAGACTTACATGTAACCTCTCATAAAAATTGGTCTCTGTGATACTAGCACTAAATATATTGTAAAACAGGATGACTGGAAAAGGACGAAAAGCTGGTACAAGTCCAGGTTCTACTGTTGACCCGTTAGAAGCAATAATGAATAAATTGGATAAACTGGATACCATGGAATCAAAAATTGACAAAATTACTAAAGAACTGGAGACTACAGTGACTAAAGCAGTAACGTCAGCTCTAGCAGAAATCAACAATAAGTTAAAAGAATTTGAAAACAAAATAAATAAAATCGAAAACAGACTAAATTCAATAGACAAGAATATTACAGCTGACAAGTCGTACATAGTACTTTATGGAATTTCGAACGAAGAACATCCCATGAAAATAGCACATAAGGTAATAATGGAAACTATGAAGGTCGACGACGTCAACATACTAACTGCCAAAAGACTGACAACCAAGGACGGAAAGGAGTCGCCTGTACTAGTTCAACTTCCCAACACATTTGCAGCTATGGAAGTTCTAATCAAAAGTAAACATCTTATAGGGTCAAAGTTTAGGGTGAGTGAAAATCTCTCAAAAAAGGAACAAGAAGTGAAACGGGAGTTAGTGATCCACGTAAAAAAACTGAAAGCCCTTGGTAAACGCGTAAAAATCAACGGATTTAACAAGTGCATAGTTAACGACGAGCAGTTTATTTTAGTTGAAAAGAAATTACAAAAATACGAACAATAAAATCCAAACTAACGAAAAACCAGAACCCAATAATGACTGAACAAATATTAGCCATTGCAAAAACTAGTGATATCCTAAGTTCTGAATCGACTATGTAACTATAAATATCTAACGTTAACCAAGTATAACTTGTACTATGGAAAACAATTAATACTTTTATTTAATCCACGAAAATGTGTATGCACCTAGAAATCAACTTATGTTTAATGATGTAACCTCCAATTCTAACTTTAAATTTAAAATTATTAATGTACATACAATATCCTAATTCTAATTGCAGAATATTACATTTGTAAAACTTTTTGCTAACTTTGTGTGATGGGTGTTTTCGCCTTCAGGCACAATAAAGTCAATCAATCAATCAATCATCATAATGATAATGAGCGGAATGAACATGAAAAAATAATGCGTGTGAATACGAACCCAGTTCTAATTCGGATTCAGACTTAGGTGATACAAAGCGTAAAAGAAATGGTGCCTGTGGTAGAATGGACTGAAATTTTACTGATTATGAAGACATTTCGTATTCCAGTTTATCCAACAGACCTAAATTGTCTGCTTGAAATCAAAAAACAAACAAACAAAAACTTGGATCTCTGCTTTCTCCAAGAAGCTCACTTAAGTCAAGTAAATATCGTCTGTAAAGAACAAAAAAATTAATTTAAACTAGAATCAACATGAGCTTTTCATAAATACAAAGCCATAACATTTTTAACCTAATTATTTCAAGCAAGACTGAGTAAAAAAAGCCACCGGTTACTTGGTTCTCGTATGGACGTTTCCATCCAAGTGATTCGGATGAGCGAGAGGGAGAGATACGTCATGCAATTCAAAAGAAGACTTCTCTAGAGACGAGTAATAATAATAGTAACTCTACTACAAAATCTGTTACGTTTTACAAAAGTCTAAATAATTTTGTAGCAAACTATGCCACCTACGTTATGCTCATTTTCCGTGTTTATGCAGACATGCCTAAACCCATCGTAAGACTCTCTTATTATACAAATGTTCATATCCATGCTGTAAAAAAACGTTTAATCGTAGTGATAACCTACATTACCACATTCGTGGTCATAAGGACCGAAAAGGTTCGCAAACCAGTGTCGCACCATTGAAAGGCAACCGACGCTATCAAAAATAAATTTTGCACCTTGTCCAGCACCCCACCTTATTTTTTTTAGATGATTCTTTATACTTTTTGAAGGTAAACTCTATAATCACCCAATTTTTTTTAAAGTAAAAAAAGATTTAAAGAAGACACTATAGACACAGCAAAGCTATACAGATATTAGTTACTTGTAAGAACTTATTCTTAGAACAGACCATGAACTACTACTATAAATAATTGTTAAAATTAGCAATGATTTTGATTTAAGCATAATAAAAACAAACGTTTGAATAGTACGCGGGAGGTAATATTATAGAAAATACTGTACCTATAAATATTATTGTATTATATTATCATCTAGCCTTCTTGTATTAGCTATTGTTACTATTTTAAATTTTTTATTTGTGTACTTTGTTTAGGTCTGTGCTTGTTTTGTTTTTTTAAATTTTACAAGGTTATAAAATAAATAGGACGCAATATGTCTATGAATATATATTAACTATTATGACTACTACTAATTCACGCCTACTATGTTCATTGGCCAATAGCTTTTACATTTTATTTTCTTGTTCCAAAACTGAAACTTTAGAAATTCATACCACGCCCAGTTCTGAACGTAAAGCAAATGTGGACGAGTTTGTGAAATGACGTAACCTAGGCTACATAAAAAAATAAATTTAGAAATTTCAAAAAAAATTAAAATACATCTTTCGACATGAACAGAAAGCCTTTTCTCGGAACACTAATGTTAAAGTTAAAAATTTTTAAATTATTTTTCCGTTAATCCTGTACACATGTTTTGAAGTTATTACGTCTACGTTATTTTTAAGTCATATATTTTTACAAAACAAATCTAAAATTTTAACTAAAGTTAGATTTCTTATGGAATTTCTACAGCTCAGCAACATAGAGGCAGACAAATCCAATGTGCAGTGGTAAATGGTACTTGTGTAATAAAGAAATCTAACATCGAGTTTCGCTAATGAAAATATTATGGCGGAATATAAGTACAATTTGAAACATGTTGACTGGTTATTATTACTTAATTCGCAACACGTGCTGCTCTCAGTCTCTTAGCTCTCACTGCCCCTGCTGCCTAGTTTTTCGTTTGGTATATGCTAAATATGTATAAATGTAGTATACTGACAGTATATCCGAGTCGTTTCGCACGTGCATAATATGTACTACGGGCATTTAATAATAGTACATGGCGTGGTGATAGGTTTATTTGTTTTAAAAAAAACGGAAACTTAACTGACTACTAACTAAATTACATTACAGTATTATTCTTTTAACTCAAAGTGTTTAGTTGCCCCCTGTCGCTAGTAGTATTCAGTGATCATTTCAGTGCAACTAATTGGCAATTTAGTTAGTCCTTAAAATACATACAGAATCAGATTTAGCCATAAAATAAAACAAAGCCCAGAATGTTTATTTTGAATTGAAACATTAAATAACATTTTAATTACAATTTACTTACAAACATTGACGGGCATCTCGTCGTACTCCACAAGAGATAGTACAGTTGTTATTTTTCCTGCGTTACCTGTGCTCTTTTTAATTCAGAAGGTGAAATATTTAAAGTTGGTTTTGGTTGTCTGTACTGTCTTTATTAATTTGTGTACGTTAGCATTCAGAGCTTCAATTCAACGAAACACTAGTATAAATTTGTGTTAATTAATGTATAGGATGTACAATATTGAATATTGATTCCTTTTTACTTTTAAGACGGCCAAGAGGAGAAATTAGGGAAGGTCTAGGCACAGCCATTGACACGTAAAGCCAGTTCGATGCACTAACTGTGCTTGCTGCGTTCCTAAAGATGAGTTAGAATGACGAAAGAAGGAATTAATACTATTCATTGCTTAGCTATTTAAAATGGTTATTATTTGTTCCTGTTTATGCTTAAAATTGCAAGTTTTACTAAATAAAAATGTCCAGCGTTTCTCTTCTTGTGTGACAGACAGATGATGGATAAGGCTATTAAATAGTTTATAAACCGTAATAAAGTATCATTCAAATTATTGGTGGTTCGTATGTGAAAGCTATGCGTAATATTAACATACAATACTCTAAATTTTTACAGGCGAGTACTAAGTTCGTCATCCAAAATATTGTGGAGACGGCCGCTGTCAAGGACATCACTGAGGCATCTGTCTTCTCTCAGTATCAGCTTCCTAAGCTAAACGCTAAGTTGCACTACTGTGTGAGTTGTGCTATTTATTTGAAAGTGGTAAGAAATAATATAAATTTCTTGCCTAATATTATTGTTACATAAGATACCGCGTGTTTTTTCATTGCGTTTGGCAAACTAACTATAACGTAAATATTTAATAATATTTTACACTCTAATAAATAATTTGTCGGAGAGACAGCAATCTACTTTCCTTCGTCGTCGAGCTCATTAACATGCTCATACTACATTAATTTTTTCACACTGTTGTAGTTACTTACATATGTTCACAAGTCACACACCGGTATCATTTCATTTGTCAAATTTTTTACGTTCACAATTCAGTTTTTTTGCATTATTGCATATTCAGGAACAATAATTAAAAACACGTTCTTATTACCCAAAAAATCAAAAATCATCACTTTTTCTTACAACTCAACACTTTGTCATCAGTAACCTAGTAAATAACAGCTTCAGAGGGAAACATTTATTGTTACCTATTGGGGGGAAGTACAAATTAGAAAACATAAGTCAAAGGGTAATTACGCGTGTTTGCAAGGTCTAAAATATTCCATTTGCATGTTTTTAAAAAGTTTAAAAGTTTCTACTTACATGATTAAGATATATTTTAATTTTGTTCTGTAGATAGTGGATATTGGTTTTAGCTAAAAATAGATATGGATCATTTCGGTTGTTCACATACAATATAATAATATGGGGAGTGGAGGCTTCTCTGAAAACAGTGAAAACTAATGTCTAACTTCGATAACTCATGCCCCACAATAAATTTGTAAAATTACATAGTAATATATTTCAATCTCAAAGGTGAAAAACCTCGTGAGGCAGGCAATATTAAAACAGTAACTCTAGCACCAGCACGGAATTACGGCTGAAAATGTTATAATTTGACAATTTTAGTGTGAGGTATTTATAAAGGAAAATGATGGCTTATTATTTTTTGGGATAGAAAACACGTAAGTCATTATCATAAAATCAGAAAAATCGTCAATAAAATTGTAATTTAGTAAAGTGAGGCTTTTTACAATGTTTGCAATATGGAAACCAGCTAAAAATAGAAATTAGAATTGTCTGCAGTTTGTGTAAAGATTGAACCGTTCGTCAGGCCCAGGTCTGTATACGCAATGAGCAACCATAATGAACGCCTCCAGGATACCAGAAAAAACGCAACAAAATTAATTTATTGAATAGTAAGTACTTTTGAACTTTCACTGCCGAAAGATCTAGAATTCATACGAATTACTTAGGATTGTTGGTATACAACTTTTTGTACTTTTTTGAATGTCAAATGTATTTATCATTTACTTTTCACGCGTACAATAAACTGACATATCGGTTATTACTTTCATGTATAACTTATCCTGCAGTTTCTCAAGCTCTCTCGATTGAGCCCATTCTTGTAAAATTCGACTGGTTTATACTCAACTTGCAGGGTCAAGTATGACTTGGCTTGACCCAGTTCCAAAAAATTTTAAAGTGTATTAGACAGACTTTATTTTTGAAATTTCACTATTCAGAGTTTTTCTTCCTGCAGTTTCTCAAGGTCTCTCGATTGAGCCTATTTTTGTCAAATTCGACTTGTTTACACTCATCTTACAGGGTCAAGTATGACTTGGCCCGACCCAGTTTCAAAAAATTTCAAAGGGTTTTAGACAGAATTTTTTTCAAATTTTAGTTATTCAGAGTTTTTTATCCTGCAGTTTTTCAAGGTCTCTCGATTGAGCCTAATCTTGTCAAATTCGACTAGTTTATACTCAACTTACAGGGTCAAGTATGACTTAGCCCGACCCAGCTCCAAAAAATTTTAAAGTTTTTTAGACAGACTTTATTTTCGAATTTTCACTATTCAGAGTTTTCCATCCTGCAGTTTTTCAAGCCCTCTCGATTGAGCCTATTCTCGTCAAATTCGACCAGTTTCTTGATTAGTCGGGTCGGGTTAGTTCGTCAACTTGTCGGGTCAGGTAAGCTCTGTTTACAGTTAGGTCGGGTAAGTTATGCGTGTAGTCGGGTAACTTCTGTCCTATCTTACTGTGTCATTTTAACTAGTGAGGAAAGTTTTTTTTATTTTCTTCAAGTCCCTGTAATTACTGATCCAAACACATTCTCACCAAAACTGATTGCGGGGAAATGGTTGGAGTCTATATATATATATAATATATTTAGTCATTTCAAAGCAGTGTTCTAAATGTGGTAATGTCAGGGCTTCTAACTGTGGTATTGTAAAAACCATGCAAAACTCATTTGAAATGTGAAAATGAAGCAAGTTTGTTTCAAAAGTATAAGTGATAATATTTTAGTTCGTTTTCATTTGTTTAGCATGCCGTAAATTGTAAAAATGTGATGAAATAAGACAAGCCATGAAACAACGTAGGTAGACCTTAACGATGCCATTTCTTCTATGCAAAGTGGATCATTAATAACATTCATTTAATAAATTAGTATATATTTCGTTAGTAGTAATACTACCTACAACGATTATTGTATTCTTAAAAGAATTTTTATTTTTATTATTAGATTTATGGAACCTAGTGTGTGATAGAATCTGTTCCGGCTTAATATGCTTCCTTTACATGTTATTGATATTTTTTTACGTTTTGTGGACTGAAGTTGCAATAAACTGTGGGTGTTTATACCGTTGCCAAACTAATAATTAGGTTGCCCATTTGAAAATAACATTAATAGCTTAATAATATTCATCCACGTTATTTTCATATCGTAAAATGTCAATTTTAGCGAAAATGAGACTACTACAGTTAAAACCCTGCATACCACATTTACCGGACCTAGCAAATTTCCCACTCCACCTAGGTCGTATAGTTAGAACACCTTAAATTTAAGCATGCAGCATAAGAATTTGATAAGAATTGGGTTACGTATTCAGTAAAGTATGTGTGTCAAGTTTATAGTGCTTTTGCTTTCAAAATTCTATTTACTTGGTGTTACAGATTGAAAAACTGAAAGTTTTCCAAAAAGCTACCACAGTTAGATGACCTTTACCCTACTAAACAACTAAAAAAGTGACCCCACTGCCAACTGCAAGCAACAAAAATCACCACATTTGTGATTCCAGTTTTTTCCTTTTTTTTAAACACATTCTCAGTGAATTAAATACCTCATGGATACGACTGGTAATTGTTATCAGGATTTCGGGAAATATATTTTAAATTCTACTATTCTACAGCTACCTCATTAAGTTTGATGTTTGAAGCTGTATTGAATAGGAATTTCAGGTATGTTGAATGTATGTTGTATCGTTGTATGTGCGTTCTTCTTTGCATAGATTATTCATTATACCAGATTATACCATGTATAAACTTTGCCCTTCCTACGACCTAATTGTTATTTGTTTTGTGAATCTTAAGTTTGGCTTAAGTAATTATATTATTTTTTTATTAATTATTATTTTAAGGATAACCTGTTGACCTTCAGCCGCCACCTGTAAACTTAAAAATGAGTAAACCAAGTGGAATTTCATTCCATGTCAGCTTCATGTGTCAAGCTTGCATACTCATATTTGAATCTGTTGATGCATACTGCGCTCATAAAGTTGAGTTTCATTGTACTCAGCTTACAAAATCCATGTGCATCCAGTTCAAAGAATCTGTCGGGCCGGCGAACAACACAGAACTAATTAAGTAAGGAAACAATCCACACGTTTGAAATTGTAACTAATGGTTACAAAATATTGTAACTATACAATTAAATACACATATATAGGGTGAAGTAATTGCCTTTATTAGGTAGGTTGTAGGTAGGTTGTAGATATAGTTTTAAAATCAATAACCATTTACCTGAAATAATTTATACTGTTTATAAAAAATGTAAGTATCTGATCGAGGCTTTACTATGTCTTTGTGGTTTGTTAATGTTAAAGGAAAACCAAATCAAATGTTATTTATAACTTTTGAATGTTTTTGTTTCAGTTTAAGAAAATCTGTTGTTGTTCCAGATTGTATTGAATTCATCAATAATGAGTTGAAAAATAAAATTGGGATTGACGTAAAGCAAGAACCTCCAGACGACTGTTTATCTATTAATAGCACAGTTTGTAGCAGAACAAATATTAAACATAACCCTGACCAGCACATCATTAACGATCCCGTAAGCTTATTAGAATTATCATATTATGCCGATGCAGAATCCAAAGTCCAAAGACACTTGTAAAATCAAAACTGAATGGGTGGAAGAAGAAGATACTTCAGAAATCAACGAGTGTCAGGCGCCTCAATCTCTACATGAGCCGGGTGCCGATATCTCATGTTCAACAATTTTTGTCAACATGCCTCCGGAAAATAACGTGTTTAGCTAGAATAACTATGACGATGCACCACAACCAAGTTTAATTAGTCCTTATGTCAATGTCGATGTGGATCTTTACGAAGAACAGGTTGAAGACGAATACCATGGTCCACTTAAAGATTCCGATGTAACCCAGTCCACTGAATCAATGCTCATTGCCGAAAATCAGATGGAATACTTAGACGAAAATATTAGTGAAAGTGACGACGATATTATTTGTTTAGACGACCCACTTTCATTTACATTCAATAAAATTGTATCTTCAACAGTGCCCAGAGCGGTAGAAACCCCAACATCAGCGAGATTAAGAAGTTTAGTGTTAACCAAGTTAAAGTTAGAATGTCAAATATGTTCAACAAAATTCTTTTCAAGTGCACAATTAGGAACACATGTGACCATGTGCCAACTCTACAACCGCGAAAACACAGGAACATCCGAAGCACCCCCCTCAGCTTCAGTAGTCCCCTGTGACAGAGTGATTCGTAGAAGACGTAATGATGTTTTGGTCAAGTGTGGCGAATGCTCGCAGCTAATTAAGCGTCCCCATTTCAAGAGGCATGTCATGGGTCATCAGATATTGACTGCGGAAAAAGGATTCGTATGTCAAGTTTGTGGGTCTGCATTTCGTAGGAAATCCTACTTAAAGGTTCATGTGAGAGTTTATTCGGAGGAAACCCCATTCAAGTTTCCCTTTCCAAATTGTGAAGCTGCATTTAAATTTAAATCAAAAATCTATCGTCACTTAAAAAGTCAAACTGAAGATAAATAGTATACGGAATGTGGTATGTTCAGAAATTATACGGTTACCTACCTATTTCAAAATCTTCTTAAATAAATCGTAACGGATCGTTTGAGTTGAATAAATGTACATATTCGATTTTCTTGTCCCTATCTAATAACAAAAAATCCTAGCAGGGTAAAATTAGGCACCGCTAACGATCAGAAAAAATCCGCAAAGTATGCTTTTAATTGATCTCAAAACCAGTCTGGTAAATAAATAATTTCATTGTTTGCTTTATTTTGTTAAATTAATAATTGTATTTTATTTATTATTGGATTCACATTATTTATATAGATACTATACAAAGTGCGAACACTTGAAATTGTGTTTCTTATAGAAATAATTGTGGTATTTAGTTACACCAAAAAGATGCAAATCCATCTGTGGCTCGTGTAATAATGAAGATAATACTCCAGCAGATATTGCCATAAACTTGTGAAATCGTAAATAGGTAATTATGTTAATTTTTTGTAAAGGAAAATAATACTTATATTTTACTATGTACATACATATTTTTGATACTTATGTAGTTAACAGAATGACAGAATGATTACATCACAGAAAAGTTGCATGTATAGGTAGGTACCTACGTTCGACATTTTGTATTATTTTGAATTAAATGTTCACATTTCTGCCTAGACCATTTTTGAATCGTTTTTTTTTGTGTATTATGTTAACATAGGCCTGTTTTCTTATGTTGGCATGGAAAAAGCTAATTTTATACATATATTGTAAGTGAACATGCTATTTGCATTTTACTCACATACCTGACCACATCTGTGCACCGTCTTCAATCTCTGGTACTCGAGCAGCTCGAGTGAGAGTACTTTGCCCATAATACACAATTCGGGAATGCTCACAAGCAAAGCCAGGATGCAGGTTGAAATTCCCAGCCAATACGTTGCCAGGAATACACTGAGAAGAATGTAGACGAGGACTCGGGCAATTATAAACCACATTACACAACAGCAACTCCAGCGGGGGTGGAAGAGGTACTCCGTCGTTTCATATTGCTGAAAATTAAAACAGAAAGTACAATCGCCATTAGAATAATAATTTGTATTTCAAAGCTATAGATTGTTCCTGGCAGTTTTTGGTGCATGTGATGTTTCTAGTAGCCCCTGCGGTTATGAAGAAACTATTTACTTTTATTAATTACAGCTGGAAGCTGGAACTTATTTGGAGTATTTTGAAGCTGTACAAGACTGGCAGCGGCATGAAACTATATTATTAATAGCTGTATTTGAATGAAGCCTTACCGGTTTTATTCCGCAGTACAGGCGTAATTCCAGTGCCAAGGAAATTAAAGCAACCGTAAATAGTCCAATAATTGCCCCTGTATTAGGTGAATCATAAAAAATATACTTTGGTGATTAGGAGGTTTTGTAATCGTAAACATTTTATTATATCGTCAGAGAAGCCTCGTAGTGACCAGTTTAAGCTAGAATTAAAATGAGCTATGTCATGAAAAACATTAAATTAGATTAATGTGTAAAATGTCAATTACGAGGTTTTACAAAGTGGAAAATGTTCTATTTACATTATTTTGAGCGTTCAAAAATTATCTAATTATACGTTTTTGAAAAGTGAAAAATGGTCAATTTGCATGCTTTTTTAAAAGTGCAAAATATTCTATTTATGTCTTTTCGAAAAGTTCAAAATGGTTTATTTACATGCTTTTGAAAAGTCAAAATGTTCTATTTGCATGGTTTTAAGAGATCACTATATTTTACTGTTCTTGTAGATAGTGCATTTTAGTTTTAGCTTGAAATGAATATGGGTGATTTTGATTCTTCACTAGTGGTATTTAATTACAAGAATTACAAGAATCTACCGAATTGAATGATAAGTCAGTTTAAATATAATTATACTTACTGTAGTTTTCAGCAACGAACGGATCATCGTGGAAGGAAAATCCCACAGAAGCAGATACAAGAACGGCCAATTGAAGTACCTGTTTTTAATAAATTGGAGGAAGAAACACAATTAAGTATTTACAAATAAAATAAATGCTAATGCGAGTATCCCCTCTGGGTTTTTACAAACTACATGCAAGAAAGTACCTATGTAACGAGGCTATTTAAGTACGAAATCAAAAAATCAACAAAATAAAAATAACTCACCAGTTCGAATGTAACAATGCATTTAGCTCTAGCTAAGTACGCTTGTTTTTGAAGCACTTCTGAGGGAGGGAGTTTCTTCCTGACGCAGGTATCAATTTCTAAAGTGGGCTCCCTGGGGTCGCCATCTCCATTATTAACAGGACCAGCACCCCCACTCGTGGAGGGTTTATCGGTGACAACAGCTACAGCTGAACGTTGGGTCGATCCTCCTGTGTTCGGTATGAGGACAACAGCCGAAGTTGTGACGGGTTCACTTTTGTTGCCTTCTGTTTCAGCTTCAGCCATCGAAACAGGGCGAGTCGTCATTTTCTCGTCCTCTTTACCTGTCGACTTGCCTTGGTCTGGTTCAGACTTTTCCCCTTTGTCTCCGTCGGTGTCTGAAGCCGAAGCCCTCACATGGTCCATTTTGAATTATAGCAAAAGTATATTCACTAATATTCCAATTTATAAACTGGATTCACAACAATTCACACTGTACTACTGATTTACTTCGTATAATTATGGTCACTATCAAAAACTTTTCAACTTGTAATTTATCGTTATTTTGCGCTACTATATACCCTAACTGACCAGCTCAAATAGTAGTTGATTACTGACGCTAACTTTTTTTAATGTTGTGGGGTATAATCTTAAATAGTATCACTTCCTGCATTTAATAAAGTACATACTTAAAGGGTGATTTAAAAATAGATCATATTAATTATTCATAAGGGGTCGTCCAAAAAAGACGCCACTGGTAGGGTCAAAGGGTCTCTCTAGAAACTGATTACATCCCATGGTAAACATTATCATTTACGAAATGCTTAAGCTGATGTCAAGGGGGTCATAGGGTCTTAAAAATAGTGATGTTTTTATTACATAATTTATGAACGATCCTTAACTTGAATATTGATGTTGATAGAAATGCCCTTGATATTAGTAAATAACCAAATACAATATCTAGAAATGATCATTTCTGTAAAACTTTGTATGGTAAGGCTGGGTTTACTATGCACTGGCATTGTACATTAAGTAGTGCAGTTACTGCAGTTTGCATATTTTTAAATAGGCGTAAGTACATACCTACTTGGAATATTATCTAAAACGCATAGCTAATTACATAAGGGGTCGTCCATAAATGATGCTATCGGTAGGGTCAGTGGGTCTATTTCGCTATTGATGACCAACATTTAATATGAAAGATAGCCGTTTACGTAATATTACAGTGATGACATGGGGGTGGATGAGGGTCTTAACAAAATAGTAATTTGGGTGACTTAATGTATGGATCACCCCGAAGTTTATAAACTTTTGCACTAAGGCTACAAAGGTGGTATATAATATTTTTCCTGTTAAGGACTTCAATATTATTTATAGTGTATGTTATATTATACAAGCTTTAGTATATCGTGTAACATAAATACAGATAATAGCGTATTATTAAGGTTCTTTGGAAGGTACCAAAATAGAAAAAAGTGCTTTAGATAACAGAACAAAACTTCTATAGGTATATACAAATTAGTATTTTATCAAGTTTAAAGCTTTTTGATTTGTATCTAGTTTGTTCAATATTTTTAAATAAATAAACAGTACATCTTGGTACTTACAGAATATCGATAGTGAGGAACCAAAATGACCCATGTCCATTTTTAGCCCAAAACAATATCAACTATCTATAAACATATTTAAATATGCCTTGAGAACATTTCAACAGAACATTGAGCACTTTTCATAAATATGAAATTAAAATATTTTACACTTTTCAAACACATGAAATTAGAACATTTTGAACATTTTCAAAAACATGCAATTAGAATATTTTGCACCTTTTCAAAAACATGGAATTAGAATATTTTGCACATTTTCAAAAAGATGGAATTAGAACATTTTGCACCTTTTCAAAATCATGGAATTAGAACCTTTTGTATTGTTGCAAAACATGAAAATAGAATAACATTTTACGCTTTTCAAAAATTTCTAATTAACATTTTACTTTACGCATGTTTTTCATTTTACTTTTATGACATAGCTAATTTTGATTGTATAGCTTAAATTGGATATGGGTCATTTTGGTTCTTCACAGACGATGTACCTTAGCTATTATTTAAAAAATGTGAAGAAATTTGATTTTATAATCACATTCAAGTATTATAAAGAAGGTACGTATTTTATTTAATAGTTTTTACGGGCTTGTAATTGTAGACCAGGTCAGGGAGATCGTCGGAATTTTTCATTGCCACATTATTTATTCACACATATATATTATATAGCCACATATTATATAGCCATTCCATTATTACTGGGAATACAGTATGCAAATGCAAACCATACTAAATCATACCATGAAAGAAAATGCCCTCATCGCAAAATCCAAGATTGAACTTTATACATATAGTGCAAGTAACGAGATACTTCGTAAATATGACAAATGTCAGAGCCAGACTCAAGCCCATAGTGAAGCAGTAGTATGCCGATATAAAGAGTGAGTCATCTAATGGAAGCGGTTGAGCCGCATCGTCTTCATTTCTCAACTCTACTAAAGGATCCTTCCCGCTCCACCCTGTCCCAAATAACAGTTGACTCTCAACTTTTTGTGCCTCTCTATTTCGGTCACGAGTCTTACCCCACAAATACCCATATATCCCTGAGCTAAGGACCATTCTAAATAGTCTAACTGAAACGTCAACATTAGGTAAATAGAATGACCAAACTGTAAACTCGGAAAATAAATCTTCTTTCAAAGATAGCGTCCGTTTCTTAAAATATTTGTAATTAGTAAATGCAAACTTCTCAATGTCTGATTGACCTACTAAAAAGCAGTACTTGTTGCTCTCAAGTATTTTCAAATAGTAAGTTGGATCTTCAACTTCTTCAGTAACAGAATTGTTCAGTATCAATACTGCCCGGTGTGCATCAATGCCCTGATCATATTTCAGGAACCATTTCAGTTTGGGTATCCACCTGGACTCAAGAAATACTTGCCTACGTCCATGCCCATGACCCAAAAAATCTGCCATGGCTAAATTTCCTTCTGTGGGTAAGTGGACGAGCCTGAAACTCTGCCAGTAAGACGTGAAAATAATGCTTAAGAAAACTGCTAGCAGAAACCAAAGGGCAAACAACCAGTGTGTTTTAGATGAGGCACGATTAACTTGGTTTAGTAGACGGCTACAAACAAGTTCAAATACTGCTTGAAGCCCCATTTTATGACCGAGCAGTAGCTTGAAAATGATTGTCAGTATAATTAAAGCCAGTCCAAGAAGAGCCCATACCGGCCATTCAAATGGTAGAACAAAATAATACAAGCTACTCGGCATAATATCCTTATACGATGATCCGTAGACTAATTTCTTAAACTTCATATCAACTACAACATCAGTTTGAAAATACACATAGTACCGATTCCTTACTTCCTGTATATTAATCGACCCTTCACTACAAGCCCAGAAGTTTGTTGTTCGGAGCGTTGAAAAATCCAGGAGTGTGTAGTTCAATCTGTTTGCAAGAATATAAATTACTTTTACCAATGGATATCCTTTAATGTATTTATTTTTGATGTTTGCTTTGTTTATGGTATCAATTAATTTGTGTGGAAAATTCTGTACTACAACAGTAGCTCCGTAGAAATTCCGTCTTGATTTTTCAGAAGCGTCTGTGATACTTTTGTAGGAGGTCCATTCAGGTGGAATTAGTGAGGATTTCTGCTGAATAAAACACACCTTCCTGTTTCTACTGCACTTGGCTTTTACAGTAGTTGTGGTTTCAAGGGTAATTGCGCCGTTCCCCTGGCCCTGGTCCTGGCCCGATATTTAAAATTATCCACAGAAAGTTAAAAGGAATAAGACATACGTGGGAAAGATCAACGTTGTATGAACTCCGTTTTGTAGCTTTCGTTAAAAGTAGGTAAATGTCGGTTTGATACTTTACATGTTGAATGAGCCTGTCATTCCAAGTCTTACCCGTCTCCTTATTTACAAAGGGTAAGTATATTCGAGCGATGTAATTGTCTTGCAATGCGATGACTGCAATGTGGACGTAGCATATTTCTTGGTGCTTTAAATATTGAGAACTTCGATCCAGGGCTGTTAGGTTATTAAAAATTTGGAGCATGGAGTTGGATGTTTGGAGAATACCTATAGCATAATTACTTATTGTTTTTTCAAGAGAATTAATTTTACTTGAAGTGTCGAATATTACTATAAATTGGCAGTCTACGAGTGGGTTTATTATTGATATTAGGGTTATCTTCTCGTCATTAATTTGTGACGCTGACTCAATTAGTGACTTGGAAACAAGTACAAGGACCAAAGTGTATGTCAGTAAAGACATTTTGAATTTCGATATAAGCACGTTGTATGCAATTAGGTATCAACTGGTTGTTTTACTGGTGCCTAATTTAATTACTAACGTTAAATTTAAGTGTTATTAGTACAAGCTGTAGTATTTATGATCACTTTAAATAATCTATAGCAGAAGCAATATAAGCAGTCCCGTTTTATATATTAGCAACATTCTTAATGTGTATTCAGTGTTTTTCTTGATGCATGCTACAGTCAAACTTTGAAATACGTACATGTATATGTACTTTTAAATATTTTAGGATAATACCTCTTGTAAGTTTTTGTAAAATATTTTTTTTGGTAGATATGTTTTTTAATACTGCTCAATATGACACGAACCAACTTTTACACTGATGTAGCATTGCATTGAGGGCATACGATGGCAGAAAAGGGGAAAAAACATAGAAATATTTTAGTCCAGCTGCATATTTAATTCTTTGACTTGGTATTTACAATTTTCATAATGTATAGGCATACACTTTCAAAACGTAATGTACTTAGGCACTCTACTATGTACTATATAGGTACTAGCTTATATACCTACATGGCACCCTGTTTTCTCTTACCCCTATACCGCTCGCGAGTGCAAATTTCAAGTACAAATTAAGATTGGCGAAACATCATGATATATTTTTTTCCTAACACTATATGATCTGAAAATAACGTGGACAAAATTTTTTCAAAATATGTGCATAATTTTGGCGGCAAAACATTTTTGAATTTTCAATTTTAGCATACCTAGGCTAAACGAGAAAATGGCACATATTCACATAAAAATATGTATGTCAATTTTTTTCGAAATTTCGAAATTTATTTTTTTTATGTAGTCTATAATATGCCATTATACAGACATGCTCAGATTTTTTGGTACGATCGAAATTTGATACTATATAAAACATAAGTACATAAAAAGTATGTACTTCCATAGGTTTTCCAGTACCGCTCCAGAATCACTAAAACACTTGGTTTTCCTTTTAATTTGACTGATTTAATAATAAAGTTTTGATTATAACAAGAAGTATTTATATGCTCCAACTTCCGATTGATAGGGGTTAAAACTAGTTTATACCAAACTTGAACTTTAATCACGTTTAATCCTTCAAAAACGAGAGAAAACGAAACTAATTTTACAGCCTACGACTACTCTGCGCACATATCAATACTACACTAAAGTCATTGAAACGATAAGGGGCATTCCATACATTATGTGCCAAAAGTAGTAGTTAACTCGGAAACCCCACCCCCGATTAACACTAACGTTATTATGCGTAAACCTTTTAAATCTCTCTTCTCTTAACCCCTATCCCCCCCATTAATATTTTTTTCTACTATTTTATTAAGAATTCCACCTTTCCTGGTCGGTATAACATATCAGGGCACTGTATGAACTTTCCAGTTTTTTTGTTTTTGAAGCAAAGTTTTGAAAATTCATATAGTATCAAATTTCGATCGTACCAAAAAAACCGAGCATGTCTGTATAATGGCATATTATAGACTACATAAAAAAAATAAATTTCGAAATTTCGAAAAAAATTGACATACATATTTTTATGTGAATATGTGCCATTTTCTCGTTTAGCCTATGCTAAAATGGAAAATTCAAAAATGTTTTGCCGCCAAAATTATGCACATATTTTGAAAAAATTTTGTCCACGTTATTTTTAGATCATATAGTGTTAGGAAAAAAATATATCATGATGTTTCGCCAATCTTGATTTGTACTTGAAATTTGCACTCGAGAGCGGTATAGGGGTAAGGGGAAACAGGGTGCATGGGTTTTGGAGTTAACCTTAACAAGGAACGAATTTGAAGAAAAGTGGGAAGCATATTTTTGTGTATTTGTATGGAATTATGTAAAGAATAAAACGTTCACGCAATGTAGACTTTATTTGTGTATCATGTTAGAATAAATGGCATCCCGCGTAATACCCGAGTAAATATCCGGTTGGAAATGCCCAGGGTATGAAATGCCCAGGGTATGAAATGCCCAGGGTATGAAATGCCCAGGGTATGACGTATGAAATGCCCAGGGTATGAAATGCCCTACGACCCTACGATACGAAAGTCGAACTATTTAGGGACAATTATTGAGTAGGTTTGAGGATTTATGGAATTCCTAATTATTCTACGGCGACCGTGGCCGGAAATACTACAGAAAGTAGACGAGCGGCTATCATGGCTGATACAATATATGCAATGGCCTATAATAGTATTTGTAGTGAATAATAATACAAAAGTAAAATATTTTGATCACATTGCGTCAAACTAGAACAATCGGCTATTGTACACTTCCTGCTGCATCCACTCCCCCCTCCTCCTAGCTTATCTACACCCCCCCCCCACGCCGGCGACACGCGCCGCGGTTCAGGAGGAGCTTTAACTTCCATTGTGTCAATGGGGATATAATGTTTCCGCGTGTGTCACATGTATGTACTTGTTGGGTATACTTATAAGGAAATAAAATCTACCAGCTCAAAACTCCTGTGGTTTACCTTCCTTCATTTTGCGTTACTGTAACTGTAACTACGAAATACGAACGACGTTTTCATATTCTCCGCATACTACCTGTATATGAATTGAGAAATAATGCAGCCGCGAACTGCAGTATTCCCTTGGACGTTCGTCTTCTGCCCCGTATCTCCCTTATACTAGCTCTCGAAAGGGAGTGTGCACAAATTGTGTCTTCCTGTCCCCCTTCCTAGCTACTCTCTTTTCGGTTAGGTTAGGTACCTATCTATGATATCCGGGGGGTCGGGTGGGGGGGGGGCGAAGCTCCCTTAGAAAATCTTATGAAATTCAACCTAACTGTTTCTGTGGCAAAGTAGGCGCCTTATGCACGGACACTCAAGTTTGTCTTGTGTAATTATACAATTTGCAATGAATGGTATGTATGTAATTGTAATTACTAACACTTACTATTTGCGAAAGTTACAGTAAATGGGTCTTACAAGTGTTTACACGTTTTGGAGTACACTAATGGAAAGTGTTTTCCTAGTACATATTTAGTCCAGTAAACAGTCTGGCACTTTGAGTCATTTTTGACTCGGTGACGATTAAATTTGAACGACCAGAGTTTTTGCAAACAATCATTTTTGATTGTGAGACAGTCAAAAATTTAACGTTTAACGTTCAATTTTAATCGTTTAGTAACTTTCTATTATTGCATGCACATGCTTTAGCATGAAAATTTGACATTTTCCCTCATTATCGCTTACTAAAACGGTTCCGACAAGGTCCTACAGAAGTAGAATGTGCTAAATTTTATGCTATTTCTGGTCAAAAATTTATTTCACTTGTAATGTTTGAAATGTGGCCGTCAGGTTCATGTTAATGCTTTCCAGGTTTGTTTTTTGAATAGTGCGCCCACATGGTGTACCCCAAACGTATATTTTTAATACTTAGAAATCAAATTTATTTTGTAATATTAACAGTTTTAGTTGGGTATTAATTTTAAAAATGTGACGGCAGAATTTAAAAAAAAACACTGTTATGGTCAAATTGGACTGAAAGTGCTAGACTGATAAAGTTACTTGATTTCTTCAAATAAATTGAGCATACTACAGCGCATAAGCTGATATTTGAGTTTTACATCATTATCACTACAATACTAAAATTTTTCAGCCTAATTATGATTTCCCTTGTCATTAAATAATAGATCATTAATTCTTGCTTTGGCCATTATTGTTTACATATAGATGATTGTATGTCTATAGCCCATTAAAGTGGCAAATATATTTAAATACCTGGTAATCAAATTAACTTTTCACAGCAACATGTACAGATCGTTTGTGAGTTGTGTGTGGTACATTGTTCGCGTATATCCACAAACGATAATACCCCAGAATTGTTGCGACTAAATTGAAATTCATTCAAAAACGCTTGAAAATATTTAAAACAAAATGTCAGCAGCTTTATTGACTAGATTTCTTATTTTAAATTTGATTATATTTGCATCATCTTTACAACCTCAGCTAAAACAAGTCTTTTTGGATATTCAACCCATGCTGGATAGCAGCTATATTAAAAACTGAGCTGTGTATAAATTTTTGACATTGAAAACAAACTTGTCAAAACTCCGATTGGACCGATTTAAAACAAAGCACCTATTGAAAAGCCCTGAAATTTACAACTTTTTCTTGCACAAGTTTGACCAGAGTCTTTTGAATAGCAGGACTACAGAGCCTTATCCTATTGGCAAGACTCCCTCATTCAAATTTATCACTTCACATAATCTTATGACTTCTGAAGGAAATCTCAATGTCTTTGTATCACCTTTACAACCTCCAATTTGGTTTTCCATTTTTAGAGCCACTCTCGCAATCTCGGTTGTTTTAATACTGGAAAAAAGGATTTTGAAAAATTCCACACAAATTACATTTTCTAAGGAATCCGGAATGATTTTCTCAGAGTTTATTCTCAACTGGATCCGAGTCTCTGCTTCACTTTAGGAGCAGGCTGGACTTGAAATGATTGTGTTACGTACTCTGGTTTCTTCTCCAGAAAATTTTGTAAAATGGATATAAAACTGTTCTCAAGTCAGACTTCACCCTTGTGCGGAAGTACACCTCTAATTGGTCAACAATCTCTGAGCTTTCTGACTTTTATCTCTTTGTGATTGTACAATGCGGCAGCGATAAAGGCATAAGAGATTGGTTTTCAAAGGTCAAACCTTCTGGCAAACACACATTTCTACATGAGCAAGTGGGGTGAACCGTGGCTACTACAACCATGTCCTTCGTTTAATACAGAGTTCAACTCGGTTGTTAATGTTCTTTGTGGGATGAAAGCAAAGGACGCCTTCTATTTTAATTTGCCCTTTTAATCAGAATCCGTCTGCTTAAAGAACGTAGAAGAGCATACAGACCGTTCCGATTTCAATTAAAAAACAGCGTATGTGTTTTCACAAAACAAAATTAGTTTAAGTTTAGCGACCTTGGACATCTTTAATATTGCACAGTGTAAATTATAGGTAATTATTAGGTCATTTTGAAGCACTAATAATCCTTATTTCTAACAAAAATAGACTTAACGTGTTTTGCTTGCAAACTTTCTACATGTATACATCGATATTTGCTATTTAATTACTGTCATCATAAATTAAGAGCATTTTAGGTAAGAAACAAACCAAAATAATTGCTTATAATACTTATATAATAAATGTTATAACTCACAAGGTCTAACTAATAATAAACTGCACCCATAATTAATTGTGAATATCTAAACAATGTTGGATGGGCTCAATGAGCTGCGGTCAAATTTAAATTCTGAATAAATAATTATCGTTATTTAATTTAATACATACAAAACTTTAAATTTCTAACCAGCACAGGATCATTCACGAGCGCGAAGTTTGCAAGTTTGAAATCTGGCTTTAAAATCAAAATAATCAATTCATACATGTAGTAAAGTGAGTAAGCAAGATCATACGTTCTTAAAAAATTACGTTATTACCTCACCCTCTTGGTATACATTTAAGGCAGGTAACACTTTGTGCATTTACAATGCATGCAATCTACCGATTGACCTACTTTTTTAAAACCTTGCAATAACTGGGCGTCACATATTTTTGCATGTATGGGTACCCTAATTCCAAGTGCTCTCCTAGTATTTATTGCAATAAAGTTACTCGATTTCTTCAAATTAATTCAATACACATACTTCAAAGCATAGGATGACACTTGTATTTTGAATCAGCAGCCCTTATTTCTAAATTGTTTAATCCAAATGTAATTGTCATTGCCATTAAAAAGTAGACCATTGATTCTTGGTTGACCAATGCTATATATTACCTTTCAAACTGTTGCATGTCTTAAGCCTGTAGATGAAAGTATGAAAGTTGTATATTTACATAATTTGTAATCAGCCTAACTAAGCACAATTTGTATAAATCGTATGTGTAGAGTAAATTGTTTGTAGGACTGTAGTTACTCTGAGTGAGTTTGATTGAAGTAGTTTCCAAACTTCTAACCCCCTTTGTCAAAAGTCCTTAAAAAAAACATTTAAAAACTATAAAACCCGTTTTATCATACTGAAATTAGTGTTTCGAGTATTTCGTTAAAATCTTTGATTAAATTAGTTTAACTGACCTAATTTCAGCGTGGAAATGTTTTGTTAAGCCTTGGCACACATTTAGCAAGGCAAGGTAATAGAATAATATTCTCTAACCATATAACGCAATGTGTCCCTGAGAATTGTTGCGGTAGAATTATTTAAAACCGTTTAAAAATATTTTAAACAAAATGTTGGCTTTATTGACTAGATTCCTTGTTTTATACTTGATAATGTTTTCTTCATCCTTACCACTGCATCCAGAACAAGTCTTTCTGGATATTCAACCCATGCTGGATAGCAGCTACATGAAAAACTGCTTCGTTCAATTTTACACATTTGGGCATGTCATCAATTATTCCAGAATTCAAAGCCCTTTCGCCCTCTCAACTGGCTACAACCAAGACGTACAAGAAGACAACTTCTTTAATTTGAGGTACAATCAAACGTTTAAAAGTAGCGGGGCCATCCAATGCTATACTCTCATTGTAACAGTTGAAAAATGTGACACACTAAACAAGTCTAGCTATGACCTCCTTATGACGAAATATGCTCTCAAACGCCAGCCATCTATACACATTTTCCCAATATGGTTGACACTGCTTGTGAATCAGGATTGTATTCCGACATGGGATCACGAACAAAATTACTTGGAATATAATATGGCACAAGATATTATGACTATGTATCAAGTCTTATATCGGTCAAGCTTGCCTTTGTCGCTCCGATTTAAGTATCGCAAACAACTCACAAGTAATAATAATTCGACACGTCATACGTACGCGTTTGAGGAGGCAAGAGTCAGACCTAATTCAGATGTCAAAAATTTGCATGTAGATCATTATCAGCAGAGGTATGAGTTTAAGTGCAAAAGAATAATTCCAACACACTGCTTCACACAAGCAATGCAAAATTATTACGAAGACATCATTCAAGATGGAAAAAAAATAATTTGGACTCCTGTACTACGCACGCTGACACAATATGATATTAAATGGGAAATCTTTTGGACAGAATCAGTAGATTCACCCTTCTCACGATCCTTTGACACGTTGACATCCCTTGACCGAGCTGTGTATAAGTTTTTGACATTAAAAACAAACTTGTCACAACTCAGATCGGACCGATTTAAATTTAAGACAAAGAATCCATTATTGAATGGCCCCGAAATTTACAACTTTGTCTTGGAAAAGTTTGACATGAAATATTTGCGTAGCAGGGCTACAGAGCTTTATCCTGTCGGAGATACTTCCTCATTTAAATTTATTACATCACATGATCTCGTGACTCATGAAGGAAATCTAAATGTCTTTGTATCACCTCTACAACCTCCAGTTTGGTTTTTCATTTTTGGGGCCACTCTCTCAATATCGTTTGTCTTGATACTGGAAAACATGATTTTTAAGAAATGGACACACAGGACATTTTCTCAGGAATCCGGAACGATCCTCTCAAAATTTATTCTCAACTGGATCCGAGTCTCTGCTTCACTTTGGGAGCAGGCTGGACTTGAAATGGTGGTGTCAAGCGTGTCAAGGATATCTGTAAGAAATATTCTTGCAAGGCTAATCGCACTCTGGTTACTTCTTCAGATAATTCTGTCCAATGGATATAAAGGTGTTCTCAAGTCAGACTTCACCCTTGTAAGAAAGTACACTTCTAACTGGTCAACTATCCCAGAGCTTGTCGATTTTCAACTCTTTGTGATTGTTCAATGCGGCAAAAATAGTGGCGTGAGAGATTTCTTTTCGAAAGCTCGCAAATACACATCTGGGTATGAAAGAGAGTGGCACGAGAAGCCGTGGGTATCACTATCACCCCGATTTTCTTCTTTTATTACAGAGTCGAATGCAAACATTAATCATTACGGTGGGATGAAATCAAACGACCTATTCTTTGTTTTAACACAAACAGAACATGTTTGCTTGAAGAACTTAGAGAGGCAGGCAGACCAGGAGTTTAAATCCAAAACAGCGTTTTTGTTTCCGCAAAACGAATTTGGTTTAGTTTGGCCTATTTTTCAAAAGATTATGAAACATAACAAAAGAGCCAAGTTTGCTCACAATATGGACGCCCAAGATAATTTCCTAAGTCGCCCCAAAATGTACGCCCTTCCATCGGGAATGCATACGAGCAACAGACACGTGAGAAATCAGATGAATGTCCTTCTATCATCAGGGATTTACTGGTTTTGGGAGAAATGGGAAAGAATTCAATTTAAAAGGATTAGAAGTTTCTCATTAATTAAAGAAGTGCAAAACAAAACAGTAACCGAGCCAATCTACCAAAAACTGTCATTTACACACTCTGAAATTGGAATTGTATTTTATGGGCTCGGGGTTTTTGCTTCTGCGTGCACTTTCTCGTTTTCTTGCGAAGTAATATTTTCAGTCAGGGCACGCATTTATGGGTTGGTCAGGAATGGGATGATAAAAGTATGGGAGGGATGGCGACTAGCGATTTGCATATGGCTTATTATGCCTTTAAGTTTTATTTTCAAGAGATATTGAAACAATAATTTAATCCTTTATATCCAAATGTTGCATATGAGCTGCGGCCAAATCGAGAAACTGAATAAATTATTATTATTATTTAATGCAATACATATATAAAAAATACGACACCCTAATCAGACCAGAATCAGCTACGATCACGAAGACAATTTTAGCAGTATTTATTTAAATTATACCTAAATAATATGGGTTGTCGCAAGTAATTTTTCTCACAAGTCAGTATCTTTTTAATCGACCAAAACTTAATAACAACAAAATGGCAGCGATGTAACAGTAAAACAATATGTAAATATATTATTGAATAAGGTAAGTACCTAATATAAGGATTTAGGTAAAGTATTATTATAACTTTATTTTTTTGCAAACTTGAGTTGAATCTCTTCTAAAGTTTTCCCTTTGGTTTCAGGAATAAAAAAGTAAACATAGAAAGATCCCACAAGACAGAAACCACCAAAGGTCCAATAAGCCCCGTCGTTACCTAAGCCATCAAGCAGATTCGTAAAGTAGAGTGTCATCAAAAATGTAATTCCCCATTTTAATGTTGTGAGAATACTTGAGGCAAATCCTCGGACGTGCTGTGGTAGTAGTTCAGGCTGAAAGAAAAAATCAAACAATTATTCAGAATGGCACTTTTTCTTATCAGGAATATGTGAATTTTACTTACAACAAAACTATAATAATAATAAAAATAAAATAATTCATTATGCAATACATATTATGCTTATATTAAAAATATACAAATATAATTACCATTATAATGTAAGGTACTGGCCCCATACTGCAATAAAAAATATAATAAAATATATCAAACTACAAAGTAATTAGACACTGTCTCTTAACAACTTCCAAACCTGCCCCTGAAACTCTTCTTATAATGTGTCTCAGTCGAGAAAAAGAATTTTTTAAATTGTTTAAATTAATTTAAAATATTTTACTCTTACCCCACAGAATAGGCCGCAACGCAGATAATAAGAGATGTTAGAGGAAGCCATCCTAAACTATCCTGTGCAAATGTCGGCTGATCATCTTTGACGTAAAAGAATGCACCCAAACCAGCCAAAGAAAGTGCCATTACAATTTCAGAACCAACCATCATCTTTATTCGTCCAAATCGATCTACAACTAATGCTGCGCCCGTGGCAGCCACCTAAAATTAGGTAGTGGTATGGTATATATGTGGTAGTCCAGAAGCATACATATATCTGTTATATATCACAAAATGAAAGCAAAAACAAAATGAATATTAAAAAAATATTTCAAAAAATCTTACAATCTGAATGGCACCAATTATAATGGAAGCATCATATTCATTGACACTAGATCCAGCATCTCGGAAAATATCAACAGTATAAAATAGTACAGCAGTCAATCCCGTCCACACATCGAAAAAAAAGAGAAGAAAGATTAAAATGATTGCTTTGCGAATTGGTGGATCAAAAAGTTCTTGGAGTTTACCTTCCGATGCGTTTATTATTCTACTATCTTCATTGCTAGCAATAAGCTAAATAAAATCAAACAAAAATAACATTTAGAAACTTTTTAGTACAGAACAAAATACACAACTGGCAACTCTTTCACAGCTCTTTTATACTACCTGATTTTGTATGCGAATTAATCATTACTAAAATACAAAAAAAAAGAGATGAAACGCATGTTAAGTAGTAATTTAACTAAATTCCGCATACTTCCTCTAATTCCGGGTTTACTTGTTCATCTCTGGAAGCTCCACGCAACCACAGTAGACTTTTGCAAGCTTCATGATTCCTATTTTTGGATACTAAGTATCTTGGAGATTCCGGAACGAAATATATAATGACAAAGCAAACTAATGGAATAAATGCACAAACCAGAGCTTGATCTCGCCACGAGAGGTACTTTCCAACAACGAGTCTGAAACATACACATTAGTTAAATTTCATCTATTAGAAACTATCAAAATTAAGTAATTATTGTGATCAGTGGTGCCTAGTAAAACACTAAAAAAATTATTTTCATACATAAAAGTCATTCCAACGGTATTCATAAGATCATAACCATTGATGAGCATTCCACGAATTTTGGGTTCTGAAGTTTCTGCTATGTAAGTCGGTGCAGCGAGAGAATATATGCACCACCGCCGAAACCTGTGAAATACCACAAAAAAGAATTTCATAATATTGTATAATGATTCAAATATTAATCTATATAGTATTCCAAATAACTTGTAATTTAAGTGTAATGAAAAGTAGGTAGGTAAATTGTAGTAGTGGTAAAATTAGGTTAATTGTAGGTAAAAGTATGTAGCATATATCTGTATAGCACACCTGTAAGGAATCTTCCAGCAATAATCATGGGGACATTGTTTGCAAAATAAATTAGAACCCAGCCCACTATTTGCGGTACGGACAAACACAACATGGCACTTCGTCTTCCGATTAAATCTACAAGGTATCCAACAGGCATACATGCTGCACATGCCCCTAACTAAAACAAAATTCAACAATTATTTATGGGATATCATAGATTAAAGCTTAATAATTATTACTTTTATCGCAAACTATACTACAGTAAATTGAAAAGTAGAAATTCATCAATTTAAATGCGTAGGTAATTAGAATTATTTAATACTTACCGTGATAATGGAACTTATCCAAGACAATGAATCAGTACTAATTCCATAGAAATCCCCAATTTCCTCACCCTCCTCACGTAATTTTGGAACTGACGTAGCAGACCAGCACAAAACGTTTCCCCAGGCAAATGACCCCATGTTAGCTATTTTTGTAAAAGGAGAAACAATTTTGAGATTAGCAGATTTGAAATTGTGTTTTGAATTTTAAATAGCTATAAATAACTATAAGGGATGGTCTATAAATGATGTCATCCAAATTATCACTTCTTTTAGACCCACGTACCCTCATTTCATCGCTTTAGCATTACGTAATCAAGTATCCTATAATTATATAGCATGTCATCAATACTTGACTTGACCCATTGGCCCTACCGGTGATGTAATATATGCATGATCCCAAATATACACAAAATTAATAATGTCCATCTTAGTATTATTTACCTGCCAAAGCTGCAATTAACTGTGGCGTAAGCTTTGCCTTGAAATTTGAGTCATGCTTCGGATCTTCACCACTGATTTGCAATTCAAATTTGTTTGTCCCTGATAACGAGGGTTTCTGTTTTCCATCAGAATCAACGAAGCCAGGATTTTCCATCTTTAGTAAAAAAGGATTTGCCGGTTTAGTCTAACGATAAGTAACTTTAACACTACTTGCTATTATATATAATATTATATTAAAACTACTACAATATATAACTACGGATCAAAATAATTGCGCCTGGTATTATATAAATAAATCCATACGAAGCAGCACAACTCAATCTAACAAAAACTTTGTAACTACAAAATTCAGTATTCAACGTTAACCACACGGAAGTGGAAGAAAAATGAATTTTGCTAATTGCAGCCTTACTACATACTCTCCTAACCTACTGCGCACGATGCAAGTACGATGCAAAGTGAAAACCCATAAAAGAGGGAGTGTTCACAAATGACGTCATCAAATGTGGTAAATTTTATGAACTACCCACCTTTCGTCAACCATGTTAAGCATAGGGTAAATCGTCACTTTTCCGACCCACCTACCTACCTAAAAGATGACATTATTTATGAACGCTTCCTACATTAGGACTAAGAGATATGATATTTTGACAAAGTTTTTATCAGTTCATACGCTTGATAAAAACTTGAGGCTCGTGACTGGATATCTATAATAATTCATAAAAATAATAATTTATTAGGATCGATACTATCGAATACAAAAAACAAAATTCCCATTTGGATTTAGAATCCTGATAACAATAAGTTGAGGAGGCTCAAGTTTGCATTCAAGGATTAATTTTTGATGACTGACTGAGAAAGATAACATTCAGTCAGTCCTCAGTCCTGGTCCTCAAACGATATTATCGCACTATCAGCACTATGAGTAACAATGCGCAGTGGCGCTAATTGAAGTTGTAATTTAATATTGGGTATATGTCATATGAGTCGCATGCATGGCACAACTTCATTAAAAAAACAAATAGGGATTTCGTTTTCAGACTATAAGCAGCAAGCACAAAAAAGTAAATTAAAACCAGCAATAGATAAAAATGCCGCAAGCTTCATTTGCCAGTCTCAGCCTAATTTCAAAAGCCAAATGAATATTAGAGAGAGAAAGCAATACTTTGTTTACACTGGTACACACTCGTGCTTGTCAACATGTCACAGTAAAAACATAATGTAGCGTTTAACAAGATTATTACTACCTACAGTAAAGTAGTCCCTAGCTTATGATATAATTATTAAAACCAGACCGCTATCATACACGAAAATTATCACAGCTTCGAGGTAGTAGTAGAACAGCGGCTACTGATCAGCATAAGGGAACAAACCACAATTAGGCGTGCGTACCTAGTAGTGCTTTTTAGATGCTGAGCTTAAGCATCTAATGAAATGGTCATGTCCGTCTGTCCGTCCGTCTGTCCGTCCGTCTGTTGGTCCCACGCTACAGGTCAAACCGTTAACTACATGGTCTTGAAACGTTTTTGGAACAATCACAAATGCAAGCAGGCAGGTCTGTATTGTTTTTTCAATTTAATCGGACTGACCATTGCTTCACAATTAAACGTTGAACTGACCAAGGTCAAGAAATTTAGAAGTAAGCACCATAAAAATCGATGAGCAAACATAGATGGGCGCACTCGAACAGTTCTTTCACCTCCACTCAGTTAGCAGAGTGCGAGTGCAAGGAATTCAAATTGCACGCAAGGGAGCAGTGGAAAGCAAGCGCACACGCCCAGCTATGAAACAAAATAATTTCAAAAACAACACAAGGACATTCTATTAGGAGTTATCTGTAAATTACGTCATTTAGAAGAAGAAGAAAGAATTTATTTGACAAATAAATCATTGGCATACAATTATGCTTCCCCTTTAGGACACAGTATACTTATACAAAATGTTTATAAAATATTTGATTGGATTATGTGATAATAATATGGTTTATTTTATATTAGTATTATTAGTAGGTATTGGCCCTGGTTGGAAAGTATTGGGTTTAGATCCTGGGTCGTAGACATGATGGTGATAAATTCTGTGGCTTCCTCTTAGAGCTTATATTACAACATCGTCTCGTAGGGAGACGGGAAGTCCGAGTTGGATTCTAAAATCTTCGAAGAACTTGGTGATCGTGCCCCTGGCACCGATTAATAGTCCAATCACTTTGGCTTCTTTTAGATTGAATCGTTTAGCTAGGTCGGGAATACATGGTTCGTATATACGTTTCTTTTCACTGTTCACGTCTTTCGCTTGGGTATGGTTGCCTTCAAAATGGATGATAGGATCAATTATGTATCCATTGCGGCTTCTTTTTTCGAAAGCCAAAATATCTACTCTTCGATCAGCTTGAATCCCATCGCCAGATGTACAGGGCAATTCTACATGAACTTCCATGTTTGGGTTCGCTTTTAATTCTGCGGCTATTTTACAATCTTGTTACACTATTTTCTTACACTACACTACTTTTCTGACTCACACTTCTTCTTGCACTATTTTACGGTTCCACCTTTTTAGATGCTAAACTTAAGCATCTTATAAAATGGTCATACCCGTCTGTCTGTCCGTCTGTCTGTTATCCGTACACTACAGGCCACAGCTTTCAAGCGATGACCTTGAAAATTCTTTTAAACGATCACAATTGCGAGCCAGCAGGTCTGGATTGTTTTTTTGCATTGGCCCGACTGGCCGTTTCTTCACAGTTCACAGTTAAATGGGCCCATGCCAGAACTCAGAAAAGTGAGCTTTCCAAAAGCCGAGAAATACATGTAAACAAAAAGAGAATGTGCATATTGTTACGTTTTTAAGGTTATGAGCCGTGTTTGTATGATAAGTAAATAGGAATAGAGGTACTTTACTTTTAATAACTAAAGGCCCTTCGGGACTTGTCCCATGGCCCGTTTATTAACATTTTGAATAAGTTTATACATTTAAATAGTAGGAGTCCACGAGAGTTGTACACTTAATAGTATTTTCTATTTAAAATATTTCAGACATCGTATTGTAGCATTAAATAATTTAATAAATTAAATTTAAATTACAATTCAATACCGCAAGACTGCGCTGGTAAGTAGATATAATAATTACAATATCAAATATTTTTGATTTTACAGTTGGTATTGCAGTTACAAACCGCTGAAACAAGGGAGTAATTATTTAAACAATATTTTGCTTAATAAGGGGTAATGATAATATTATTATGTTCGAAGTATAGTCAACAGTTTTATCAGTCAGAATAAAAGCAATTAAATTTATTGCATTGCTTTTTTATGCTGCGCTTATAACTAAGATAAACAGCAGAAGCCGGTCAGCAGAATTTTGAACTCATACTACATACTTTGCACAGTTCAACTATTATTTGTGATACGTACCTACATGGTCATGTTTGCATTGCAATTAAATTATTTTTTTCCTTATTTCTTTACTGTAATATGGATTACGCACAATTATGAAAATACAGGGTGCACGAATTATATTTGCACTATAATAAGTAAATGAATGAATTTAAAAATTACCAATTTTTTTTATAACTTTCGAAACAGAATTTTACCTTTTTAAATACACATACATAGTTAAAACATTTTGAATTTTGCATAGCTCGTAAGTTCAGATTCAACCTACATAGTTGGAAACTGTTGTTGCAATAATATTGAGATTGAATTATACCATAGGAATAGAGGTATAGGTAGGTAGTTTAGTGTAAAACTTCAACTTATTTTCAAAGAAATATATGTGAGATGCGTACGGATCAATGGCTATATATATATAAAGACAATTTTATTCATACAAATAAAAGTTGACACTGTCCTTCAATAAGGATAGCCCCATGGACTCAGTATACGGTATCAAAAAAGTTTTGGCTCTAGTTTATGCTAATTATTACAGAGTAAGGTTGTGTAATTTGATTTCTATATCTACGGATTAGGTACTGTAGAAAACAAATGATGCTGGCATATTTGTACCGATTTCTTTAGGACGGTCGTAACAATATCTTCAATCAGAGACGACGGTAATGCTTGTGATTTCATGAAATTCACGAAAAATTTTGTTATCGTACCACGGGATCCCACATAAAGACCTATCACTTCAATATCTTGTAACCCGAGCTTCTGTTGAAAGTATGGAATACATGGTTCATAAATTTCTTTTTTCTCTCTGTCAACAGCCTCTGCTTGTTGAGTGTCGCTTTGTTCCATTCTTATTGTGGGGTCCAGGATATACCCTTTTTTGGAGCTTTGGTTATAAGCAATAATGTCCACGCGTCTTAATACCTCACTGGTACATTCTGTTTCTTGAAGTACCTTCCACCCAACTTTACTCATTGCATCGGCAATCAGACGTCTTACTGCATGGTGACGATTGTTGCGAATCAATTCTCCCCTAAAACATTTTCCAAGAATATGCCCTATCGTTTCGGTCTCGTTGCACCCATGGCGGCAACGGAAAGATCCTTGGTCTGGTCGAGGGATTGCATTGACTGGCAAAACATTTCCTACCATTTTTATTGCGGTAGTCCATTCGGACGTAGATAGACCACATTTAGAATGAATCCACTTGTTGTCTGCTGGACATTCGGAAAATTGGACAACGCCTTGACCTTTTTGTGGAAGTTTGCACCAATTTTCATATTCGGTCTGTCTAAGATGGTCTCGGATTAGTTTAGACTTTTTAATTTTGGCTCCTTCAAAAGTACTTCTCAATTCGCTTGGTATGTTGATAAAGTCGAGGCATTTTGATTTCTCGACGTCAAAATTTTTAATTTTGTGGAGTAAATCGTTGTTCGCATTTTTTAGGATTTCCAATGAGTTGAAGTTTTGTATTCCCGCTTCCCATTTGGCTCTTATCAACCCGATACCCTTTACTTTAGGACTAGAATACAACATATTTGTCGGAGTGCTTGTGGGTATTCCTATAATTTCCTTTGCCGCGCTTCTGATGATTAGATTTATGGATTCTAAAAACTTGTTTGACAATTTTGTCAATGGAGCGTGCTGAAATGGGAATACTAAAGTTGGCCATATATAGTCCTTTAAAACTTTCAGTTTTTGATCTGGCCTTAACATGGGTGTTGACACTAATTTTTCGATTCTGGCTCCAAACTTGGTTGCACATTTCACCTCGTCGAACAAAACACAATCATTGAACGTAACGCCTAAATATTTTATAGTTTCATTCGTTCCTATGCACTTGATTGTTGTGTCACCGGAAATAGAAAGAGGCTCTTCGCACAGCTCTCCTTTCACGACGCTAATTCCAAGACTTTTTACGGGATTTATCTTGAGTCCTATAAGATCTAGAGAGGCGGCACATTGCTGGTACAGTTCGACGGAAGAATTTCGAGAATTTCCAATAATTCCAGTATCGTCCGCGAACTCAGCATTAGAAATGTTGTCGTGGAGCCGGTGGAGGGAAAATCCGAATTTTTCGGTCACTTCTTTCTCACTTAGTTCTTGTATTATATGGTCAATAGAAACATTAAAGAGGAAGGGTGACATGGGACCTCCTTGCATTACCCCCCTCTTAAAGTGTATTATACCTGTTTGTCCATTTTTGGTATTGATTCGTGTATGATTATTTGTGGCCAGACTACAACATAACGCTTTAAGTAGTGATGGAGCGGGTTTGGAGTTAATCTGCTGAAATGTATGTGCGTGTCCCACGTTATCGAATGCTTGCGTAATATCTCCGAAAATTACTGTACAGTCTGATTTTTCCAATTTTGCTTTCTTTAAGCACTCATCAATGAGGGTCGTGTTAATTAGGGTTTCTGCTTGGTGAATAAATACTCGTTGATTTTCATGCAGCACTATGTATTCGCGTAATGTAATATCTAATACCTTTTCCGCAATTCTCCTTAGAACGGAACATATAGTAATGGGTCGCCAATTTGCTGAAGAATTTGCGTCACCAGATTTATAGATTAGGATTGTTTTTGCTTCCCGCATAAATTTTGGATATTAATTTTACATTTTCATTTTACTGGACTGGAGCTAGGAGGGGCTACAATGACTCAGCACATTACAATATGTTTGTTAGTTGTTTAACGAATATCACAAACTAAAACACAGCGGTTGCTATCCCAACCACAGTCCTCTTCACAATATATACGTAATTTTAAAGTTCAGTTTATATGTTATAGACATTCAAGAATCGTCCATAATGACGTCCGTCAAATATCGTGGTTTGATGTTATAGATATTTAGCATATAGGTTATACATATTCAGGGATCGTCCATAATGACGTCCTTTAAATATCGTAGTTTAAAGTTATAAATATTAAGTATATAAGTTATACATATTCAGGGATCGTCCATAATGACGTCCTTCAAATGTAATCGTTTTAAGTACCCTCGTTACAACGTCTAATTTTTTTTCAAAATATTTTACCAATCATTCATGAACATAAATATACAGATGATAGGCGTTCAGAGATCGACTATATGTGACGTCCTTTCAATATCATAGTTTACGCAGGGAATATGTTATAGATATTTTATTTGACAGCCAGGACAGCCCTCCAAGGTGTTATTGATAGGGGATGGACAGCGAGCCTCTGGGAGTTTCTTTGATAAATAATGGACGGCGAGCTTTCAGGAATTTCTTGGAATGTAAAGGACGGGGAGCCTCTAGTAGTTTCTTTAATAGGTGATGGACTGCGGGGTTTTACAGGCTTGTTTAATAAGTGATAGATAGCGACCCTCCAGAGGTTTCATTAAAAAGTAATATATATCAAGGCTCTAAGGGTTTTACTAAGCCTCTGTGGGTTTCTTCAATAAGTAATGAACGACGAGCCTAAGGGGGTATCTTTAATAAGTAATGAGTGGCGAATCTTCAGGGGTTTTTTTAATTATTGAGTGACGGCTAGCTTTAGAAAGTTGCTTTAAAAATTGATGGACGTCCAGCTTACGAAGGATTCTTTGATATGTGATGGACAGTAAACCTTTAGAGGTTGCTTTAAAAATTAGTGGACGGCGAGCCTTAGGGGGTTTCTTTGACAAGTGATAGACGGCCAGCCTCTGAGGGTTTCTTTGATAAGTGATGAACGGCAAGCTTCTGGAGTTTCTTTGACAAGTGATGGACAGCCAGCCTCTAAGGGTTTCTTTGATGAGTGATGGACGGCAAGCCCCTAAAGTTTCTTTGACAAGTGATAGACAGCGAGCGTCTGGGAGTCTCTTTTATAAGTGGTGTACGGCTAGCCTCAAGGAATTTTCTTTAATAGACAGCCAGCCCCTAAAGAATTATTTGATAGGTACTGGACGGCAAATCTTTAGCGGTTTCTTCGATAAGTGATGGACGGCTAGCCTCCAAGAGTTTATTTGATAGGTGATGGACAGCGAGCCTAAGAGTTTTTTGACAAGTGATGGATGGTGACCCTGCGGAGGTTTCTTTGACAAGTGATGGACGGCAAATCTTTCGGGGTTTGTTTAATGAGTGATGGAAGGCAAGTCGCTTAGAGTTTATCTAATAGGTGATGGACGGTGAGCCTGGGGGATTTTCTTAAATAAGTGGTGGACGGCAAGCCTTCAGGTGTTTCTTAGACAATTTATAGACAAAAAGCTTTCGTGGGCTTCTTTAGAAATTGATAGACGGCCAGCCTTTAGGGGATTCTTTGACTAGTAATGGACGTCGAACATTTACGGATTTCTTCAATGAATGGTGGACAGCGAGCCTCTGTGGGTTATTATGATAACTGATGTACAACGAGCCTCCAGGAGTGTTTTTGATAACTGATGGCCATGTAGGGAATTGACGGTCAACTTAAGGAAGCGATGCCTAGCTTGACTGTGTTTTTATCTGTAGTAAGCGTGTCACAGGTTGCACAGCTAAACTCATTTAATTTAAACCATGCAATTTAGGCAAACAATGTTGCAAAATACAACTTCAGGGGTGTTTATAGACGTTTTAATAAAACACCTATGTTTTAGCAATCATTTTATGTGGTAACTGAAATTATTTTTTTCGTTTGATGACGCCATTCGTACCTAAGCTTAGCATCTACTTCGGGCCCACGGTTGCCAAATCCGGCGCGAAGCGCCGGATTTTTATTTCTTTAATGTTGCTAAAAAATTATCTTATCAATATTACCAATTATCGTACCAAATTATTACCAGTATTCTACTTAAAATTAAAACAGCGCTATTCAGTTTATTCGGAACCCTATAGATATAGATTGTTACTTACGTAGAATGCACATTGAAACATGGCGCTGTTGTACGAATTATTATTGATCTTTCCCAAGGATAATTTTAAGCTTTAATTTGTTACAACTTTGGGAATACCTAAATAATTTCTTTTCTTCCATCCTAATTTCTTTTTTTAAAGAAAAATCCTATTTCTTCGTCATTAACTTCCCAAGAACTTAAATTCAAAAACAAAAGTGTATGATACATTTTTTCGTGAGTATTATAAGTTCGAGGTATTGTAACTAGTCGATATGTAATTGCAAAAGTTATGGAATTTAGGAAAAAATCATATTCAAAAATTAATCATAAAATCTTTTTAAAAAATGCATGAAGATTTGCGCTTCAAGACTTATATTTTAGTAGTAATTACTTTTAAAATGGTATACCATTCGTTAAAATTGACCAAGTATTTCAAGATATACCAGTAAATTTATGTAAATGTGAATTAACATATATACTAATAGTAAAATATATTTCCCTGCATTTTCACAGGTAATTAATAAATTAAATTTATTTAGTAGCGACATAACATTAATTTTTATAAATTAAAAAACATCTAACGATGAGAAGTGCTATTTATCCTAAAATTTAAAATTCCTGCGCGTTCACTTAACTACGGAAAACCGAAACTGGAAAACTATGATTGCGCTGTTGAATTTGAATGCTCAAAGAGAACTAACGTCCTAAGAATGGGTAAAGGTTTTGGATTAAAAATTAAAACTAAAATCTTTTAATACAATGAAAATTTAACTATAGAGGTCACGTAGAATTAGTTATATGGAGACATTTTGTAAGTACCTATGTAACATGACAGCATCGCATGCTGCCCCAAATTAATTGGTATGCATTTATAACACATACAATAATATTAAAACTATACAAAAATTTCAAACAGTACTGGTTTAGATGAAAACTCAACTTGACAGAAGTAAACGTGCGCCTGCATTTTATTCAGATGTTTTCTACTTTTTCAGTGATCAAGTGACAATGAAGAATCATCTATCTGTAGTGTCTTATCTCTACTGTAACTGCAATGACTTAAAGTGTCAAGTTCATGACCCTCGGAGTAGCGTGTAAGACTCGTACGTAGAGAAATTAAAATTAGTATAATATGTATTGTGAACTTGATTCGATGTGTGATTTAACATAAATTTACTCCTAAGTAAATACACTATAAAATTTGCATAACTATAATGCTAAAAATGAAATATTTTTCATATATTTCAATTATTTGCTGCTGTTGGGTATATTTGCAAAACAGTCAAGCGTCGATGATAATTGGAATAATAATTTAATTCTTTTATTTTTCTATAAAACATACCAAAGCACGAAACACACACTACATTTATCGAATTCTAAAAATATTGAATTCATCTCACAAACCTTAGTGGAATTTGAAATCAACTTTTCTGTTGCAGCTGCCATATTCATTGAATGAAATTAATTCAATTTAATAGAGTCACTACTGTATATGGTATAAGGAATGAATTAACCACCATTACCCAGGTATTCATTGCCAATAAAATGCTACAGCCAGACCTATATGTTCGTTTTTATTATATAATGCTAGTGAGGGCGCCTGCAGCTATTAAAAACAATTCAACAATCAACAAACAATTCAAAGAATATCGGCAATTGAGTTGAACTATGGATTAATTACTGACATAGTAAGACAGTCGGTCACTTTTGCTTGTGAAAATACTGGTGAACGGTAGTCACTTATTTAAAAAAAAACCGAAAATTTTGAGCCCTCAGTGAGCCCGATGAAAAAAGTGCCGTTCGAGTTCGTTCGTTTTTTAAGTCCATAAGGAGCCCATGGGCCTCACAGTGAGTCCGACGAAAAATTTCCACCTCTTTCCCTCAGAAATGAGCCGACCCCTCAGATACTAAAAGTAATTTGTACCTACTACTACCTACCTACAAAAAATGTATAATAAAATAAAATAGTATTAATATTCCATTGTGTGAACGGAATTAACACCAAAACTGAATCATAAATTACGAATTGAACATTTTGATTTATTTTATTTTTTTATTTAGTACAATTAATTAAATTATATTGGATAATATGAATAACAAAAAACATTTAAATTTAATGAAATGTCAAGCAAATAGGTAAAATCTTGACTTGAATATAAATAATTAAAGTATAAAATAACTCGAAAATATTTACAAGTAGTGCAGATATATTTATTAATTGTAAATATAAATAATTATAGTATAAAATATATTACACAAAATACATAACTTGAAAATATTTACAAGTAGTGCAGATACATTTATTAATTGTAAATATAAATAATTATAGTATAAAATATATTACACAAAATACATAATTTGAAAATATTTACAAGTAGTGCAGATACATTTATAACTATATACAGTACTAAATCAGTCCAGAATTAATTTTTTCTGTGACAAATGCTTTTTCAAGCCTCCCTGTGCCCGTCTTCGTTTTAACCTCTCATTACTTTCAGTTTCAGCTCTCTGGTAGGACTGGTATGACTCTGAGTCATCTGAGTCTAAGTCTAAATCAGACTCAGACCCAAAACTTAAATCTAAATCATAATTATAACTGTCCCTGGAATTATTGTGGCTGTGCAAGCCAGTCTTAGTTGTCTTAGTCTTAGTGTGCGTGGTGTTTACACTAGTGTAGCTATCTAAGCCATCGCCATCGTCAGAAATGTCAGAGTCAGAATTCATGTCCTCGTCTTCCTCTTGAAGCACATGAGTAAACCAGTGTCGACGCAGAGACTGTGCGTGCTTAACAGCACACATACAACCTTCAACTTTACACAAATAAAAACCTTGTTTCGTATAATCAAACTGTTTTCGGATAATTTGCATTGGTATTTTTTTATTTTTAGTTGCGTATTTTTTGACTAAATCAGAATATTTTTTTAATTTGATACTTTTTTTACGTGGACCATCAGGACCATCTAAGTTGCTTATAGGATTAAGATCGAGGACAAGGTCAGTTTCAGTAACTTTTGTGTTATCTTTTGGTTTGCCTGAATCGTCATCGTCTGACTCTGACTCTGAGGACTCTGACTTCTCTGACACTGTTTTTCTTGCTCCGTTACAACTAGCTAGTTCACCTTCTGCTCCTGCTCCTAATACGTTACGCATAGTTTGAGGCTTTAAATACGAGCTACTGAATTGTAAATAATTTTGAAACTCGGTGTCATTGCTATTGCTGTCGCTGCTATTATTAGGACTGCGACTACGTTTGCGTCTTTCATACCTGTTAGGCAAGTTAGTTTTAGGCTCGACAGAATTATGACCGTGGTTGATGTTAATGCCATCATTATTGACATTGGGAATATTTTTAATGCCTGAATGCACTTTATTAAATAATACACCAACAGCTGAACGAGGCACAGACGGTGTTTTATCTTTTTGTAACCTAGAACTACGTTTACATTTAGATTTAGATACAGTTGGAACTGCATTTTTTTGCTTACTTGTATTGACAACTGCACATGTTGATGGTGTAGAATCTTCTTTAGCTGAGGCTGGGACTGGGACTGAAATTGAAGTTTTGATTTTGCTTTTGCATTTGCTGTGTAGCTTGGTATTAGAAGCAGCAGCAGCAACGCCAGCAACAGCATTATCAGAGTCATTGCGAGAATATGAGTTGGAACATCCAACGTTGAAAACTAAATTGATAACATGTGATCCCGCCAACGATTTTAATGAATTAAGTGATGCCAGCACTGAAGTTTCTGAAAATAAAATAAAAATGTTACAAAATTAATACCCAATTTTAAAAATTACTAAATTAAATTAGTAACAAAAGAATGCAAATACCATTGTTATATTGAATCTTCTGCAAAATATACAGTTACAGGTAAGTGTTATGTGATACTTACGAACAATGTTTTCAAGTTGGCTGGTGTCAAGCAGTGCTAAATTTGATAAAACAGTAGAATTATTGTTAGCGGATGTGAAATTATTGTCACTATCGTTATCCTCATTAACGTTGACGTTGACAGCGGCAACATCATTGTCTCTAGGGTCACGGTCACACTCCAGTTCGGAATCAGCTAGAAGTTTAAAGTTGAAAAACAATTTTTAGCCTTCATTCTTATTCATATTTTGTCAACAAAGAGCTTTGAATTTAAGCTTAATGTGTGTTGCCTGCCTGGCGTTAAATAAATTAGTTTAGATCATTTATTAATACAAAAGTAATTGTGTTGTTATTTAAATTTGAATACTTTGCATGCATGAATAAATACTTTTGTTAAAATAGATACCTTGTTTTTCTTCATCGTTTTGAGAGTCTTCAAGTGTTTCATTTTGATAGGCGCAGCCACTTGAACCTGAGCCACTGATTACATTGGTGTATACTACTTCTAATTCTTCTCCATTTACTCTCACGCTATTTGGAATTCGATCAATGTAAACTATACCATCCCCATCCCCATGCGTATCAGCTAATGGGTAAGACACCAAGTTCACATTCTGAAGTTCGGCAGTTTTAAGATCTTGAACTTTACAGGACTGAATGGTTTTATTCGTGTCTGAATCAGTAGTTGTGCCATTCTTGTCAACATTTTCAATAGTCTGTAAATAAAAATAGAATAATATTGTGTCCCATTTTAGAGATTTTCTATATAGGACCATTTTAGAGACTAATATACGGTTTTCATAGCCCCATGGATCACACAGGGACACGCAGTCCAGTGGTTTAACGACCAGCAAAAAGTTAATTAGCCTGTAGCCAATGAACAGCTGTTGCCAGTAGGGGAATATAAAGAGCTGTAATTCCAAGGGATTTACATTTTTCAGCAACATCTTAAGCTGCTGACATAGCGGCGCAGGGACTGGCTGCATCACTATTTGCCTTTACTTTCATCCCTCTAGTAATACGAGCAATTATTTCTTTTCCTTATAAATATGTCTTCATATTAAATCAAGAGCAACTGGAGGAAACAGAACTTAGACTCCTGGACCAGGGGCCCAGTCAGCTCTTTGTGCTTTAGCTCGATCCAACATGAAGATTAGACGTATTGAGGGTGTGACACCAATTCCGTCAAACTCAACTCGGAGAAAGGGTGATCGTCGTGGTCAACGATTGTAGAAGAAGACGAAGAAGATCGGAAGAGAAGGAACAACAACACCACTCCGAAAACATCCATTTGTTTTACACATACCTGTGAAAAGGTTTCATTAGATTTGTTTAAACATTTTGTTTTTATTACAGCCAACTGAGCCAACACAATCCACAAAGCTACGTTTAATTGTATTTTATAAAAAATAAAAAATAAAAACCAAATGCGTGCACATTTAATCGTTTAAATTTGAGATTTGTGTGCTATATTGTGCATCAATAATGAAGTGAAGTTATCGATAGTGATTTTGAAATGCTTATGCAGATAAGAATAGATACATTTTAATTATTGGTGTATTAAAATCTCGCATACCTTAAATATTTTCTTATAGCATTCCCATGTCTTTAATTCTTATGAAAATCCTAAATTTTTAAATTTAATTCAAAGTGGTGTAGCAACCGCTTAATTAAGTTGTTAATAATAAATATTTACATTTAGTTAGTAGTACGTACAAAAATTAAACCACCATGTAATTAATTTCTAAATACTCCAAGCAAAATTTATATTTCGTGTTAAAACATTGCAACCTAAATTTAAATACACATTTTTAATATTAAAGTTATTATTTTTCTTACAAATTTGCTTGATTGCACATGATTTTTCTTCATGATGGCTGTTAATTGGTTTCTGGGTTGGCCTTCGCTCCTGACTTTGCTTTCATCTTCTTTTTTTGCGTCAACTTTGGCTTTATCTTCGGCAATGAAAACTTATTAAAGTCGACGTCATTGTTGGAATTTGGAATTGAAACATTATTATGGTTTGTCAGTTTGTAATGTCTTGTCAATGAGCATGTATTTTGGTAGTTTCGGTCGCAAACTGGACAAACAAAGAGCCTTGGATCACAATGTAGGAGAAAATGGTCTTTCAGTTTTCTATCGGCAGTCATTGTTGATTCAGTCTCAAAATTGCAGTTCGGGACACGGCAAACACGCACTGCAAAAATCAAAAAGAAAATGATTTGTGAATTAAAAAAACAATAATTAATTTACTGTTTAACCAGTGATACACGGTCGACACTGTTGCTTAAACATGCATAAAAGACGAAACACAAAACACGAATGTGTTGAGTATTAAACTATTAAGTATAAAATAAGAGACAATATGGTTAATAAAATTTAAAATGATAGCAACATGGTTTAAAGGTATAATTTGAAACTCACTAAGTTTGTCCACTTTCGTTTGCCCGTTTTCAGTATTTACAATATTTGATTTCACCAAAGTATCAAATAACTGCTTGTAATTTTCTAAAGTTATTCTGGGCAGACTATCGGTTTCTTCTAGAAAATAATCTGAGTGAACTTTTTTCGTCTTATTCTCAAAACCTTTAATTGGGGAACGTGGACGTGTCGTCACTATTGGCAGCAATACTGGCATAGATTCCTTGTCTTGATGAAGATTAGATTGTTGAACAGGTTGAACTAGAAGTGGAGGTGGAGTTGTTGGTGTTTCATTGTCATCCAATGCTGCTACAACGGCATTTGATTTTTTCATTTTCAGCTTCAGCAGAGAACCCTTAGGTGGTTTGAATTTTAGTGAATTTGGATTTTTCTTTATTATTGCTGCTTTATTGCCTTCATCACTTCTATGTACCAATTTTCTTTTAAGGTGACCCCTACGTTTTATTATTGGTGATGTGGAAGTGGAATTTTTTAATGAAGTATTTTTTGGAATAGTTAGAAATTTTGATTGTGAAATTGAACCACTTTCTTTTTTTGAATATAATTTGTTGCTAAGTGCCGTCAGATTTCTGCTAGAACACTGTTTTTCAAATTCACAGATCTCTGTTTGTGGTACTTTCGACGTTTTCAAAGATTTAGTTTTAGTTTGCTTTCTAGGTCGACCAGGACCTCTTCGCTTCAGTGAAGATAAAACTTGGGATGACTCAACGGGCATTGTTGAGTTTATGTGCGTCGGTGTCGGTGTCGGTGTTGATGAATCTTGTAAATGCACTACCATGGTGTGTAAACGTGAATGTGAATCATCTTGAGTTTCAGTTTCGTCAATGACAACAGGTTCTTTGGGGGTCAAATAAGGATTAAATCGTGCTCTACGAACAATAAAAGAGTTGAAGTTCGAATTAATGTCATTGTCATTACAAGGTATTAACGGTGAGATCACTGTATTGGACGGTGTTGGTGTCGGTGTCGGTGACGTGTTGTTGCTGTTGATATAAGTTGGCAAAGTTGGTGATGGTTCTGACTTTGATTCTTCTAATAACTCGTTTTCTTGAATTTTACCGTCACCATGAGGGTTAGCAACAAATAGGTTACAATTTTCTGCGTTGTTAGCAATTATATTAATTCGTGAGGGTCCTTGATCTGATTGTGATGTAGCTTCCTTAGCAGATATAGGCAAAGGCACAGGTTGTACTCCGCAGCCACTCTTGCCCGTGCAATTAACACACTTAGAAACGTAAATATTTACTGTGCTGTTCTGCCCTATTGTAAATAATCCAGCCCCCAATTCTATAAAAACGAAACAAAAAAATACATATGTCAAATATCAATAACCAGTAATTAGGTGAGACTGCATTGTGAAGCATCAAAGCATGTATAGCAGATAGCTGCATGTAGCCTGTAGCTACTTTTTTTGCTTAACACATAATGATGTTTAATGTTTAAATATATAATTATAAACTTACCTTGCAAATAATTAGCACCAGCACTGCAACTTGTACTTGACGATACCGCATTTATGCCTGGAAGTTTCATTTCGAGCTGAACGTCTGCACAATTATTAGTTGTTGACAAAATACTTATGTTTGCTGAAAATTTAGGTTTTGGTTCGTGTTGCAACTTGGTAGCAGAACCTGTGGCTGAAGTTGCAGATCTGTCAACTGATGCTGAAGTCAAAAAACTATAGGTAGGAGTAGGAGTAGACGTCCGTAATTCGATAGGCTTCAAAATACTCGTTTTTGTTGTTGTGGATGGGTCAGAAAAGGCTGAACTAACTTCGTTAATTTTGCTTGCTTCCTGTAGAGACACCGACAGGGATTCTTGACTTCCGTTGTGGGCAATAATGCTCATGTTTGTTGCATTATTAACTAAATTGCGTCGAGCACCAAACATTGAGCTCCTTTCATCACTTTCATGAAATTTCAGACCAATACTCCTGCTTTTCGAACTTTTGGTAGTCATACTTTTACTGTTATTATCTTCAGATGAAAATATAAAATCAGTTTTTTTGCTATTAATATATTCGGCTTCATTATCAATATTGTCAAACCCCCGAATCCCGCCAGGTATAATATCTGAACTGCTAGATAGATCTAAATCTAGCCCTGTGATTGCAGAAACGTCCAAAATATCTGAACTGTCTAAAGTATTGTTAAAAATGTAATCCGGATCAGACATTTAATTAGTAGTTAAAATTTACCTAAAATAACACAATTATTTTTATTTTAAAATAGTTAAGTGTCACGGTCTCACGGTTCACAATAGTTCACATCAGCTCAAGTTTCAACACCATTTGCCATTTACGCTGCTTACACACCACAATCACAAGCCACTGCTTCAATTTAAATATTACTAGCAGTACAGTAACCGTCACCAGTGCCAGTGCCAGTGCCAGTGCCAGGTGCCAGTGCCAGTACCAATTGCAGTTTTCAGTTTGCAGTACTCGATATTTTTACGGAAGACAGTACTGAGTCCAAAATGAGCCAGACGGTCACTTTTGAATGAGTCGGACTCAATACCCCACTACGAAAACGAAAAACCCATGAGCCCTCAATATGGGCTCATGGCATGAGTCCAAATGAGTCCAGAGGAAAATTGAGTGAGCCTGGCATGAGCCCAACATTTTTTGGTTTTGTCGACCGGGAGGGCGGTCGTGAACGAAAACAGCCAGGTCACTTTTGTTTTGTCTTACTATGATTACTGAAAGTTTACTTCAATTCTTTAACATTTTAACGACAAGTACATACATTATATTAGGCAATATTATTTTTATTGTTTTGCTCTGAGACGGGTGTAATCAACCTCACGCACAACAAATTTTTATTTTTTTTTGTCAGAAAATAAAAATAATTCGTATTTACGGGATCATATTTGAATAAGATGTATTCATTAATCAGTTGATACGTTTTCAGTTAGGAGGATTTTATTTGACTCACCAACCCCTTATCATAGGGTTAATCTTATTCGCTCAGTGATATTACTTTTAACTTCAGTGCAACTATTTTAAACCATCATTAGAATTCCTTGTTTTATAAGTACTTGTATTAGCAATAATTACTTTATTCTTCAGTGAAGGCCTTTAGTGACTCAAAGGACTCAAACACAAATTATTTTATTTTTCAGTGATGTTTACTTCATATGATATTATTTTAATTGTCAATGGATTTAATTGTAAAACGAAAAGAAGTGAAAAGAAGTATGTACAAATACTGCTGAAGCATACCAAGGGCGAAATCGTTCCCATAAACCTGACTATTTTTACAACTTTAAATAAATGTTCTGCAATCATGGCTTAGTGGCTTGAGAACTGCTCGCGAGTGATAGTTCCTTTCACCTTGCGGCAATAGCTTTGGCATTCTTCACTTTTTTAATTTCTTTAAGTAAGACCTTGATTTCACTAGAAAAGTTAACACTTGTTAGTCCTAAGGATCTCGCTTTTCGATTTAACTATTGTTAAAGTTGAAGCCGAGAATATTAAGGCTAAACATTGTTAACTTTTCTAGTGAAATCAACGTCTAACGAGGAAACGTTTACGGCGTAGCCTAATACCACCCACACTATTTTTTTCTCAAAAGAGCATGTAAAAAAAGTGGGGTAGCGTCAATCATATTTCAGAATGGGCCTTTTATTTTGCCACTGGAATTTTCGAAGACATAAAATTGCTAATGTTACCTAATTAAATGAAGGTCATATTTAAATATACTTTTCAGACTTCAATTGTGTCTGCAGGCTACATTTCTAAACTGATTTTGATAAAATTTATAGTTTTGTGATCGTTACAATGTTTTCCAAATTAAAAATTCTCGGAATTTGAAAATTCAAAAAAAAAATATTTTGCAACGATGCGCAATTATTTTAATAGGACTTAAAAATTAATAAATATTTATACTTTTCAAAAAAATCAATTTTTTGGATTTTAAAAAACCCAGAATTCGCTTTCTAGATAATATTGCAAAGATAAAAAAACTTTACTGTTTTTGAAAATCGTATGAAAATTGAAGGAGGTACAGGGTTTTGATGAGATCAAAACAAGGAAATATTCTGCTTATTAAATAATTACGCATTATTGAAAAAAAATTTTTTTTTTGCATTTTCAAATTCCGAGAAATTTTAATGTGGAAAATTTTGTAACGATCACAAAACTATAAATTTTGTCAATATCGGTTCAGAAATATAGCCTGCAGACACAATTGAAGTCTGAAAAACATATTTAAATATGACGTCCATTTAATTAACATTAGCAGTTTTATGTCTTGAAAAATTCCGGTGGCAAATCAAAAGGCCCATTCTGAAATATAATTGACGACTACCCCACTTTTTTTACATGCTCTTTTCAGAAAAAAATAGCTTGGGCGGTTTGGCGACGCCCAGTTGTAAACATTCCCTCGTAAGACTCGATCATGTGATACCAATAAACTACTCGAGAAAAATCATCCATATCCATGATCATCATTATCCGTTTGAATATTTCAATTTCTAGCCACCTTCAAAGGGCTTTCAAGGCAATTGGAAAATTATTGTATGTATTTTTCCTTCCACCAAGTCCGACCCTGAACTCCTAACATAATTATTCTAATTATTTGGTTTGTCAGATAAAACAAGGATAGGTACATAAATTGTGTCTAAATATATAACTGCAGGAAAAAGTATGTACATGAAGTAATTATCACGGCATATAATTTGAATAATTACTGCATAAACAAGTAAAGTCAAATTAGGTATTTCCACTCCATTTAAGAGTATTTCACTGAAGCACTAAAGGACCACCCCTTATTATATAGTGCCAGTTTGACATTTTAACAAAGAATCGCAATAGGGAGCGCAGCACTAGGTAATTACATAGGCTAAATCCCATCCCAGCTAGCAGGGGTATTTCCTAAAAATATCATATAAGGAACTGTTTACTGCGGATTAAAGTACACACACAAAACATCTCCAAAAGATATCCCCTGAAGCTAACGTGAGCTATTTGCAAGGGATATACCGACAAAGACTCATTTACAGTTGTTATGTTGTTATGTATAATGTTATATTAATGGTGTATAGTGGAGAGAAATTAATGAATACTTACATTGTTGATCCTGGCAGTCAATTCCGAAATTCAATATGACTGAGTTGATTATATGCGAGCAATGGGAGTTTTCAAACTGCTGATTAGGCGTCAATTTATAAATAATATCGATGAAATCCTTTATTGTGTTTAAATAAATGTGTTGTGTGCTAAAACTTGATATCTATAATACTGATCCTTCTATTCCTAACTAGTTGTCTCAAGGACGGCCAAAAGCGTAGTGAGCTCTCACTCAGATCTCCGTCTTCACCACTTACGTCATTCTCGTCTCACTTGTCTACTTGTCTTTATTCGTTTTCTTGGAACTATACGTAGGTACTAAGCAAGTAAGTAGAACCATTCTCGTATCTCTGAACTACGGGCACTCTCTCCAATTCTCTCTTTTTACGGCACTTGTGCATGCTTTTGGATCTGTACTCAATCCTGTTTTGTTTTGCTTTCTCAGAAATCTAAATACACATGAACTGCTGCGTATCATTTCTACATTTTTGATAAAATGAAATACATAACCCTTTTTTTTTGTTTACTGTTTGTGACGGATTCCTTACATATTAATGGTAAGAAGATTAAAATAAAAATATTAAAGTTTTCAAATTTTTATTTTAAATTACTTAACTTACATTTTAATAAGACCTTTTGTTAGTTAAATCTTTAAAGAAACCATGTTGATGGAAATTTTAAAAAAAATGTATTAAATTCAGCGCTTATGCTAGTTAAATTACAAAATTACAAAAAAATAAAATACACAATTAGGCGCGAAATTAAAATTTAATTAACTTTAATATTCCTTTTAATTAAATCCGAAGAGCAACGGGAAATTGACACCTAATTAATTATAACTTCCAGAACTCTAGTAAAACTTATATGGGCAATAACTTTGATAGTGACACGTAGTGAAGGTAAAGCGCAAAACATCTATAGCATAGCACGAGACCTTGAATTTATTTGCTTCTTGGAATTTACCTCTGTGCATGAATGACTTTAAATAATCGTGAGATACTCAAGTAATTACACTGTAGTGTAGTCAACTGTGATGTCTGTAAATATGTATGCGCCTATAAACTGATATTGCTACTTTGGAAGAGCATTTAATTCCAGCTGAATGGAGTGCTGAAAACCCTCAAATGAAATATACTGTGACTTTTTGCATCAATTAGAATATTATTACATTTTAGCACGGTGCATATTTCATGCATTAGGCATTGGAATTTGTATATATATATATGTATCACAATCCAAAACAATTTCTAGCAAAGCATTGTAATAATTATATCGTCTGTGAAGAACAAAAATGACCCATATCCATTTGTAGCTAAAAAAATATCAACTATCTAAAAAAATATTCAAATATGTCTTGAGAGAATTTAAATAGATTATTTTGCAAACTTTCAAAAACATGAAATGAGAACAATTTGCACCTTTTGAAAATCATGGAATTAGAACATTTTGCACATTTTCGAAAACATGAAATTAGAACATTTTGCACCTTTTCAAAAACATAGTTAAAACATTTTCCACCTTTTCAAAAACATGGAATTAGAAATTTTTGCACCTTTTCGAAAACATATAAATAAAACATTTTGCACTTTTCAAAAACTCCTAATTAACATTTTACGCATGTTTCTCATTTTTTTATGACATAGCTCATTTTGATTGTAGCTGAAATTGGATATGGGTCATTCTGGTTCTTCACAGACGATATACTACATGTTTTCAAGTTCACATTGAGGTAGATCTTGCATCTACCTTTTTAAGTTAATTATATAAACTTTGTTTAAACTATATTTTTAAAAACAGTGGCGTCGGAACCGGGGAGGGGGGGGGGGCAAAGTGCCTCCCCTTGGAAAACAGATGTCCCATGTTAAACCATCCCCTATGGTAAAGATTGGCCCAAGTGTTTGCCCCACCCCCTTGCTAAAATAGGTTCCGATGCCCCTGAATAAAAATACCTACGGATGTCAGTAATGTTTTTGTCAGAAGCACTTATTTCATGTAGTGTGAATGAAGCATCAAAATGACACACATCAAGTTTAAAGTAGAATTAAAATGTGATATTCCAAATATCCAAACACAGGTACCGTATTACTCCAAATAGAAGCCCCCGGCTTCTATTAAAAACAGCACTCTTTACCCCCGGCTTGTATTGGAGGCCCGGCTTGTATTAAAATTATGTTTTTCGAAACCAAAAATAAAACTTAAAGTTACCTTATTTTTGACAACTTTTCATTATTTTCAGGCATTACATTATTTGCTATAATAATTTTGTTAGTGCTTTTTAGTGCAAATAACTCCACAAAAATGCTACTACAAAAATCAAATCCATAGGCTGTACTTTTAAATTTTTTTGCAGCTTGTTCTCCTGAATTTTCGTTTGCATACTTTACTACCTCCAGTTTCTTAGCTACTGAATATGATTTCCGTTTTTTATCCATTATTTAATTGCTTCGTAAACATAAATAGAGAAACCTATGCAACCCACCTAACATGCCTTACCTACCTAGGTACTTACATGCACACAAAATATTTGATGTATTCCCAGACTTTACGTTTGCAAAAGAAAGTTGAGATTTGAATTTTAGGTCTATAATTGTATTGTATGCCAGTGATTTATTTGTCAAATCAATTCTATTTATCAAAGGATATCTAGTGCATGACTTTTTTACCCCCGGCTTGTATTGGAGGCCCGGCTTGTATTTATACTCACACCCGTTACCCCCTGGCTTCTATTGGAGGCCCGGCTTCCATTGGAGGCCCGGCTTCTATTTGGAGCAATACGGTAGTTGCTAAAACTTTAAGTACGAGTTTATAAAATATGCAAAATATTCTAATAACCAGTTTTTAAAAAGATCAAAATCTGTTATTTATGTTTTTAAAACGTGCAAACTGTGCTATTTACTTGTTTTATGAAATCAACAAAATGTTTTATTTACGTGTTTTAAAAAAGTGCAAAATGTGCTATTTACTTGTTTTGTGAAAACATCAAAACGTTTTATTTACAGGTTTCCAGAAGTGCAAAAATGTGCTATTCACTTGTTTTATGAAACCAGAAACATTTTTTATTTACATGTTTTAAAAAAGTGCAAAATGTGTGATTTACTTGTTTTGTGGAAACAGCAAAATGTTTTATTTACAGGTTTCCAAAAGTGCAAAATGTGCTTTTTACTTGTTTTGTGAGAACAGCAAAATGTTTTATTTACAGGTTTTTAGGATCATAATTTAGATATTTTTTTGCTGATTTTGCATTTGGGTTTAGCAAAAGGTGGATATAATTACGTCATTAAGATTCTTCATATGAGTGATGTCATTTTAGTTTTCCAGAATCACGATTATTCATTGAGTCTGAGGCGAAGATTGCTTACCAGCTTTCCACAGTGCGTAGGTGAACTTCCATATAAAAGAACATAATTAAAACCATTCCGGTTAATACTACATACGTAATAATATACACTGTACAGCATTATTTCTGTGTTGAAATAAAAATCAAACCACGGCTACATGCATATCAGCATATAATTATATTAAAGTGATTTTAGTAGTATCCTAGCCAGATGAGGAAAAGACTACTAAAAACTAAATGGGAAATTAAAATGCTTGAGTTTAAATTACGTATATAAATAATTACATACAGCCCTGTGATGCCAATCAAATATTTAAAACGCAACAAGTCTTCAAATCCAACTATTCAAAATGCTAATAAATGCATGTACATGTTTTAAGCTTTACTATGCACATACACAACGTAGAAATCGTCTCCAATGATTCATTCCTTATTCTTTGTATTATTTTCATTGTAAGCCAAACGAGAACGAAATAAGGTCGTTCTCGTCTTCTTGATCGGTCTTTTTTTCGACGAAAAAAAGGCGCATATGAGCCCTCCAAGAAAAATAAAACGGACTCCTCGAGTTTTGGAGCTGTGTGCAGCTTGCTGGAGCCCATGCCTTCGACTATGAAATTTCCACTCCGCCTGCTTTCTGGGCCGACCCCCGACTATAGGAGCATCTTTTTTCGTCCACTGTACGCTGTACGCTGTAGAGCACTGTGGATGGTGTGGACTACCGTGGAGTACCTAAGTACCTTAAGTAGTACCTACCTACCGTATGCCGTATACATAAATACATTTAATACCTATGCTGTATGCTGATGCTTATTACTGCATATATATTATATTACTATATTGGTCGTAAGTATAAAGCATGTGGCCAACGTGTAATAAAATTTAGTGTTTCAACTCAACTACTCAACAAATAATTATTAATTATCTCTCTATAATAAACTAACTAATGGTGGTCGTAGTCCTGTCTGGTTGTTGATTTTGGATGTCGGCAGTAGTAGTAGTATTAATTCAGACTGAATACTGAGCTACTACTACTGTCGGCTAAGGCTATGACAACATAAAATGAGAATGTGAGATTGCAGCGTCAGGTCAGTGTGAGTTATTGATAAACGTTGTAATAAAAATATGTTTTTCACTGTCAGTATTGACTATAATAGCAAAGTATTGCACTTCTAGTGGGAAAAATAATAATAATATTTAAAAGTCAGAAGTTGACAAAAAAATAATAATTATTATTTAAGTTGAGAAATAAAAAAAAATTTGTTGCTGAGAATCTACAAACTATCATCAACAACAAGGTTCCACCCAACACACAAACCTACAGTCAGACCATGGCAACAAGTAAGTAGACAGTGTTGGATGTTGGATTGATAGAGCAGTAAACAGCGAACTATGTTGATTGCCTTCGACTCACTCTGACACTACAATTTCACACTGGACACTTACGGTAGTCATACCTAAGCCGACATTCAGAGTAAACAAAGACGGTATATCCATATACTAAAGCGGTTGTAGATATTGTTGTAAAGAAGCACGTAATCCCACTCAAAAAATGAACCATCAAAGTTTACTTTGAATGTTGGCTAACGCTATGACAACAACATGTGTCCAGTGTCAGAGTGAATTGATCAAGGTAGTAATAAAAAATACTTTTTCTACTAACAGTCAACAGTATGCACTATAGCAAAGCATTAAAATTTAACACAAACAACGAATCAATAGGATTGCAATTTTGCACTTTGATTTTCTTCATCTGCATTTCATTCATGCTTTTGATTATTTCAATCACTGTACCTTTGACCTCATAAATGCGGAGTTTTTACACGCTATGATTTTATGTAGCAGTTGTTTCCACTATGTAATTTGGTAAGAGTTCGTCCATAAATGATGTCATGACTCATGTCAGTGAGTTTACTTATGTATCAACAAGCATTTAGGCCCGCCGATTTCAGCGGAATTGCGCCTTATCTGGACACTGGCCCCGGTAACCCACTGTCACCCTAGGGTTGGTCGTCGTGTGCACACTCACAAAATTGACACGGATTAGTCTTAAATTGAATCCACACCCCATTACGACACCATAGCCGCATTTACGACCAACCGTTGTGCACTAAAACTAACTCTGACAGGAGTTGCAACTGAACTGACACTTCCACGTAGTGCGACTTTCCTTACATTGCCCAGTTGGGCAACTTCATAAAACAAATCTAGTGTTGCAACCTAACTAACACCACAAGGTCGCAGAGCGTGACTAGCACTGCCTGGTCGTGCCTCTTAACACCTTATGCTTGGTCGTTTAACCTCTACGACACATACTGGTCGTAATATTGAACCAACACGGCCAAGTTGTGCACTAACCCCAATTCTGCCAAGTGGTGCAACCAAACTGGCACTATCAGGTTGTGCGACTCAACTAACACTGCCTAGTGTTGCAACCTAACTGTGACGGCCCGTCGTGCAACCACACTGGCACTACTAGGTGGTGCGACATAACTGAAACTGCCAGGTGTTGCCACCCAACTATGACGGCCCGTCCTGCAACTAAACTGACACTTCTAGGTGTTGCGACATAACTGACACTGTCCAGTGTTGCAACCCAACTGTGACGGCCCGTCGTGCAACCACACTGACACTACTAGGTAGTGCGACATAACTGAAACTGCCCGGTGTTGCAACCCAACTGTGACGGCCCGTTGTACGACTAAACTGACACTAATAGATGGTGCAACCTAAACGACACTGCCCAGTCGTGCAACCTAACAGACAATACTCCATAGTGAAACGGTACTGAAACCGCGTTGTCACAAAACAGATCTTTTACTGCCCTGTCGTTCAACTCAACTGACACTGCGCTGTCATGTAACCTAACTGACACTGCTTGGTGTTGCAACCCAAATGTGACGGCCCGTTGTGCAACCAAACTGACACTACTAGATGGTGCAACCCAACTGACACTGCCCAGTCGTGCAACCTAACAGACAATACTCTGTAGTGAAACGTTACCGACACCGCGTTGTCACGAAACCGACCTTTTACTGCCCTGTCGTTTAACTCAACTGACACAGCGCGGTCATGTAACCTAACTGACACTGCCTGGTGTTGCAACCCAACTGTGACGGCCCGTCGTGCAACCAAACAGACACTACTACGTGGTGCAACCTAACTGACATTGCCCGGTCGTGCATATTAACAGACAATACAAGGTGGTGAAACGTAACGCCACGATAAGTTGCATATAAAAGACAATTTGTTTAATTGTTGTGCTAGGGCATTTGAGTTGTCGAGTGTCAGTTGTCGGTGCAAAGTTTGAAAGTACAAAAAATCACTACTCTGTTAGTCCTTTAGGTCTCCTGTCACCTTTTAGTTTAGGAATGTAAGCTGCAGTTGACAGTCAACACTGCCAACAGTACATTTTGCTCTTAGTGCTATGCTATATACAAGTACAAACCCAAGCAGTGACAGTACAACCCAAACCCCAATTAATAATAATGTAATTCGGCGTATCAAAACTTTTAACTTTCACACAATATTAAATTGAATATTTTAAGCATGCATTGAGAATATTAATGGCAGCATTATTTTATTATAATTTTAATATGAACACTACATTATTTATTTTTCTTTTACCATTCCCCTTAAAATTAAAAAGCAAAAAGCATACCATGAATAAAGTATAAATAAAAAATAAATATAGGAAGAAATAATCATTCCTATTCTATATTTTGTACTATAACTATTATATAGTATAGTATATAACATGGCCATGTTATTACATGTCACATGCATACTATACTACTATTACATACGTAGGAGTAGGAGTGAAAAAGAAACGTGGAAGTACAAGTTACAAGGCACAAGGTAGTTAGGTACCTCTATTTTAATGTACGCGTCAAAAATATATACCTTGACTCGTCAATGGTAAAAACTTTTTACCACCCCCTTCTGCCTCAAGCGTTTCTAGGGACCAAGGCGCATCGGAGCTCTGTGGAGCTGTGTGGAGCTGTGCGTTGGAGCTGCCTTCGTCAATTTCCAAATCTGGAGCCCATGCCTTCGAGTGTTTGGGAGAGCGGCGCTTCGGTACCAGATCGGTCAGCCTTCGTTCTCTGCTACTTGGCTGACAGTGATTACTTTACGTTTTATCTCTCGCTTCTTTTATTATGTATTGTTACAAGAGAAACGAATGAAGAATTATTTAAGATTTATTGTTGAATTTGAATAATTTAAAATCAACAATTATTGATTAATTTATTGATAAGTAGTGAATTTAACGTACAATTTAATGAACTGTAATGATGAAGCATAGGGAAGGAGGAAATAGCAAATGAACGATTGACTAAACGACAGAAAATAATAACAGATCTGATTAAGGCTTGGAAAGTGACAGATGTCATTTTTTTTCCTCTGAAAATTCTCTTCATATTGTGAAAATTTGATGAAAAGTGAACTGTTGAATAAATCGCTAGTTTATATATTTATTTTAATATTACTACGCTACGTTGTAATACTTATTGCATCAATTTATCGTCTGTGGCGACACTTGTGATTTGTAGTCGTTTACATGTATTATGCTGTATATTGAAAGATTTTCTACTTAAAACAACAAGAACTTCGGCATATAAGTACCATGTCTTTTTTATTGATGGATTTTTTGAAGAAGAAATTCGCTGTCATGATGTAATTAATTGCTTAGTGCAAAAGTTTTAAACTATACACATACTAACGAGGGAGGGATCAGAGATGATCCCACAGAATCACCTTCATATATTTTGTTTTCAAAATACCATGTGAAAAAAAGTAGATTTGCTTAAGAACATGATGCGAATGGGTATTTTGACTTGAGATTTTTGAAAGTATAAATTAGCAAATGGTAATTAAATAAGCACCATATTTAGTTGACTAGAAAATCAATTTCTTATGCTTTAGCACTGCGCAGCTCTTACAATTTTCGTCCGACTTTTAAAAAAGGTGTAGTTTTGTAATTCTTAGTACATTACCTCAAAAGTAATTTCTGGATTTTTGAACATTCAAAAAAGTTAATTTTTTAAAAATCGGACGAAAAATGTAGGAACTACAGGGTGTCAAGCATTAAAAATTTATTTTTAAGTCAACTAAATAAAGCAACCATTTAATTATCTTCAGCAAATTTATACTTTCCAAAATCCCACTTTTAGCTAGTCAAAATACCCCAAGTGTAAAATCCGAAATGAAGCAAACAATATCCGATCATGTACTACGTGGTAGGGTAACTACAACGTATCTAATCATATCGGTGCAAATTGCGTTTTGGCGCCAAATACAAAAATAGAAATTTTCAAAATTCGTCGAAATGAAAAATCTTGAAAATCATATGAGAAATTAAATAGAAATTTTACCTTTACCCAATTTCAAAAGAGACCCATTGACTCTAACCGTGAGGTCATAAACGATCCCTAAGAAATCTATTCCCAAAGAAATATAGGCTTAGTTACTTATATTGAAAGCAAATAAACAGAGCAAGATCTAATTGAAATCAATATTATTACAACAAAGCTTGAAAAGTCAGTATGTGAGTAAGTAATGCTAATATTTAATACAAAAGTCGCAAGTAATTTTAAAAATCTAAGCGCACTTCATATAAGTATTATGCATTTAATTAATTTCCACAAACACATCCACACAAACATGTAGAACCATTTTTACTTTACTATTTATTTACGCATAATTCAATTTCAACATGGCATAAGTGCATAACTCATTATGGGCGAATATTAGCTCGGGTTTTGTTTTACTTATACTCGTGTTTATAAAATAAAGTAGGTAGTACGTACTACAGAAATACTGAAGTGAGTAAGATGTTCAGATTCAGACAAGCAAAGTCCTACCGCGTGCTTAGCTAAATTAATTGTTTAAATCAAAATTTACTTTAAGTGTGTACAAAAAAGTTGAAAACACCCTATAGAAACTGTAAAGAGCATTATTATTTGAGATTAAAAAAATGGTTGGGCTTTACATTTCTCAGATATTGTTATAACACTTAAGTAAAATAAAGCACTACTTGTTAAATTACATCTAGCAACATTAATTTCATTTTAGTTTTTACGAGCATTTGAGCATAATAAAGTAATACAACAAAATGTTCTAGAACTCTTACTATACTATTGTCATAGAAATTCTTCTATTTCAAGAACCCTAGTATTTCCCTTTTATTAGCTTAACCAATGTTTAACATTGGGTGATTTCAATACCCAAGTAAACCCATTTAGTCTACCCGTGGTATCATTTATGGAGGATCCCTTACTACACACCTAGATACCACCCAATCTAATGACACTGTAAACAAAAACTTACAGGACCGGACGAAGGAATTGATTTTAGGCAGCAATTTGCTCCTATACAAAAACCACTATTTACATTTTATCGATGATTTTCTGTAATAAAAAAAACGTTGTATGTACGTGTTTTAGAAAAATTAAAAATGTTCTGTTTACTTGATTCAAAAAAAGGTAAAATTTTCTATTTAAATGTTTGAAGAAAAGTAGAAAATGTTTTATTTCTATGTTTTTGAAATGTGCAAAAATATTTATTTTCATGTTTCTAAAAATTCAAAATATACTATTTACAAGTTTTTAAAAACTGCAAAATGTTCCATTTACATGTTTTTTTGAAAATTTAAGCAGCGGGTGCTGCCTCCGCTGGCCGCATTGTCCGGCCCTGAAAAAAAACTACCTATTTTGGAAAGTGCACTATAAAAGTTGGAAAATATCATTGTTAGTGAAGAAGCATATTGTTGCTTAAGTCTATCCGAATGATTAAATGCGCTATAATATGGTGCATGCCTACAATGTAATAACAAGGTAACAATTTTCACAAGAATGTGCAAAATGTGTTTTCTAACCTTATACTGTTCAAAATGTAATATCTACACCAATAAACAGTAACACGTAATACCTACACCTTTAAAATTAGAACCAAACGTGTCACCCTACATGCACACATTGTTGGGTAGAAAATAGGGTAAATAGAATTGTTTAAGGTTTTTAAAAAAAGGTCAGAAAAAAACACAATTGCTAAGTATTTTAAAAAATTTTTCACAACCCTTGAAGCATGTGTTATGAATTTACCATATTAGAGAATTAAATAGGGGAATAAAATAAGAAGTAGAGTGGAAAGAAAAAAATAAAACAGGATAGGGTAGGAAAAGAAGCCCTAAGAATTTGATAAAAATGCTACAACCAAGACGTACAAGAAGACAACTTCTTTAATTTGAGGTACAATCAAACTTTTAAAAGTCGCGGGGCCATCCAATGCTATACTCTTATTGTAACAGTTGAAAAATGTGACACACTAAACAAGTCCAGCCTCCTTATGACGAAATATGCTCACAAACGCCAGCCATCTATACACATTTTCCCAATATGGTTGACACTGCTTGTGAATCAGGATTGTATTCCGACATGGGATCACGAACAAAATTACTTGGAATATAATATGGCACAAGATATTATGACTATGTATCAAGTCTTATATCAATCAAGCTTGCCTTTGTCGCTCCGATTCAAGTATCGCAAACAACTCACAAGTAATAAGAATTCGACACGTCATACGTACGCGTTTGAGGAGGCAAGAGTCAGACCTAATTCAGATGTCAAAAATTTGCATGTAGATCATTATCAGCAGAGGTATGAGTTTAAGTGCAAAAGAATAATTCCGACACACTGCTTCACACAAGCAATGCAAAATTATTACAAAGACATCATTCAAGATAGAAAAAAAATAATTTGGACTCCTGTACTACCCAAGCTGCCACAATATGATATTAAATGGGAAATCTTTTGGACAGAATCAGTAGATTCCCCCTTCTCACGATCCTTGGACACGTTGACGTCCCTTGACCGAGCTGTATATAAGTTTTTGACATTAAAAACAAACTTGTCACAACTCAGATCAGACCGATTTAAATTTAAGACAAAGAATCCAATATTGAATGGCCCCGAAATTTACAACTTTGTCTTGGAAAAGTTTGACAAAAAATATTTGCATAGCAGGGCTATAGAGCTTTATCCTGTCGAAGATACTCCCTCATTCAAATTTATCACATCACATGATCTCGTGACTCATGAAGGAAACCTCAACGTGTTTGTATCACCTTTACAACCTCCAGTTTGGTTTTTAATTTTTGGGGCCACTTTCGCAATTTCGTTTGTCTTGATACTGGAAAAAGTAATTTTTAAAAATTGGACACACAGGACATTTTCTCAGGAGTCCGGAACGATTCTCTCAGAGTTTACTCTCAACTGGATCCGAGTCTCTGCTTCACTTTGGGAGCAGGCTGGACTTGAAATGATTGTGTCACGCGTGTCAAAGATATCTGTACGAAATATCCTTGCAAGGCTAATAGCACTCTGGTTACTTCTCCAAATAATTCTTTCGAATGGATATAAAGGTGTTCTTAAGTCAGACTTTTCCCTCGTACGAAAGTACACCTCTAATTGGTCAACTATTCCAGAGCTTTTTGATTTTCGTCTCTTTGTAATTTTTCAATGCGGGAGCAATAGTGGCGTGAGAGATTTCTTTTTGAAAGCGAAATACACGAAATACACATCTGGATATGAAAGAGAGTGGCACATGAAGCCATGGCTACAACCAAAATTTTCTTCATTTATTACAGAGTCGAATGCAAACATTAATTATTTTGGTGGGATAAAATCAAATGACCTATTCTTTGTTTTAACAGAAGCAGAAAATGTTTGCTTGAAGAACTTAGAGAGGCATGCAGACTGGGAGTTCACATCTAAAACAGCGTTTAGATTTCCGCAAAACCAATTTGGTTTAGTTTGGCCTATTTTCCAAAACATTATGAAACGTAATAAAAGAGCCAAATTTGCTCACAATATGGACGTCCAAGATAATTTCTTGAGTCGTCCCAAAATGTACGCCCTTCCATCCGGAATGCACATGAGTAACAAACATGTGAGAAATCAGATGAATGTCCTTCTGTCATCTGGGATTTACTGGTTCTGGGAGAAATGGGAAAGAATTCAATTTAAAAGGATAACAAGTTTCTCATTGATAACCGAAGTAGAGAATAAAACAGTAACCGAGCCAAACTACCAAAAGCTGTCATTTGCACACTCAGAAATTGGAATTGTATTTCATGGGCTCGGTGTTTTTACATCTGCGTGTACTTTCTCGTTTTGTTGCGAAGTACTGTTTTCAGTCAGGGCACGCATTTATGGGTTAGCTAGGGATAGAATGATAACAGCATGGGAGAAATGGCGACTAGCGATTTGCATATGGCTTATTAGGACTATTAGTTTGTGGGCCCGAAGTAGATGCTGAGCGTTTAGCGAATATTACATTTATTAATAAATGTGAAAGTCCTTCTTGTAGCCACGTTGGAGAATTATCTAGAAGATATTTGTATTTTTAATCAGCGGCAGCTATTCCTAAATTGACATTTTGCAACTTTTTTTTCAAAGCATTGTCAATAGTAATGATTTAGGCGACGTTATTTATGGACGATCCCAATAAAGTGGTGATTTCGGCGACGCCATTTATAAACCATTCAAATAAAATAATGATAGTTTTGGGCGACGTCATTTAAGGACTGTGACTATCTCAATAATTTAGTATTTTGATGACGTCAATTATGGACCATCCCAATAAAGAAGTGATTCAGGCGACGTCACTTATGGACCATCCCAATAGAGTAGTGAATTGGGCGACGTAATTTACGGACCATTCTAGTAAACGAATGATAATTTGAAGGACGTTATTTATAGAACATCCCTGTCATCCACACTGTTTTCTCGAAGTTAAGATTCGCTGTGGTAATACCGATTGCGTAAGATATACTTGAACTTCAGTAGCGCGCCAAAAAGAAACGTAGTTTTCCCTTTCGGTTGTATAAATATGCATATACGCTAATGTATGTTTTATCCGTTTGTGTTCTTACCATTTGAATGCGTTTTCATTCGACCATTTGACTTATTTTCAAAAAACTGGTTGGTTCGATTAACACTAAAAACAATATGGCAATTTCCTCTTGAATTTGTGGGCAGTTAAAAGTTGAACCCTTCTAATGTGCTTCTACATGGGACCATTTAACAGTTATTGTTTTAAGACTTGTTAGTTCGATGAACCCGAAAAGAAATACGGCACATTCTACTTGTTTTTGTGGTCTTATAAAAGGTTCTTAAGAAAATAAGTTACAAAATGGGACCTGTGGACAGTGTAAGACACGGAGCCGGTGACCGGTGGGACCGATTGCACTGACCGGGAGCCGAGCCTGTTCTATACTTTTGAGACGAGCCCAAGAGTTCCTGTGTTAAATAATAGGGAGGCTCAAATGAGGCCAAAAAGAAAGTTACGTTTCGGTCCTCGGTCATTTTTTTTTAAGAGCTCATTAGGGACCGATTGTCTTGCACTGCCTGTGGAGCATGACCAACAGACAGACAGGTGGAAGGATTGACCGTCAGATGGACAAGACCATGTTAATAAATACTTGAGCTCAGTATGCGAAACCAGATTCACAAGTCTTACACCCTCTGTAATTCGGGGCGGGTAATGTAAATTCATGGGATTTTTGAATGCGTGAAATCATGGAAAAGGCAAAATCCAGAAAAAACTTACCTACCTAGAAATTAAGGGAAGTATGCCGCTAATGTGATTTCAACTGCAGTTTTGGAATAATAACATAAAGAGTGGAAAACATATTGAAAGTTCCTCCATTTAACTGCTAACTATTGCAAACCTATTAATACGACCTTGGCCAAAACCTATACAGCACTGCGCAGGCGCTTTTCTGAGCGTTTAAAAGTTACTTAAAAAGGATCAGTTCAAAAATGACCTGTAGCACACGACCTACAGACGGACAGACAAAAAAATTCAATAGATATGCTTATGAGCTAAAGCTCAGTATCTAACAAAACTATAACTAAGAACAATGTAAAAGCAAACACGCCAACACACTTGCGGAATAAAACTGAAAAGAAATACTATTTTGAATTTTAGAGCCAAGAATATTACATATATCGTATTCGTATGTAACTTCATTATTTAAATGATGTTATTTTTAAGGTGCGTAGATGGCAGTGGTCATACAGAATATCTAGTGTAATTATAGGTACATAGTTGGTATGTTGCAGGCATTCAGGGTCGTACACAAATTGCGCCACCTACGTTTCTGGTGGGTCACTTGGGAAAAAAAGGCACGCCATGTTAAAGACATAACCATTTAAGCAACGCTATAGAGATTAACCATTTAGGTAGGTGGGTCAAAAATTTTGGTGAATTTTTCTGACGTCATTTATGTCCAGCCCATTACCCGTTTTTTATTTCATTCATTTTTATGCGTTTTTACAGGGCTCTTCAAAAACAATAGGGCACTTTTCCCTCGCTTTTGTGACCATTTAAAATTGCTTTGACAAACATCACTTAATAACTGTGACCTGTAGAGCATAAAGAACAGACGGACTGACAGACAGACCGACACACAGACGTGCATGACCATTTCAAAAGATGCTTAAGCTCAGCATCTAAAAAGCGAGCTGGAAGGGCCCTATTGTTTTCGGGTACAATCTTTTCAGTAAGTGTTTAACAATTAGCAGTTAAATTTACCAACTCTCAAAATTTTTTACACTCGAAAACACACTCGTACAAAAACCGAGTTTGTGTCGGCCATCAATGCTCCTCGCATTACATGCTACGCACATAGATACGTAGGTACTTTGAATTTTTAACTGTAGGTATACTGTTGTTCAAACTTTCAAACACTTCTGGGAAAATCCACACGTACTGCAGGTCGTACGTGTAGGTATAGTTGGCTGACAGGGGCAAAGCACAAATGGCGTCACTAAAGTTGAGGGTGGGCCACTTTGAAAAAACAAGAAACTCAACGTCATTGATAGCTATTTACGCAATCCCTAACAACGTAACAAGGCAGGAGAGTGGGTCTATTTTAGTAAATTTATAAGCGACATTGTAACCTGGCTCCTGCTTGTCAATAGTCTGTGGACTGCTATGTCAGACACATAGTTATTATGTTATAGATATGTATGTATGTATGTATGTTGATTTATTGCATATACGGGCCTAAGACCACACACAAATCTGATTAATATTTTATTTACATTAGTTTTGTTTAAGCAAAGTAATTGTTAAACCATCGTAGCGCATATAATATTTGTTCTTAAAATTTAACATGTTTGATGTAATACATTAGTTAACAATAATTAGTGATTAGTAATTGAAACCCTCCTAGATATAATGCCAGACAAGGACCTCTCCGAGACCTTATTTTGGTGAAGGAAGCGGTCCTGGCTGACAGTTACCAAAGTCGGAATTCAGCCTACTGGTATTATATTTTTTAAGAATTTTTGATCACAATGTCTTGTAACAATATTACCGTTATTTTATTTTGATTCACTAACCTAGTATTACCTTCTGTATTTAACAATTTATTTCTAGTTGAATACTCATCATTAGCAGTTGTTTCTATTAATTTATTTTTTATTAATTGAACACAGTTTGCATAAAGCTGTACTTAAGAATTCTACACTAACAATTCCCTCCAAAATTAAATTTTCACAGTTTGTTGCTTTGGTTTTTACTCATGATCTTGGTTAAGAAGCTAGCTTTATTTGAACATGCTACAGGAAACTATTTAGCGTATTTTTCAATGATATTTTGTCCTTGTGGGTGTCAACTCTAATAGCTCCGACAACAGCTCATTTATCACTCGCAGGTTAAAGTACAGTTACTAATTTTAATAAATTATATTAGTTTATTTAACATAGACGCATTTGACATTTTGATTCTAGTTTTAACTAGTTAGATTATATCGTTTAGATTATAAGATCATTTCAGCGGTGCACCTTGGTCAGAGTTATTCCGTTACTAGTGTATCTGATGCCATCAGCTTCAAAAGAGTAACATTCAACGTATTTAACAGTTTTGATTGAAGGGTCCCGTTTCTTTATCCAGTATTGATTTGTTAGGTGCATGTAGATTTCTTTTGTTTTCTTTTACTTCGGCACTGTTGGATGTAGACTTGCAGTAAAGACTCCTTTAATCGAGACTTCTTTTGTAGCACCAAACCCACTTCATCCTTGTCAGCTAGCTGGACAAAAAAAAGTAGAGGTTTGCCTTCAGTTTTGTTGCAGATTCGTTTTGCTAGTGTATCTGATGCCATCAGCTTCAAAAGACTAACTTCCAACGTATTTAATAGTCTCAATTGAAGGGTCTAGTTTCTTTATCCAGTATTGATTTCTTAGGTGCATGTAGATTTCTTGTTTTTTTTTACTTCAGCACTGTTGGATGTAGACTTGCGGTAAAGACTCTTTTAATCCAGACCTCTTTTGTAGCACCAAACCCACTTCATCCTCATCAGCTAGCTCGACAAAAAGAAGCGGTGGTTCGCCTTCAGTTTTGTTGCAGACTCGTTTTGCTCTTAAAATATGTGTGTAATTAAGTTTAAGGGTGTCTATAATTACTGATTTAGCATCCTCTACTGGAGAGTTACTAACGGGTAGGCCTGTGATTAAAATTTCTTTACTTCTGTTCGGTCTCACAGGTTCATTTACTTTTAACTCAACACCTTGAAGTCGTTTTTCTAACTCACTAAATTTTGTTTTCATAATATTGACTTCAATTTCTAGTCTTGAGGTAGCTTTTTTCATCCTAACATCTAGTGATTTCAGTTTTGTTTCCATGTTGGTTTCCAAAGATATTGGTCTTGAATTAATTTCTTTCTTATAGTCTTTAATCAGAATTATTATGTTAGCAGTGATTTGTGATGTTATTTGTTGGCTGAGTTGCGATAGTTGCTAAGATTGTTGCTGAAATTGCTGAGACAATTGCTGGAAGAGGTAGGCGGCTAGCTGCTCGTGTCCGGTCGGTACTGGGATTTTCTTTTTGTTCGGCATAATTTGTATCTTTTAAGTAATCTTGTATTCCTGATGTTTTTCTCAATCCTATCAAAATATACGTGTTGCTAGTATCTTAACAATTTTTTACAGAAAATATGGAATTTGTGGGCCTTTGGCCTACGTATAAATGAGAAGGAACTTAGCTTTATGTTTTAAAGTTGATTCTTGCATTTTTTGGTTTATAAATTCTCGTCCTAGATTTCTATGTATGTACTCCCATGGGGTTTTACAGTATTTTCGGCTTGCGGCGTGGCAAGATTTTGAGAACTCGTAAAAAACTAACTAGTTAAACTAAATTTATAAATTTTTGATCAAATTACACTTGTTGACGTTTTTTAGTATTTGATTACGAGTTAAAAGAAGACAAAAACTGTTATTCAACTGTTCAAAATTTGTAAAGTAAGATTAAATTAATGAAATACTTCGGGACTACTTACAATTTAGATGTTTGCGGTTTGCGTGCTCGATGGTCTCTTATATGTTATAGATATTCAGTATATAGGTAATAGATATTTAGGGATTGTCCCTAATGACTTTCTCCAAATATCATAGTTTTAGGAACCCTTTTTACAAATTTATTTTTTTTTAAATATTTTAACAATAATTCATGAAAATAAATATACAGATGATAGATTTTCAGGGATAGTACATGAGTACCGTCCGTTGAATATCATAGGTTACGCAGGAAATATGGTATAGATATTTGGGTGTTTTTATGATAAGTGGTGGACGGCAAGCCTTTGGGGTTTCTTAGACAAGTGATGGACGGCGAGCGTTTTAAGATTTGTTTGATAAGTGATGGAGGGCGAGCCTCAATGTGTTTATTTGAATATCAGAAGACGGCGAGCCTTTGGAGATCTTTTTGAAAATTGATAGACGGCCAGCTATTAGGGAATTCCTTGATGAGTAATGCACGGCGAACTTTTAGGAGTTGGTTTTATAAGTGGTGGACGGCGAGCCGCTTGGAGTGTTTTTGATTAGTGATTTAAAGCGAGCCTCAAGGAGTGGTTTTGATATCTGATGGCCAGATAGGTATGTGACGGCCATCTTTAGTAAGCGATGGCTAGTTTGACTTCAGCAGGTGATGGCCACTTTGACTTCAGTAAGTAAAGGCTAACAAAAAATTTTAGTTATTGTTTATTAATTTTGTTTTGTGTCTGTGTCTTTTTATCTGTTTTAAGCGCGCTACAGCTTGCATAACCGGACTGATTTTATTTAGACTGCAATTCAAGTGCAAAATGTTGCTAAATACAACTTTAGGGTTTAATTTTGTCGTTTTAATAAAAACCTATATTTTATTAATCATTTTATGGCGTAAATGAAATTATCTTGTTCCCTTTATGACACAAATGGTTACTTATGCTCAGCATCTACTTCAGGCCCGCGGTCGCCAAATCCGGAGCAAGGCGCAGGATTTTTTAAGACGGGCACTGCTTATTATTATCTTTAAATTAATAAGACAAATTAAAATAATAAATAAAATTATCAATAAAATTGCCATATTTGTTTTATTCCAAAACCATCGTTATTATTTTTAGTTTGTATTTAATGTAATTAATTATTACCTTTTGTTTTTGAAACACTGAAAATAAAATCTAACTTTACAAAACCTACAAAACCATTTTCCTATTCCAGTAAACTGCACTATTCCGTAAATCAATAAAATTACATAGTTACAGCTACTACGGTGTTAGGTACTAACAAAACATAGTTATGGTATCTGGACAGTACCTATTGTGGTCGCGTTAAGTTTTGAGCCTTTTGTACATGCTAAATGAGCTTGTTGTTCCAACAACACCTTCAGCATTCATACAATCTTTTGTATCATTCGACCCTTAAATTATTTTTGAAATTTTAAAAAGCAAGTAAAGGAAAACTTCTTGTTATCCCATACGTCTTAGAGCAACATACCCCCTTTTGGGTTCATTTGAGCTAAACTATAAACGTTAGGACAATACATTATCGACCATTAAAAGGTGTACGGACATTTTCCTCCCGGAAATCTCCCATCTCTCGGACATTTTCCTTCCATGTAGTAACCCCGGACATTTCCTTTCCATTCCAAAGCAGAACTGGATCAAGTGTGTTAAGAATTATTGTATTATCATAAATATTTAATTGAGGCAGTTAGTAGATCCTTTACAATGTTTGGTTTTGCTATTTCAATAACTTTTTGAAAAATAAACGAAATCTAAAGGGTTATTTCACTTTGTTGTAACATTAGAAACCCCGTAAGGAATTGTTCAGTTTTGTAACTCGGCGTTTTTTAAATATTTCTCACAGCCGTTGAGGAAAACAAACCAAAACTGGACACATATGACTATAATATGTCAGGGCATACAGATCGAGGTCTAAAAAAACTATGCGAACTACCTTCGTTCAAATACCGAGATAAAATTTGTTTGTCAGTTCTAGTCAGTTCGCAAATGCAACCTGTCCCGATCGTCCAACAAACCAAAGGACAAACAGACGGGCTGACGTACAAAACCGAAAAGGGAGGTACCTACTAAAAATTACGATATTTAAAGGACGTCATTTATAGACAATCCCTTTCCTTCTATTAGCTATGCAGGTATGTTCATGACATGCAGCTTAAAAAAAATTTCCGCCACTGAAAGTTTCAGGACGAAGGGTCGTCTAATCCCCAGACACTTTCGACTTGCACTTTACCGCTTTTGGCATGTCGGCTTTACATTAGCAAGAGTAACTAACCCGGAACTTGACAAGCTAAGGCAATACTTGCAGAGCGTAGAACATTTATCAACCTTAAATGTGTTTAAATTATTAATCTTAGGAATTACGTGTCGTGGTTCTTTCTTCACTTGTCCATAAAATGATAGCTCATGTCACTGCTTAAAAACATGCACACAAATGTTTAAATTTAATCAAACAAACGAAACCTACCGGACTCAGGAGTCAGTGGATAATACCGTGCACATAAATATTTAAGCTTCTAATCACATTAAATTGCAATCGTGACATTACATTAAAATTATTAATTCATTTCAAACAGATATTCGTTTTTATCATAATCAACGCCACAAAATATATTCAACTTTATGGAAATTAAAGTAATTACTTGCATAGCCTAATTTAAATTCTGAAAACTTTTAGCAACACGCGTTAGTAACGCCTTTTGACATTTCCATTAAATTACGTACTGACTCTAATATTTAATCAATTTATCAACGTAAGCTGCAAAATACTTGAGCTGATAAATTAAAATAGCATGAATAAGAAAAATCGCAGTGAATCATTTCACGTCAAACGTAACTCATCGTCCGATTATTTCTTTTTCTGTCAACAATATTTCGCCCACAAAGACTTAAACTTGTAGATTGTAGTACTGTTGTTATATTATTTCATAAATTACGTAAACTATCTCATAATAATTAAATTGTATTCCAAGTTCTCATATCATGAAGTTTTATTTTTTTACGTTTGTTGCCGTGAAAATAATTTCATTTTTGCATGAATATTCATGCAATCCAGAATTTCAGCAATTTCTTGCTGCAGAACATCAGCGCGTTTCTCTGGAAGAAGCGTTGTATCCACTACGGGAATGCCAGTGGGTCATTGTCATTGAAACCCCACAAACAGAATTTAGTTTTTCTGTCGAATGGACCCTTAGTGAAATATGGCGTCGTTACGGTTCAATGGTGCAAACATACAACAATGTTAGCCGCATGAACAGATATTGTCAGTTCTTACGTCATCATGCTGCGATTTGTTACGTCAACGTTATCATTCCTTTAATCCAGCCAATATCAGCTGCAAACAAATTTTTTGAACGTTTTCTTTCATCAAGTAAGAGTTGGGCCATGAAGATTCACACGAACATTCAACAAAATGTTGATATTGTGATGCTTATTACGCCAACATCTTTAAATTTCAAATATTGCACATTTCATTCAAGTGCAACTTGCATAATGCCAGTAAATTTCATACTGAATGTGTTAAATTCTAAGCTTGATCTACACGCGCCAGGCGGGCCCTCCCTTTATAGAGTTCAGGTACTGTGTAAAAAGAGTAGGCCAAATGTTTGCTATTCCAAGCTGTTGCAGGAGTTTGAAAACTACAGGTCAACCTCACACAGAAAAATTGTAAAGAAGCTTCAAACGTTCCGATCAAACTTTCATCAGACATCAGTTTCTGTCGTTCTCGGAGAATCATTCGACATGCCAAAGAAAGGTCTGACAGCCGCCGAAACGTATTTGTCTCGCAGCTATGCTATCGCAATTGCCCAGAATTTGCAAATTATCTCTCAAATATTGAATTTAACTCTCACGAAGCACAACTCACGCTTATATGGAGATCAGTGCCGTGAAGGGCTTATTTCATATACTACTGGTAACTCTTACAGCAAATATGTTTTATCAGAAACTGTAGATACAACTACTGGGGGAGTTTACGTTGTGCTGAGTGTGTGTTGTAGCATAGGGGTGTTTTGGGGTTGGTGGGGAGTGATTGGGGAATGGGGAGTGAGAAAGAGCGGGTAGCTGGGAAGGTATCCGGGAAGGTATGGGGGAAGGAACGGGAAAGATATGGAAGGAATGAAAACGGGAAGGTATGAAGGTAAGGAACGGGCAGATATCATGAGATGCATTGGAAGACACGGACTGGCATTGTGTGCAGTAATTAATGCATTATATTAATAATAATACTGAGCAAATCCATGTACGTAGGTAGGTACGCATATTGATAGTAGGTAGCTCCCTATGAATGGGGATTTCCGTTGTGTTGTATGCTTATTGTAGGAATATAAGTAAAATGAACCAGGAGAAATGCAAATAAAGTCATTTAATTAAAGTATTTACATATTTACATTTTATTTTTTTTGAGTTTTTCTTGCTACACCGACACAATTTACATAAATATTTACATATTGGTTTTTAGTATTCTGAATTAAACTTAACTTAAATTAAATATTTACACAACGTAAATACAATATTTACACATATGTACATCTTAAAATACATCCGTTTTACAATTAGTTTATATTTTTTTAAATTTGTATTCATAGTATATTATTAGGCTAATATTAAATACATAGGGCTACTTACAATTAAACTAAAAACTATAGTTGCTCTTACAAGCTTACACATACTTTAATTTTGTTTTTTAACTAAAATTAATATTTACAAGAATCGTTTTTACAATATTTACATATTTACAAAGTTTTGTTTCACGTATGTGATGTTGTTAACCAAGTTATGTCTTACTTAAATCAACATGGCCAAAGGGTAAACTATAATTACAATTAGTTGGATCTGGAAATACTCGAGATAAATCTAAAGAGTTAAATGCCAATCTATTAAAGTTTACAATGTACAAGTTATGGTCCTTAGACCTTACAGAATTCACGTTCATCTTACAAGGTTTGTTTGTTTCCAACATTATTTTATACTTGTTGTGTTTACACTGCCTCATTGCAACTGCTGAAATTCCCGCACACTTTTGTTGTTGAGTGTCGTTTAAGTACAATGAACTATACATTTTTGGTCTTAAAATAATTAATTCTTTTAAGTCTAAGCTTTGTATTCTTAACTTTCCGCTTTTATCTTTATTTAGGATGTGCAAACCTGGGTACTGGTGCTCATACATTTTAAAGAACTCGTGGTCGCGAGGGATTTTGCTAAAATCAAACTCCATCTTTGCTTTAAAAATATCGTCCCAGAACGTATTTAGCTCGTCGATTGTGTGCATTTCATATCCGTCGGTATCACTGTAATCCAGATGTGCTTTGTCGTGAAATACTTCACAAAGACGATCCCATTTTTTATAGAACAACACTTTTGCAGTATCTAAAATAGCGACTCCAGTTAATGGCGAGTTGGTAACGCGATATGTTTTCAATTCTTCTGTGAATATGCTGAGATCTTCAGACAATCCTTCAAAGTCTTTGCATCGAGGTGAGGCTAATGATTTTTCTGCTTCTGCTGCACTTGTACAAATATGAGCATTTACAAATTCCAAGATATTTGTAATTGTTTTCCCGTAAATAACATTGTTATTTTTTTTAAGTGCTTTGTTCTCAAATTCTGTTTTGGCTGCTTTGCGTTTTTCCAAGTTAACATCAATGTATGGTTTAAAACAGCGTTGTTGTTTAAATCTTACGCCACAATGAACTTTTAATAAAACTAATCCCTTAGACAAATAATACTGCAGAGCTTTGAAATGCACTGTATACTTGTACTTGTTATGAAGAGTTAACATTAATCGGGGGCGGGATACTTGTCGCTGCAAACTAGCAGTTGTAGTTTTATTTGGGCACATGATGGTAGCAACGTCCTGCAGATTCAATGTTCGCTTTTCCATTGCAAGGGGCAGGTTTTCGTCTCGTTTGTGTAAATGTGCAGGGTATTCCAAATCCACTACTAGTATATATCCGAAGCTACCCTCTTTGTTGCCAAAATTAGAATCAGCCCAGTTAATATGTTGCAGGTCTTTGGCTTCCATGTACTCATAATCCGACACTGGCATTAGCTGTTTTAAGCAATATGCATACAAACTATTGATGTCTAGTGATAGCAATTGCTTGCGAGGTTTTGACTCGTCAAATCCTTCCGGACATCGCTCATGGTTGGCAACTACATGCTTCTGAGTGAAAATACACTGACCGCCGCGTATTCCGTTTGTCGCAATGTCTAATATTCTTTGATCTCTTATGTAATCAATCTCAGCATCCGTGAACTTCAAAAAACACTCCCAAGAGAAGCTGGGCAGCGTCATGGAGTAAGTTGGGTCAAGTTGGTAGTTTTGAAGTCCAATTTTTCTAAAGTTTTGCCATACTTCAGCAAGTAAAAGTGTTTCTATCATACACGAAACCCGAGTATAATCGCGCAATGTTGTGAGTTCAAATTGATTACACACTTTTAGCACACTTTCCCATTCTGTTTCAGAAATTGGCTCGTCGTCTAGTATTGATCGCTGAAATTGTTCTCTTAAAATAAGTTTCTTCGAAAATGCACAACGATTGTTTAGTTCTTTGAACGGAAAGCACAGGGGCGTCTGTAATAGTTTAATACATTCTTCTTTATATCGCTGAGCTTCTAGGTTTGTTGATCTTATTTTACTTAAAGGAGCAAAATGCGACACACACTGTGACACAAGTTTTAGATCTTGTTTATTTTGCGATTTTAAAGATTCAACTAAATCTGTTAAACTTGTGTCCATAAATAAACTGGAATCGATGAAACGAACTTTAAATTTTGAGTTGAATTTTGTTCCAGTATACTGTTCTCCAGTGTTCTTGTCTGGCGGGTATTGGAGATGAAGATCTGGTAGCCAAGTATCCTTTGAAGTTATTGTTATAGATTTTATATCACTGGCGGATTTTGCAATAATTTTGACATCTTTAGCTTTAAAGTTATTTGTTTTCATCGCACTTATTATTAGGTGGTAGTCAATTGTTCCTCCACAGTGTGAAATTATGGGTATTTCAAACTTGTACTTTATTTGTAGATTACATCTGCTGCATGCTGCAAACTCAAAGTTACCCTGGTGGTGGTTATGATGAAAATTTTTAAATATCTTCTTATTGTTGTCAAATTCACGTTTGCACATGTGACAATGTGATGCTTCATTGAATTGTTTTTTTTCTTCCTCTGATGGCTGCACAAAATTGTTAGTGTTTCTTATTTTGGACAATAACTTTTTTGCCCAAGTGAATATTCTTGTAAAGAAATGATTCATCAAATTTAAACCATCAAAATACTCCACTGCTATAACCTTATCGTAGTATTTCATTTGACTGATAACAGCAAACGAATATGCGGCTGGAAGAATCTCGTTTGAAATCTTGATATTGTGTGTTACAGATTTTGTATCTTCAGTAGGATTTAAGAATGTTGAAAATTTATAAACAATGACGTACGGGTAGGGAAGGGTTTGCCACAGTTTGGAAAACTTGATTCGTTCGTGTAATTCTGGAAACACAATGTTTTTTGTCACCAGAGTTTGGCAGTTTTCTAGATGCTGATCCAAATTGTGTTCTGAATTAAACGATCTAAAACACAGCTGGCAATAAAATTGCTTGGTATTATGCCCATTACGCAGAAACTTGTTTATGTCAGTAATCAACACAAGATGATAAGCTTTGGTTGCTTCGTTTGCTGAGTCGTTTTGGATGAGAAATAAATTACACTTTTCACTTATGTCTGTATTCTGGCATTTTCTTATTTGGATAATTTGATCCTCACGGTGACTCCAAATATTGATTCCAAGATTATTGTTTATTTCAAATGTTTTTAATCCAGTCAAGTTGTCTATTTGCAAACGACATGTAACATCAGTAAAATCAAATCTTGAAAAGTATGGTCTGTACTGTTCTGGGTACTCTAAGCTTTGTTTCATATTATTAGCTCGTTGCACTTTGTTTTGTAACTTTAGTTTGTACAATTTATTGTCTGTTATTTCATGTCTAAACCGATGTGCAGCAACGCAGAACTTAAAGCACTCGTTGCATTTATTTTTGATGTTCAAATATCCTTCCTTTCTGGGTTTCATTTTAGGAAACTTGATATAACCTTTTGCTGCTGCATTTGCAAACAAGTTTAACACACCGACTTTTATCTGCACTGATTTAATTTCTCGAAGTACCCATCCAGTTCCGTACTTGTTCAAATCCGTCAGTCTTTCTACGCACTCATTTGTGCTATTTAATATAAATTTTGTTATTTCACTTGTATTAAAAATATCGTAATTCTTACCAGCGAAAGTAGGAGTACGTACTTTTACAGTTTTTTCATTCTCAATTTCAACTTCCAGTTTCATTGTAGCAACAATTATAAGCTGAGCTTTAATACCACTATGTACACTTAGGTTTTGTGTTAGTAACTTCACAAAGGGATCATTCAATTCTATCATAAGTGTTTCTATACTTGCAAATGGTTCAATAGGCTTGTGTATATAAGTTACAATCATTCCTTTATGATGTCTTGAATATTCTTGAAATACGTCCAAGTCTATTTGAGGTGAACGGCGTAGTCGTTTTCTTGCTGGTTGGCTAGCTGTGCTTGTAGTTGGTCCATATGTTGCCCCTGATCGACTGGTGCCGCCCATTACCAGATCTTGGCTGCGGTTCTCAATGTGCCCAAGTCTCTACCAACATGTGAGCATTGGTGGTGCTGTTTGTTTAAACTAAACAGGTTGCAATCTTCACATTGATGTACGTGTTCAACGTGAGACTTATACGGTACGTGAAAGTAACACTTAAACAGGCAGTGTGGGAAAGAACACTTGAAGTGGTTGGGGGATGATCCGAGCACTGTGGGCAAAGGGTAATCTTCTTGTTCGTAATGCAGTTGTGCGCCGACAACTCGTGTTGTGTAGGATGGGGTAATTTGAGGGTCCATGTTGGTCAAGCAAAACACCGTTGGGCTTTACGTATACATGCAGCTTAAAAAAAATTTCCGCCACTGAAAGTTTCAGGACGAAGGGTCGTCTAATCCCCAGACACTTTCGACTTGCACTTTACCGCTTTTGGCATGTCGGCTTTACATTAGCAAGAGTAACTAACCCGGAACTTGACAAGCTAAGGCAATACTTGCAGAGCGTAGAACATTTATCAACCTTAAATGTGTTTAAATTATTAATCTTAGGAATTACGTGTCGTGGTTCTTTCTTCACTTGTCCATAAAATGATAGCTCATGTCACTGCTTAAAAACATGCACACAAATGTTTAAATTTAATCAAACAAACGAAACCTACCGGACTCAGGAGTCAGTGGATAATACCGTGCACATAAATATTTAAGCTTCTAATCACATTAAATTGCAATCGTGACATTACATTAAAATTATTAATTCATTTCAAACAGATATTCGTTTTTATCATAATCAACGCCACAAAATATATTCAACTTTATGGAAATTAAAGTAATTACTTGCATAGCCTAATTTAAATTCTGAAAACTTTTAGCAACACGCGTTAGTAACGCCTTTTGACATTTCCATTAAATTACGTACTGACTCTAATATTTAATCAATTTATCAACGTAAGCTGCAAAATACTTGAGCTGATAAATTAAAATAGCATGAATAAGAAAAATCGCAGTGAATCATTTCACGTCAAACGTAACTCATCGTCCGATTATTTCTTTTTCTGTCAACAATATTTCGCCCACAAAGACTTAAACTTGTAGATTGTAGTACTGTTGTTATATTATTTCATAAATTACGTAAACTATCTCATAATAATTAAATTGTATTCCAAGTTCTCATATCATGAAGTTTTATTTTTTTACGTTTGTTGCCGTGAAAATAATTTCATTTTTGCATGAATATTCATGCAATCCAGAATTTCAGCAATTTCTTGCTGCAGAACATCAGCGCGTTTCTCTGGAAGAAGCGTTGTATCCACTACGGGAATGCCAGTGGGTCATTGTCATTGAAACCCCACAAACAGAATTTAGTTTTTCTGTCGAATGGACCCTTAGTGAAATATGGCGTCGTTACGGTTCAATGGTGCAAACATACAACAATGTTAGCCGCATGAACAGATATTGTCAGTTCTTACGTCATCATGCTGCGATTTGTTACGTCAACGTTATCATTCCTTTAATCCAGCCAATATCAGCTGCAAACAAATTTTTTGAACGTTTTCTTTCATCAAGTAAGAGTTGGGCCATGAAGATTCACACGAACATTCAACAAAATGTTGATATTGTGATGCTTATTACGCCAACATCTTTAAATTTCAAATATTGCACATTTCATTCAAGTGCAACTTGCATAATGCCAGTAAATTTCATACTGAATGTGTTAAATTCTAAGCTTGATCTACACGCGCCAGGCGGGCCCTCCCTTTATAGAGTTCAGGTACTGTGTAAAAAGAGTAGGCCAAATGTTTGCTATTCCAAGCTGTTGCAGGAGTTTGAAAACTACAGGTCAACCTCACACAGAAAAATTGTAAAGAAGCTTCAAACGTTCCGATCAAACTTTCATCAGACATCAGTTTCTGTCGTTCTCGGAGAATCATTCGACATGCCAAAGAAAGGTCTGACAGCCGCCGAAACGTATTTGTCTCGCAGCTATGCTATCGCAATTGCCCAGAATTTGCAAATTATCTCTCAAATATTGAATTTAACTCTCACGAAGCACAACTCACGCTTATATGGAGATCAGTGCCGTGAAGGGCTTATTTCATATACTACTGGTAACTCTTACAGCAAATATGTTTTATCAGAAACTGTAGATACAACTACTGGGGGAGTTTACGTTGTGCTGAGTGTGTGTTGTAGCATAGGGGTGTTTTGGGGTTGGTGGGGAGTGATTGGGGAATGGGGAGTGAGAAAGAGCGGGTAGCTGGGAAGGTATCCGGGAAGGTATGGGGGAAGGAACGGGAAAGATATGGAAGGAATGAAAACGGGAAGGTATGAAGGTAAGGAACGGGCAGATATCATGAGATGCATTGGAAGACACGGACTGGCATTGTGTGCAGTAATTAATGCATTATATTAATAATAATACTGAGCAAATCCATGTACGTAGGTAGGTACGCATATTGATAGTAGGTAGCTCCCTATGAATGGGGATTTCCGTTGTGTTGTATGCTTATTGTAGGAATATAAGTAAAATGAACCAGGAGAAATGCAAATAAAGTCATTTAATTAAAGTATTTACATATTTACATTTTATTTTTTTTGAGTTTTTCTTGCTACACCGACACAATTTACATAAATATTTACATATTGGTTTTTAGTATTCTGAATTAAACTTAACTTAAATTAAATATTTACACAACGTAAATACAATATTTACACATATGTACATCTTAAAATACATCCGTGTTACAATTAGTTTATATTTTTTTAAATTTGTATTCATAGTATATTATTAGGCTAATATTAAATACATAGGGCTACTTACAATTAAACTAAAAACTATAGTTGCTCTTACAAGCTTACACATACTTTAATTTTGTTTTTTAACTAAAATTAATATTTACAAGAATCGTTTTTACAATATTTACATATTTACAAAGTTTTGTTTCACGTATGTGATGTTGTTAACCAAGTTATGTCTTACTTAAATCAACATGGCCAAAGGGTAAACTATAATTACAATTAGTTGGATCTGGAAATACTCGAGATAAATCTAAAGAGTTAAATGCCAATCTATTAAAGTTTACAATGTACAAGTTATGGTCCTTAGACCTTACAGAATTCACGTTCATCTTACAAGGTTTGTTTGTTTCCAACATTATTTTATACTTGTTGTGTTTACACTGCCTCATTGCAACTGCTGAAATTCCCGCACACTTTTGTTGTTGAGTGTCGTTTAAGTACAATGAACTATACATTTTTGGTCTTAAAATAATTAATTCTTTTAAGTCTAAGCTTTGTATTCTTAACTTTCCGCTTTTATCTTTATTTAGGATGTGCAAACCTGGGTACTGGTGCTCATACATTTTAAAGAACTCGTGGTCGCGAGGGATTTTGCTAAAATCAAACTCCATCTTTGCTTTAAAAATATCGTCCCAGAACGTATTTAGCTCGTCGATTGTGTGCATTTCATATCCGTCGGTATCACTGTAATCCAGATGTGCTTTGTCGTGAAATACTTCACAAAGACGATCCCATTTTTTATAGAACAACACTTTTGCAGTATCTAAAATAGCGACTCCAGTTAATGGCGAGTTGGTAACGCGATATGTTTTCAATTCTTCTGTGAATATGCTGAGATCTTCAGACAATCCTTCAAAGTCTTTGCATCGAGGTGAGGCTAATGATTTTTCTGCTTCTGCTGCACTTGTACAAATATGAGCATTTACAAATTCCAAGATATTTGTAATTGTTTTCCCGTAAATAACATTGTTATTTTTTTTAAGTGCTTTGTTCTCAAATTCTGTTTTGGCTGCTTTGCGTTTTTCCAAGTTAACATCAATGTATGGTTTAAAACAGCGTTGTTGTTTAAATCTTACGCCACAATGAACTTTTAATAAAACTAATCCCTTAGACAAATAATACTGCAGAGCTTTGAAATGCACTGTATACTTGTACTTGTTATGAAGAGTTAACATTAATCGGGGGCGGGATACTTGTCGCTGCAAACTAGCAGTTGTAGTTTTATTTGGGCACATGATGGTAGCAACGTCCTGCAGATTCAATGTTCGCTTTTCCATTGCAAGGGGCAGGTTTTCGTCTCGTTTGTGTAAATGTGCAGGGTATTCCAAATCCACTACTAGTATATATCCGAAGCTACCCTCTTTGTTGCCAAAATTAGAATCAGCCCAGTTAATATGTTGCAGGTCTTTGGCTTCCATGTACTCATAATCCGACACTGGCATTAGCTGTTTTAAGCAATATGCATACAAACTATTGATGTCTAGTGATAGCAATTGCTTGCGAGGTTTTGACTCGTCAAATCCTTCCGGACATCGCTCATGGTTGGCAACTACATGCTTCTGAGTGAAAATACACTGACCGCCGCGTATTCCGTTTGTCGCAATGTCTAATATTCTTTGATCTCTTATGTAATCAATCTCAGCATCCGTGAACTTCAAAAAACACTCCCAAGAGAAGCTGGGCAGCGTCATGGAGTAAGTTGGGTCAAGTTGGTAGTTTTGAAGTCCAATTTTTCTAAAGTTTTGCCATACTTCAGCAAGTAAAAGTGTTTCTATCATACACGAAACCCGAGTATAATCGCGCAATGTTGTGAGTTCAAATTGATTACACACTTTTAGCACACTTTCCCATTCTGTTTCAGAAATTGGCTCGTCGTCTAGTATTGATCGCTGAAATTGTTCTCTTAAAATAAGTTTCTTCGAAAATGCACAACGATTGTTTAGTTCTTTGAACGGAAAGCACAGGGGCGTCTGTAATAGTTTAATACATTCTTCTTTATATCGCTGAGCTTCTAGGTTTGTTGATCTTATTTTACTTAAAGGAGCAAAATGCGACACACACTGTGACACAAGTTTTAGATCTTGTTTATTTTGCGATTTTAAAGATTCAACTAAATCTGTTAAACTTGTGTCCATAAATAAACTGGAATCGATGAAACGAACTTTAAATTTTGAGTTGAATTTTGTTCCAGTATACTGTTCTCCAGTGTTCTTGTCTGGCGGGTATTGGAGATGAAGATCTGGTAGCCAAGTATCCTTTGAAGTTATTGTTATAGATTTTATATCACTGGCGGATTTTGCAATAATTTTGACATCTTTAGCTTTAAAGTTATTTGTTTTCATCGCACTTATTATTAGGTGGTAGTCAATTGTTCCTCCACAGTGTGAAATTATGGGTATTTCAAACTTGTACTTTATTTGTAGATTACATCTGCTGCATGCTGCAAACTCAAAGTTACCCTGGTGGTGGTTATGATGAAAATTTTTAAATATCTTCTTATTGTTGTCAAATTCACGTTTGCACATGTGACAATGTGATGCTTCATTGAATTGTTTTTTTTCTTCCTCTGATGGCTGCACAAAATTGTTAGTGTTTCTTATTTTGGACAATAACTTTTTTGCCCAAGTGAATATTCTTGTAAAGAAATGATTCATCAAATTTAAACCATCAAAATACTCCACTGCTATAACCTTATCGTAGTATTTCATTTGACTGATAACAGCAAACGAATATGCGGCTGGAAGAATCTCGTTTGAAATCTTGATATTGTGTGTTACAGATTTTGTATCTTCAGTAGGATTTAAGAATGTTGAAAATTTATAAACAATGACGTACGGGTAGGGAAGGGTTTGCCACAGTTTGGAAAACTTGATTCGTTCGTGTAATTCTGGAAACACAATGTTTTTTGTCACCAGAGTTTGGCAGTTTTCTAGATGCTGATCCAAATTGTGTTCTGAATTAAACGATCTAAAACACAGCTGGCAATAAAATTGCTTGGTATTATGCCCATTACGCAGAAACTTGTTTATGTCAGTAATCAACACAAGATGATAAGCTTTGGTTGCTTCGTTTGCTGAGTCGTTTTGGATGAGAAATAAATTACACTTTTCACTTATGTCTGTATTCTGGCATTTTCTTATTTGGATAATTTGATCCTCACGGTGACTCCAAATATTGATTCCAAGATTATTGTTTATTTCAAATGTTTTTAATCCAGTCAAGTTGTCTATTTGCAAACGACATGTAACATCAGTAAAATCAAATCTTGAAAAGTATGGTCTGTACTGTTCTGGGTACTCTAAGCTTTGTTTCATATTATTAGCTCGTTGCACTTTGTTTTGTAACTTTAGTTTGTACAATTTATTGTCTGTTATTTCATGTCTAAACCGATGTGCAGCAACGCAGAACTTAAAGCACTCGTTGCATTTATTTTTGATGTTCAAATATCCTTCCTTTCTGGGTTTCATTTTAGGAAACTTGATATAACCTTTTGCTGCTGCATTTGCAAACAAGTTTAACACACCGACTTTTATCTGCACTGATTTAATTTCTCGAAGTACCCATCCAGTTCCGTACTTGTTCAAATCCGTCAGTCTTTCTACGCACTCATTTGTGCTATTTAATATAAATTTTGTTATTTCACTTGTATTAAAAATATCGTAATTCTTACCAGCGAAAGTAGGAGTACGTACTTTTACAGTTTTTTCATTCTCAATTTCAACTTCCAGTTTCATTGTAGCAACAATTATAAGCTGAGCTTTAATACCACTATGTACACTTAGGTTTTGTGTTAGTAACTTCACAAAGGGATCATTCAATTCTATCATAAGTGTTTCTATACTTGCAAATGGTTCAATAGGCTTGTGTATATAAGTTACAATCATTCCTTTATGATGTCTTGAATATTCTTGAAATACGTCCAAGTCTATTTGAGGTGAACGGCGTAGTCGTTTTCTTGCTGGTTGGCTAGCTGTGCATGTAGTTGGTCCATATGTTGCCCCTGATCGACTGGTGCCGCCCATTACCAGATCTTGGCTGCGGTTCTCAATGTGCCCAAGTCTCTACCAACATGTGAGCATTGGTGGTGCTGTTTGTTTAAACTAAACAGGTTGCAATCTTCACATTGATGTACGTGTTCAACGTGAGACTTATACGGTACGTGAAAGTAACACTTAAACAGGCAGTGTGGGAAAGAACACTTGAAGTGGTTGGGGGATGATCCGAGCACTGTGGGCAAAGGGTAATCTTCTTGTTCGTAATGCAGTTGTGCGCCGACAACTCGTGTTGTGTAGGATGGGGTAATTTGAGGGTCCATGTTGGTCAAGCAAAACACCGTTGGGCTTTACGTATACAGGAGGGCAATTTGAAACACCACGGTTGGGTTTCCGATACAGCAGTAGAGTCTGGCTTGAAACTGTGTATTCTGTGGAAGTCAGAATGCAAGGCTTTTTAGAGTTTTGAGTTAGGTGCGTGAACTGCTGCTGCGAGTGGTGTGAGGCTTGTTTAGTTGAATACCAGCATTTATAACTGAACTTTGAAGAGTTTCCATCATTTCTATTGGTTGACAGGCTTCAGTTGTGGGCGGGTCCCAGTCCATTCTTCGGCAAATCAGCTTAATGATTTTAAATACAAACAGCAGCAGCACCAGAATGAAGGAGACGTAAATGGCTGCACATGTGCAGAAACAAAAATAAATAAAAAGTCATCTATCAGTATGTACAATTACTAAATGATACAAGTAGAATATATACAACTAGTTTTCAAATTTTATTAAATAAAATTTTACTTACTGATAAGTGAACAAATAACTTTATTCACTTACGTATGTAATCAAATGTATTCTGTTCCAATGGTTTTGCTTCTGCTTTTTGAAATTTCTGGACCACGTCCATTATTATACCATTTTGGGCATTTAAGTTTTCAAGCATATACTTAAGTGCTTGAAGTATAAATTTATTGAATGCGGTAGTTTGAATGACAGGAAGTGGGGTGGTATAAGGCTGTCCAGGCACGTTACTATTACTGTCAATGTCGGATTTGATACTTTCAGATGATTGTTTGTCTTGTTTGTATTCTGCATTTACGGTCATAGGTGGCGTTTTAACTGCATCCGATGCAGCTACAAAGTTGCATGCTAATGCAAGTGCGGGAAGCACAAGCAGCAATACAAAATAAATGCGTATTGAAGCCATTTAGGACCTTGAGTATTGAACGCTGTGAGTTGTTGTATGCAACTATTGACAATATAACAATGGCCACTGCTTATATTATTTATTATATTAGGTGCGTATATTACTCCTTTTTCGTTTAAAGGGTCTTGAAATCATCTCTTCGTACTGAATCCAATCTTTTCGTTTAAGGCTTGTATTAGGATTTTCTGGTTCACTGCCATTTTGTAAGTCTTGCATTTGTGTATTGTCAAATTGGCTACAAGGGGGAGAAGCAGATGCAGTATTGGATTTATAGGCACGTATTCTCATTAGCTCAGCATACAGCTTTGGCTCAATTGCTTTCATAACTGTTGCCATTTTTGTTAATTTGTTGAAACTCAGAAAACTAGTCACAAATTATGTCAGAAAATAAAGTAGTTCGACAAATTTCACTTTTGTACACCTTATAAAACACTGTTGCTAATACTGCTTGCACTAGTTTTTGATGTCTGAGTAACACTTTGCGCAGGCGTAGTATATCGTCACACGTTAATCGCTGAATTAGCGTCTTTATTTGAGTATTGTATCCTTTCACTGGATGTTTGCAAAATTTATTTACGTTGTATATAGTTTCAGCCAAGGCGTATAATTGCTCCGATGATGCACTTGTTATAAGATTTTTGTATTCCTTAGACTTGTAAAATGTTAAATTTGACAGAAACTTGTAATTTTGTTCAAAACGAACGCCAGTACCAATTGGTTGAACCATTTTTATTGTTGAGTTGGTACGTAAATGTCAGTTCCATTACACGGAAATACGTTATTTCGCACATATGTTGTAGGATTGGGACACTTTGGATGCAAATCTAGCATTATGTAACTGTGCTGGCGTAAACTGCATGCTTTTTCGTATGCTTCTTGCAGGAACTTGGGACGTCCAGGGTTTACCTGTCTTGAAATTTGGCCAATAATGCTTCTATCTCTTGGTACGTCAAACAATATCATGTATTTAGTATTCAAGCTTGTAGTTCTCAACTCCTTTGTAAACGGGTTTTGAAGAACCAGTATAACACTGAAGTCCATATGATGCGACAACTCAGTAAATATTTTCTGAACTAACAGTCTGGCTTTTGGGTTTGACTCTATAAAGTTTAAGTGGTCATCCAATATTAAAAGACATGGGCTGTTGATATCTTCTAACAATGCTTCAATGTTATTTATATCTGACACTAATGTTATTTCCCTGTCCGATGCAAAATCAATGCTAGAAAACTGTTCTGGTTTTGTATGTACACTAACGTATATTACTTTATTTATTTTTTCACTGATTATTTGTTTTCGGTGCTTAACAATTTCTAGACAGAGAGTACTTTTTCCTGATGAACTAGGGCCACATATCATAGCCGTAAAAGGGTGTATTAATCTAAAGTCGACAGTAGTTGCTGTTGACATTATAAAATCTAAACTGCTACTGACAAAAATTTTTAAATATACTGCTATTTATAATAAATTTGTGTTAAATTTTTTATAAAATTAGGATACACTTCTTATACAATATTACAAGAATAATCAATAGTACATTATTAAACTACGACAAAACTCTGGACATGAAACTTTAAATGTATTAGACTGTAGTTTAGGTGGTACGCTATATATATCTGGTATTACACTAGGGATCATTTCTATAAATTTTCTTACTTTTCTATCATTAGCTTATACAGAGCTTGTAAATATACTCAAAAAATCTTTATAACTAATTCCTAAGGCTCTACAGTAGAGATAATATATACAATACATTCCACACACTGTTGATATGCCGCTTTGTAGAACTGTGCAGTTTTCAGCCAGCATATGGTTTCCTGGTAATTGCAAATTGTTATACCGTTGAATTGGATTTCCATACGAGTCAAAATATTCGAAGCTGTTCTTTGAAGTCACCCAGTAAGAAATCCAATGCTTCCCAGGGCTTTCCAACTTGTCTGTATTTTGAATAATTGCAATAGGGTAAGTTATTCCATTGTTTTTTTTTTCTGCGCTGAGCAAAGTCGACCGCATTTGATCTGCTGCAATTACGTAGAACTTTACTTGAGTTTCTCCAAGTAAGATTTCGAGACATTGTTGTAATTCTCCAGTGTTCATAATGTGAACGTTGTTGTTTGTTTAACATCTGTAAAGGAGCAAACAGACTTGTTATAGATACATTATTATATATATGCTTGGAGCTAAATTGTTTTTTGTTTTTGCACAAACTTGTTTGATACTTTACATTTTAACGATTGATGATAACTTGTTTGTTGCGGTCAATCTCAATAATGTTTTGATATTGGCTATATAGTATAGCTGTCACTGATTTAGTTAGCGCAGTTCTGAACTTTAAACTTATTTGGACCTGTCCAGTTTTGTTTACGCTTAAAGCATTGGCTTGTTTGGGTACAAGTTCAAAAGCAAATAGGACCTATCCCTTTGTATAGTTGTTTCTATTTACCCCGTTACCAAGGCTTGGATTTGCTGCTGTTTTCTTAAGTGTGTTAAAAGCCAGCAAAAAGTTTTCTTCTCCTGATCCATCATCATTTTTGAATTGTAAAGGCAACGTCTTGTACTCTACAGCTTCTTGGTTCATGGAAACTGTAATTTCACTTTAATTAAAATGTTGAAAGTTGCAAAAGGATTTTGTAAGTTTTCCCAGGTACGCTTCAGAATCTACCAAGCCGAACACAATAACTTGTGGTAATCTTCCATTGATACAATTATCCAGGGAATGCGAACTCACGCCGGATGGAATAACAAAGTTCTTGATTTCAGGTTCAATACACGGGTACTTAAGAGTACCATTATTAAGGTTCAGTCGATGCTTTTCAATAGCCAACGGAGATACTGTCTGTCTTTTCAAGTATAGTACAGCATTAACAATGTCCACGCGAAACGGGCAACCCGAGTTCTTGTTTCAGTTTCTGCATCAATGCAAAAGGCAGGGTGAGATCTTCTCATGATTATTCGGATATCAGTTTCTCCTGGTAACATTCGCGTCTGTGTGAAGAACGGTGATTCTGGCCTTCCCACCATTGTAAACGGCTTTGATTCGCTGGCAATGTTATATCTTGCCATAAACCCGTCATCAGTTTTAGTAAAATTATCTGGCGTTGTGTTAGGTATGTACAACTGGTCTAACATGCTGTTTTTCTTTTCAATGGGATTTGATGAAAGTTCCTTTTTCAAATAAGAACTGATGGCGTAATGGTTCGAGTTGTCACTAATTAGCTGGCCATTTAAATAGAACTCCATGTTACTGAATAAACCGTAAAATAACATTGAACACGGAGCAACCATATCAGTAGCAGCGATTGGCTTTCCATCTGCTAGCATTACACGGCATGTGAGATCTAAATAGGATCCGTTTAAGTCGTAATACTTGCCCGGAGATTTCAGTATATCAAAAATAACAGGATTTTCGTTATCTCGCGGGCTAAGTACAGGGTAGTATGGGTAATACTCGGGGGCATCTTCAACGCTGACGTTAGTTGGGGGCAATTTGTCTAGAATAAGGCTGTTCTGTATAGATTTTTGAGAACCCTCGTAAATTGTAGATTCGTCGTAAAATCCTGGCGTGGAATCTATAATGAGACAGAGCTGCCTGTTCTTTGTAGATATTGCTTGGTTGTAGGCTAAGTGATGAATGAAGTAGAACGCACTATACACTTGTTTATAAGTTATTTACGTCTGTATGCTTTCCTTCGTCTTCCTGCTCCAGACTGAGCAGATGATCTGCCTCCTCCACGCTGCTTAGTATGCCTAATTGGATGACGTCTAAGGCGGCCACCAGTTTGAACACGCCGGCGAACAATGCGTTTTCTTGAACCTCCAGACTGTGCTCTTCTACGACGTACACAGCGTTCTCCAGTCTGAGTCTTGGCCATGCTGCGTTTTGCAACATTTGTATTTCGTTTTGAGCAAGCTGCACGACAATGAGTTACACGGCACTTGTAAGAATTTGGACGGCGCTTTGATGGCTGCCGAATTCTTAGTAGAACTAAATTTTGGGTATTTTCTAAGCCAATTTCACTGTTTGCACTGTTGTTTGCTTCGTTTTCAAGACCAACTCCTACAGTATCTTCTCCAGCACCCATTTGTCCGTTCTCTTTGGTAGTAATGTTTTTAATTGGTTCGAGTGTACAGTATTTACCAAGTAAACTGTCTTTTAAAAGTTCTTTGTCTACAATTTGAAGTGTGTCACCAGCGTCAGATTCGTAAACGTTTTTACACACAATTTTACGCATGATTTACAACATGTTTGCTAATGTTGTAAATAAATTTAACGAAGCACTGCTTTGTTGTTAAAAAATAATTTTGCAAGTAACCTGGCTGACGTTGTTGTTGCTTGAAAGTTGAATTAAGAATGATTCGTAAATGTTTAAAAGTGCCTTTTTATATTGAATACTCAGTTTATACTTTCCGAGGCTTAAACTGCAGTTCAATAATAGTTTGCGAGTTTTCAGGCAGTGTGACAAGGCTTCTGTATTCGTTCAAAAGTGTTATTCGTATTACTTGCTGTCCCTGCTGCTTAAGAGGCAAATATAATATTGGCAAAAAATTGTGCACCGTCTCCCTATTATACTCGCTGGAAATGTCCACTGAGCGTAGCAACGGTAGAGCATGGGTAGCGTAGAGCTGGTTTTCGATCAAGTTGCATGTTATAAGCATTCGCTTAGCTGGTTCAGTGTGTTCAGGCTCAACATCATCATCCAATTCTTCCTTATCCTTTGTTTGTTCTTCTTCTTTTTCTAATTCTTGTTTAAGTTGCGCAGATTCACCAGCTTTGAATATGAAATTGTCATCAAAGCCAAAAAACCTATTAACAAGTACTGGAAGCTGGACTGTAATGTCTTCTCTTAGGTCTGGTATACTGAGCTGCCCATCAGCATGTTGAAACTGCACTCGCGTATCAGCCCACAAACTAGCTAACAAAGTTCGGTTAATTTCGTGTATGACGTGATCCAAATCAAGTTCTTCTGGTTCTTTCATTGGCACAAAGTTTGCATATTTCTTAAAAATGCGTAAGTCCATATATTCATAGTCTACAATTTCACTGTACTTCTCCTCGTCAAAGTCAAACTCAGACTCGTAGACGCCATTATAGAACTTGTCGTGTTGCTGTAGTCCTAAACACAATGCTATTGGTTCCGGTAGCACAACATACTCGTTCTCACTGCATTCAAATGTCAGCTTGCACTTTGTGTTACTCTCATCCAAAGAAAATTCAATCTTCAGATGTATATCATTAAACTCTGAGTCGTTCATTTCAAAATTAAAACGTTCAAAACATTTGCGAAAATCTGAGTCTCCTGTTGCAATTTGTTTTCTGAAAATAAGAGAAGTCTCAAAGCCTTGGTGTAACTGTATAACGTTTTCCATGCCTACTATTTTCTCAGCTCCAAAATTGAAGTTTGCGCCAATTGGAATATTGTCAAAGTCTGATTGACGTACATTATCGTAGGGTAAATGGTTTCCGGACATAAATCTTGATCTGCTGTGCTTAAAAAGCATTGAAAGCGAAGAAGGGATTTCAATAATTACACTATTTGATTTTGAGCTATTCACAAGGATCATATGTATTTCGTCTGGATTTATGCTGAGGGCTTTTTGTTCGATTTGAAGGGGAACTATTGCTTGGCTTTCTTCCAACTTAGTGTTAAGTCTACTCGTAAATTCATGTAGAATTGTCTCTTGTTTTTGAAAGTTAAGAAATGTCTTGATAGTTGGCTTGTAGTTTGGAAACAGTTTTTTAATAGGCTCTGGATCAGAAGCTACAGCGCTACGTACGCTACGTATTGGGTTGGCTGGTACATGCCGAGCTATAGCTGGCTGTATGCTGCTTGTGTATTTTAAACTCACTAGTCCGACGTCGTAATTTTCAAGGTTTAGAGGTGTAGGAAGGACAGCAACAAAGTTAGACGGGGTGTTTCTAGTATAAATATTGTTTTGCTGGTCACTAATTATTGTTATGTAGATATTCTCGGTACCTGCTGGGTCTCGATCTAATGGGGAACAGCAATGTTTGTCTAATCTTCTGCGTTTGTTGCTGATATGCTGCTTGATAGCATTAGTAAAATATGGAATGAACGGTGTAGAATTCATGTCGATTCTTCAACTCTACTGAGCTCTTCCTTATAAAACGATCCCGTAATGCTGTTGTGATTTAAATCTTCCAAGTAGTATGTTATTGGTATGGTTTCCAAGTTGACAGCCCTCACAATGAACATCTCAACACTAAAGTTTTGGTTGTAGCTTGGGTAAAGGATAAAAATACATTAACTCGATTGTTCGCAAGTCCTTCTATTTATACATGTTTTATAATCTGATATTTTAACTCACGTGGTACGCTATATTATACTTAACTTTCTCAAATGTTAATTTTGTACGGCTGATCCGCACTAGGTCGCCAGGCTTAAACACTGGTCTACGCTTCGTTGTGTCGTTAATAAGGTCTGAGTACATGGTTCTCCATACATCATTTTCGTTCAAACTGTTCACGCTATTCGGCGACATCTGAATTGTGGAATGAAATGTGTTGTTGTACGTTTTTACAAATGCAGGGAATATTTCAAGAATGCGGTTAGTTTGCTTTTCAGTTATATACCGGGCCACCTTCTCAAAAATGGTCCTAAATGAGCAAATAAATACTGTGTTAAACCATGTGCATAAACCTAATATTGAATTTTATATTGTAAAATTGTTGTTTAATGTGTATTTTAACTGACCTTATGACTCTTTCTACTATACTTGATTTGGTCTCACTATAGGTATTATAGTATTTTATTCCCTTGCTCTTTAAAAACTTGCGAAACGACTTGGCTCGAAATTCGGTGCCTATAGGTAACAAAAATTGATATATATTATTATCGTAGTTAGCCTTATATATAATTTAACTGGATTTATATAGAAACGTTGATTTAGTTTTATGCTACCTCATTAGCCTAGGTAAGCTAACCTTGGTCTGTAAATAAATAAATTGGTGTTATTTTTGCTTCTTGAAATATACTTTTTATTGCCTTAATTACTGTTTCTGGTCTTTTGTTCTTTATGAATCTACAAAACAGTTTCTTGGTAAATGCATCAATGCAAAAAAGTATGTTTTCAAATCCGGAATTTGCTTTTGCTAAGACTGTCCCTAATATTTTTAAATCAACGCAGAATATTTCTCCTGCCATGTTAACGATGGTTCTTCTGCGTTTAAATTTCTTCTTGATAGGTCTATGCAAACTAAAAGAGCGCAGCTGGCTTAGTTCTTTATCAACTTTTTTCTTATCGTGAAAATGCTTATTGTTTTTAATGAAACCGCTCAGAGCAGAAAACGAGCCTTTAAGTCTTGAATTTAAGTATGATTTACGAATTTCCGCCATCGTATAGATACAAATATTTGCGACTGTCACTGAGGTAGTTGTAAATAAGACTGCACGGTATTCTATACAACAGTAAATTTTAAATATTTTACAATTTACATATATACAGAAATTTATTTACTGTACAAGTTCATATTATTATCATATCACACCTACTAGCTATTTTTTTTTGTTGTAGCTTTTTTAACATAAATATTTCACTATTGTTATTTTTTAAAAACAATACTTATTACAGTTTGATTTTTACTTTGGAACAAAGCTTTTTACATAAACCTTTTAACTTGCAACTTAACATTAGCTTGGCGAGATTTTTGCTACTAACTTCTAATTCTTTTAGACGTTTTTCTTCATTCCATCGCAATTGCATCTCATGTTGGTGCCGCACACTAAGAAGGCGTGAGGGTTGAATTCGTCTTTTATATTGCTGCCTTCATTTTTATTTTATTTTTTTAAATATTTTTCGGCATTTTTATTTCTTTCTTATTTTTTAACTGTGAAGCAGATATATAGTTATTTTGCAAATAAAGTCTAAGGTAATAATATAATAAAGTCTATTAAGGTTTACTGTCCATGCTTTTATATTTTCTAGATTTTCGCATACAAAGCATCCATTGTTTTCCACAGGTTTTTTACTTTACACCAGTTTTTAATATTTGTAAACTTCTTTAACTAAATCCATACATCGTATGGTGTATTTGAGCTGTAAGCAATTTCTAATTCTTTCAGCTTTACTTGTTCTTCACAATCTATACAGTACGGTTTGTTGTTATACATAACGGTATGTAAACTTGATGGCATATAGTTCAACCAGCAAAACCGACACGACTTACACATCAAACTTTGTAGAGTATTCATTTTGTTTTCAACATAGATACCATCTGTTTTATTGCCATTGACAACTGCAATGCTATATATTCATGTTTTTTGTTTTCGCAAATGTATTTTTGTACAACTTTCATGTCTGTCACAATCATGCAGTATTCACACAATTTGATTTCAGGCATGTACTTGTATACGTATACTGTTTCTCCGTATAGCGAAACGATGCGAATATATTTTGGATTAGGGTCTTTTGTAGTACCTTTTATACTAGGGTTTTTCTTGCATATAAAACAATCGATGTTTGACAAACTTCTTGTTACTTCACACCAATTTCTAATGTTTTCGAATCTACGAAAGTCAATCCATTTATCGTATGGTGTATTTAAATATTTTGCAACTCTTTCGTCTTTCTTTTTTTCGCAAGTTTTACATCTTGCACAGTTCTGTTTGTTGTTATACTCGACGGTTTGCAAACTTGTCATACAATTTCTGCTCTGCAAATGTGACGGCATATAGTTCGACCAGCAGAACTGGCATGTCTCGCACAACAAACTTTGCAGTGTATTCATATTGTTTTCAACATGAATTAAACTTGATCCATAGACAATTGCAATGCTTTATATTCATCTTTTTTGTACTTGCAAATATATTCGTGAGCATTCTTTAAAACTTTTGCAGAGCTTTGGCAAAGCATACAATAACAGCATACTTTAATTTCTGGCATGTACTTGTATATGAACACAATCTCGCCATACAGAGACACGCCGTAAACAAATTCTGCATCTGGGCCTTCTGTTGATGCTAGTTTATTATACGAATCGTATTTACACACAAAACAATCCGTTTTCTCCAAACGTCTAGTTACTTCACACCAATTGTTAATATTGTCAAACTTAATAAAGTTAATCCATTCATCATATGGTGTATTAAAGCAACCGGCCACTTTTTCATCTTTTTTCTTCTCTTGCACTTCACATCGCGCACATTATTGTTTGTTTTTATACTCAATAGTTTGTAAACTTGATGGCATATAGTTCAACCAGCAAAACTGGCATGCCTCGCACAACAAACTCTGCCGTGTATTCATATTGTTTTCAACACGAATTACACTTGTTTTATTGCCATTGACAATTGCATTGCTTTATAATCGTCTTCTTTGTAGTTGCGAATATATTCTTGAACCTTCTTAAAAACTCTCGAGCTTCGCCAAAACATACAGTAGTTACACACTTTAATTTCTGGCATGTACTTGTATACGTATACAGTTTTCCCATACAGAGATACACTATGAATATATTCTACATTAGGTTCTCCTGTGGATGATGCGATATCATGAGGATTGTATTCACACACAAAACAATCTGTTTTGTCCAAAATTCTGGTTACTTCACACCAATTGTCAACAGAATCGAACTTCTCTAAGTCAATCCATTCATCATACGGTGTATTTAGACATTCAGCCACTTTTTCATCTTTTTTCTTTTCTTGCGCTTCACATCGCGCACAGTATTGTTCGTTTTTATACTCAATTAATTGCAGACTTGACGTCATATAGTTTATGCTTTGCAAATTTGACGGCATATAGTTCAACCAGCAGAACTGGCATGCGTCACACAACAAACTTTCCAGAGTTATTGTATTCATGTTTTTCGCACAGCAAACTTTACAATTTGCAATCTTGGATTAGGAACAACACAAGGTTTTCAATTTCATCGTAGTTCAATTCAATTTGCGGACCCATCCATCCTCCGTATTTCACAGACGATTGCTCTGGAACCAGGCAGTGCAGAACAAGCTTTGAATACTTCCCGTTATTGAAGTATGTGAGATTGAGGTTTTTAATGTTATCCTCTGGCGTTTGAATGTAAACGTTTTGTTTATGGACATCTCCAACAAACTTCAGTAACAACTTGCCGGTGACAAGTGAAAATTCGACTGTTGCGTCCTTAGTCACGATTTGACAGTTATAATATATTGTTAATTGAAATTTGTTAAATAGGTATTGTCGTATTTACGGCGATATTCTTTCTGGAAATAAAAATAAGTTTTATTTTCCATCGCAGTAGTTGTAAGTAATAATAATAATTTTTATGTGTACGTCGTACAACTTGCATGCAGTACAAACTTGAGTATTAGGTATTGTACCCTGAGCTTTGAGAGTGGAAATTAAATAAAATGTATCATCCTCCCTCTCAGTAGTTGTAAATAATATTATTTCTTTTTATTTGTACTCAGTGCATGTTGTTAGCAGTACAAACTTGAGTTAGAGTTCTGTGTTGAGAATTGTGTTGAGTTTTGTGTATCAAACATCGAGCAAAGTCTGTATTTTGTAATAATATTGTAGGTAGTTACGACAAGTCTGTTGTTAATACAAAAATAAATTGAATGCAGCCAGACTTTTAAATATATTTTGTTTATTCTGCTTTTCCAGTCTTGAGTTCTGCTTGTAGCTTGAGGGAAATCACAATTTAAGCTGCAGCTGAAGGATGGCTAGACTTACATGGAGGTACTCTCAGCTTGAATCTTTGCTCACACTAAACACATAATTTACCGTTCAATTCTTGTTTAAACATTTCCTGTTACTATAAAGCATATAGGAGGCTGACGGGTGGATTTTGTTTAATACATTGTATACATTCTAAATGACAAACGTTTCTACTCGGTACCTGTACACAGTGACTGGCTACAGGGTTGGACAATTTTTACCCTAGTTCCAGCCTATTGACCAATCACAGCTACGGCCCTCTTACTTAAGCCCAGCCCCGTCGACTGTTATGTAGACGAATCCCAAAACCCAGTGCTACAAGTACCCAAACCACCAACGTACCTACGTGTATGCAATATGCCTATATAAAGGCTCTTTATCCTTTACAGTCTGTGTCCCAAGCCTACAACGCGATTAAATTATAATTTCCATCCGCAGCCAGCTGCACGGCCACCTGCCTTATTTTTCACTCTCTCAATCCATTCTTTCCTCGCTTCCTAGTCTCAGCATACAAGAGAAGGCAAAATCCCATCCATAAGGAGCTACCTACTATCTATGTGCGTGCATTTAAAAACTTCAGGGTCCAGATTGGTTTTGAGCTAGATATTTTAAATACTTTTTATTAATTACAAATATTATAAGAATAAACGCTGAAAAAATCCAACGAAAAAATCGAAACGGATAAACAAAATAAAATCCGCTTTAGATAGATATTCATGTATTTCAAATTTTTATACAACACACTAGTATTTAAGGTCGAATTGATTTGATAAGATTTACGTTTTACAGATACGTGCAAAAGTTTTGCTCATTTCACTCTAAAAAAAATTTAAAATATTAAATTTCAATAAAATTGAGATAAGTCATTTCGCAACTGAACAAATAAACTAGCAAAAGCTACTAGTAAAATTTAAAAAATATTGTAATACGAATGATTCAAAGGTATGAGTTAAAGCAGAGTAGTTTATCATGCAAGTTTTTGAAAAACAGGCATAAAAAACGAAAAATCCGAATTTACCCGGGTATTACATTTTAACCGGTGTCAGTATTCAACAGGCACGTAGCTACTGTTATTGCCTACCTTTAGCAAAAAACCGCATTGCGATACGTCAACTGGGTCTCGAGCTATTTAGATTGACGCTAAATAGAGTCTTTATCGGGTAGATCGGTTTGTTCGGCCTGTCCGATCCGGTTTTTATTTTTTCGAATTTTCAAATTCTGTTTTTGCAGATGGCAAGCCTACAAGCTTAAACTATCAATAAAAAATAGTCCGTACGAAAAAAAAATTTACATACCCTAAAATTGACCCTTAAAATAACCCTAAAAATTTTGCGCGAAAATCACAAAAACGACTGTGCCATATTATAGCCCATGCTGGATAACGTCTAAATATCGGGTTTAATATAAAAAGTTCGTTCAGCAACATTGATTTAACAAGCAGGTTTTAAAAAGTAGGGCTCAATAGGGTATACCCAAAATCTTTATTATTGCGTATTTTCGAAATGTTTTTTGATATTTAGGATTACAAAATTCAGAGAAGAATATAAGCGTTGAAAAAATTAAATTTGCTCCACAAACAAAAAAGTCATTTTTTTCTAGAGCGAAAATTAAAAATTCGTTTTGCACGTAAGATAACCCATATTTTGTTGAGTCTAAATATCGCGGTGAAACTAAAAATTTTTAATGGCAACACAAAAAATTTTGAAACTTTTGGGAGCACGCTCTGTGCGTCTAATTACATAGCCCCGGGCGGACAAAAAGTCTAAAAGCTAAATTTCGTATTTTGGTAACTTTTGCATAAGATACTATAGCATGTACATATGTCTTACGAGATGATTGCTTTTGCGTGTTACTATGTCTATGTTACATAATACTAATAGGGTATTACTATTAGTTTGATATTTTTCTACATTATTATTTTCAATTTATAAATAATACTTTCATTTTATATTATATAAATGGAGTGGTTCACCTAAAGTTTTATTTTTTGTTATAATATATTGTTAATTTACATTTGTTAAGTGAGTTTTGTCGTATTTACATCGATAGTCTGTTTGGAAATAAAAATTAGTTTTATTTTTTATCTCAGTAGTTGTGAATAATAATAATACTTTTTATTTGTACGTCGTACAACTTGCATGCAGTACAAACTTGAGTATAAGGTATCGTACTCTGAGCATCGAGAGTGGAAATGAAAATAAAATATATCATCCTCCCTCTCAGTAGACGTAAATAATATTATTTCTTTTTATTTGTACTCAGTGCATTTTGTAAGCAGTACAAACTTGAATATTGTACCCTGAGCATCGAGAGAAGAAATGAAAATGAAATATATCATCCTCCCTCTGAGTAGTTGTAAATAATATTATTTCTTTTTATTTGTACGTTGTTGAGAATTGTGTTGAGTTTTGTGTATCGAACATCGAGCAAAGTCTGTATTTTATAATAATATTGTAGGTATTTACGACAAGTCTGTTGTAAATACAAAAATAAATTGAATGCAGCCAGACTTTTAAATATATTTTTTTTATTATGCTCTTCCAGTCTCAAGTTCTGCTTGTAGCTTGAGGGAAATTACAGTTCAAGCTGTAGCCGAAGGAAAGCTTGACTTAGGGGTAGGTACTCTCAGCTTGAATATTCGCTCACACTGAGCACATAACTTATCGTTCAATTCTCGCATATACATTTCCTGTTACTATGAAGCATACAGGAGGTGGACGGGAGGTTTTTTGTACAATGCACTGTATACACTTCAAATACCAAAAACGTTTTTACTCGGTACCTGTACACAGTGACTGGCTACAGGGTTGGACAATTTTCACCCTAGTTCCAGCCCATTGACCAATCACAGCTACGGCCCTCTTAATTATTCCCACCCCTGTCCACTGTTACGTAGACGGAGCCCAAGTCCCAGTGACACAAGTACCCGAACCACGTACGTCCCTACATGTATGCAATATGCCTATATAAAGGCTATATATCCCTCACAGTCCGTGTCCTAAGCCTACAACGTGATTCAATACAGCACAAGTCCCTACCTACTTAGTACCTACCAGGTACCTACTACCTACACACGCATTATCTGTATTTAATTTGCTTTATTTTTTAAATCATTTGATTTTCCCCTCTGAGTCCTTTTTTTATTCTTTTCCATCGTCTGCATACAACGCAAGGCAAATTCCCATTTATTGGGAGCTACCTACCTACATACTATCTACGTAAGTGCCTACCTACCTACACAGTCATTCATTGTTTTATTATTATTATTATAATTATTATTATTTTAAATGCATGGCCGTGCAAATTAAAAGCGATGCCAGTCCATGTCTTCCAATGCATCTCATGATATCTGCCCGTTGCATCCCTTCATATCTTCCCGTTTTCATTCCTTCCATATCTGCCCATAATATCTTTTTCCCGTTCCTCCCCATATACCTTCCCGGATACCTTCCCACCTACTCGCTCTTTCTCACTCCCAACACTCAAACTCACCCCACCAACCCCAAAACACCCCTATGCTACAACACACACTCAGCACAACGTAAACTCTCCCAGTAGTGATACATTCACACTCAGAGTTTTCTACTCAACTCAATTGAGTCTTAATTCTGACCTGGAAGGCCAAACTACTTCCAGCTTCTACTTTCTGACTCTCCCGTTTGATGTACAAGTTTGGAGTATTGTTTGGATAGGAGTTGCCCTAGTTATTTTACTTTTGAAAATAACCACCCTCGATAAAGCTAAAGTACATTTTTCAAATGCTGTTGAATTTGCATTGTCTCCATTTGTTCTCCAAGCACAAGTATATTTGGGGAAGTTTAACACATACCAGGTTTGGTTTTATACTTTCTGGGTTCTAGGCGCTGTTCTGGTTAACATCATTTTTAGTACTTTCTGGCAGAGCTACCGCATCGTTGCTCCTCCTATTAATGTGCACAAACGCTTTGAGGATTTGGTTAAGGAAAACTATAGTATTTTTTCCTCGTTCTCACCAAGAGCAATGAATTACTATGCTCAAAAGCAAGAGGCCACTTCAACTAATTTGTCATTGAATGTCAAATTTCTTAAATTAATTTATCCACATCTTATTTATTTTAATGAGAGAAGCGGCTCTGCTAAAGAACTCCGGAAAATGCTCTCAACTGACAAATTTGGTTTGTTAGCTCATAAAAATTTCGCTCCATTCCTGTCAAAACTTCAATGGGCAGTTTATAAAAAGTCAACTTATATGACCAACGAAACAGTATTTGAAGCTTCTCTTTTATGGTTGTTTTTTATGGGAAATGCTGACGTTGCTTGGCAGGTGTTTTCACGCCTCCACTTTTCTGGAATAGTCAAGTTTTGGTCTAATGTAAAAACAGCCATTGGACATTCAAATCAAATTACTTTTCTATCTCGCGTCTACAACAATAAAATGAAATTCAAAAGAAATATCGAAAACAATGAGGATGCAGGAGCTTGAACGACTCCCTGATTGCATCTGCGTTTTACTGTTTTCTTATTGGAATTGGACTCGGACTGCTTGGCCTGATTAAAGAAGTTGTACAGACGTATTGGGTAATAGTTGTACAAGAAGATGGTCACGGAAAAAAATAAATTTGCCTTGTTTTTGACTCACTTAGCAAGTTGAAATAAAGCATCACTGCATATGCTTTATTATGTTAAATTATGTTGCGGATAATATGTCAAAGTATGTTATAGGACGCCTAAAGTAATTTGTTGTTACCCACGGCCCAGAACCCATCCCAGCAAACACAGAGATTTGGCCTGAGTCAGTATTTGGTGGGGGAGGTCGGGGAAATCAGATCGTATGGGGAAAGAACACTTGGGCAAGCCTTTGCCGTACATAAAATAAACCTAGCATTTTTCGAATGTTTGGCTCTGGCCTGGGACTGGTCAAAACATTATGGTCTGGCTTAGGTATGGTAAATCGAATTTGGGCCAGACGCAAACGAATCGACCAAATACAAGCACTGCTACAGCCGAGCCTGGCCCATATCTGGTTAGTGAGAGTGGCATTTTTATTTTCCCTCGTGCAGGATTCATGTTCAGTCTTGGTTTGTCTTAAGTCCAGTGTGGTGGATTGATGTGAGTTGCACACTGCACATCATTATAGCAATTCATTCTGTCTGTGCCTTTCCACCAGCAGCACACAACATTTCTCGCTCGCCTGTTACTACTGATAGTAATTATTTAGTGCAACAAAAGTGATTGATTGATTGATTGATTGTAACAGTATAGCCGCCTGAAGGCATAACACCCATCACGGCACTGTATTGCTGTATGCTTAGTATATTCGAGAGTAAACCATATTGAATGGAGACTCGGTGAATGCACAGCTCTTACATGGGAAGTCTCCCAAGTGTAAGATCCGAAATGAAGCAAATGATATCAGATCATGTACTACGTGGTGGGGTCACTACAACATATACTATCATATCGGTGCAAATTGCGTTTTGGCGCCAAAAACGAAAATTGAAAGTTTCAAAATTCGTCGAAATTAAAAATCACCAAAATCATATGGGAAATTAAACACGAATTTCACCTTACCCTTACCACTTTTTCAGTTTTCTGATTTTTTTCAAAAACTATAGGCCTTGTGTTATTTGATTAGGAACAAGCCTAAAATTAGTAAGGGGTCGTCCATAAATGATGTCGTCCAAATATTTACATTTTTAGACCCTATAACGCTGTCATCAGCTTTTACAATTTTGTAAATAGCTATCTTTAACATAGGATATTATGCCATTCAATAGCCATAGAGACCCAATGACTCTATATGTGATGTGTTTATTGTAAAAAGTAGTCCTATTTAAAATTTTTAACTTTTAAAAGTTCTTAAACACGTGAAATTGTAAGACCTAATTAGATTAAGGAACATATGCACTTGTAATGCTACAGTAATAGTTATCGAATAGTTAATAAATAAAATAAATAGGTATAATATAATAGTGCAAAATTCATAGCGTTGTTTTCCAGCTGTGGTATTATTATTATGGAAAACAGAATTTTGGGCTTTTGTATAGATTATAGATACCGTCATGTTAGCTAAAGTTGTTTCGGTTCACAATCCTTTGTGTGAACACTGAACCACTTATTAAAATCTATAGGGCGGTTTAGTGACATTCGCCTACCCTTTACCCTGCAGTCATATTACAGCGAAAGTTTGTCCTAAAACCTGTTTTTTAGATACCATCGTTTGAAAATTGTGTTTAGTTATCAGAAACTGTTGCAATGCTGAGTAATACATACCAGGTCACCTGTAAAACTGGTAGGAATATTTTTATGAAAATTCCTAGTATTCTAATATTATAATTATCAGTCGAAATATCAATACACTGAAAAACATATTATTGTTACCCACATGTAGAGTAAATTGCTCACTAAACCATGTAGCTTCAGTTTTTTGTCGATTGTATACTTTAAAATTCGATAAATTAGGGATTGTTCATAAATGATCTCACGGATCAAAAAAATTTATTAATATAACTTAAAATTTAGAGCTGCGATCGTAAAAGTGTTTTTGCCGTGCTTTAAAAAATCAAAATTTTGTTAATAAGTTGCCAAATTGTAACGAGTAATACAACATTTTGACGTTCATGAAAACTTTTTAAGGAATAACTTTACTCCCAGCTTGTACAACAGCATTTAGGAAGAATTTAAAAAACAACGGTTTTAATATATTTTCAAAAATTTCCATAAATGACCTCACGTGTAGAGTCGATGGGTCTCCTTGGATATTGAATGACATCCTATGTTGAAGATAGCTATTTACAAAATTGTAAAAGCTGATGACAGCGTCATAGGGTCTAAAAATGTAAATATTTGGACGACATCATTTATGGACGACCCCTTACTAATTTTAGGTTTGTTCCTAATCAAATAACACAAGGCCTATAGTTTTTGAGAAAAATCAGAAAACTAAAAAAGTGGTAAGGGAGGACCATTGGGTAAGGTGAAATTCCTATTTAATTTCCAATATGATTTTGGTGATTTTTAATTTCGACGAATTTTGAAAATTTCAATTTTCGTTTTTGGCGCCAAAACGCAATTTGCACCGATATGATAGTATACGATGTAGTGACCCCACCACGTAGTACATGATCTGATATCGTTTGCTTCATTTCGGATTTTACACTTGGGAGACTTCCCATGTTAGTGCAACAAAAGTGTTATAAATTATGTAAATAGGTGGAAATAAGTAAGTTGTGGTTAAGGTTTCTATCAAATTGTTTCTAGTAAAGTTTAACGTTAGACCTTGATTTCACTAGAAAAGTTAACAATTGTTTGCCATAAGAATCACGCTTTTGGATTTAGCCATTTTTAAAGTTGAAAGCGAAAACGTTAGGACTAACAATTGTTAACTTTTCTAGTAAAATTATGGTCTTAGAATGTTTAAGTGTGACGGATTTAAAGCCAGTTAAAAATTATCTTATTACTAGTTCAATTCGTTGTATTTTTGAAACGGGACTTCAAAATTCTAACCCCGTTCACATTAATGTTAAGAAGTTAAAACAAAAATGTATATTATTGCCAACTTCAGCTGACCTAAATTTGTTCGTCTGTATACGCTTGATATAATTATGTATGAAATAATTTATGTATAAGCATGGTTATTTAACAGTAAAATTATGACCAATAATTAGGGCTAATAAAAAACATGAATTGAGACTAATTGATGTTTCGTTTTCTTTATTTGCATCAGATTATTTATGACCAAATTAATTAGGCATTAATAAGGAATAAAAATCCGGCGCTTCGCGCCGGATTTGCCTACCGTGGGCCCGAAGTAGATGCTGAGCTTACAGCGAATATTGACTTCAGTCAATCGATGCATGTTTTCACATTATTTACATAAAATACACTCTATACCCTCTAAAGTGCAATATTTTAGTGACGACATTGTTGGACGATCCTAATATGTACAATAATAATATTCCACGAAACGTAGCAGGAATTTCTGTTGAAACGACGGGGAACAAAGCAAACTCGCTTACGGGACTCTATGTATCTTATGGGTTCCATATCTGACACGCTCACAGATTCGTATCAGACATTTCTTAGCTCAGGCTATTACTGACCCATTGCTGTTTACAGGACTCGAGGTGTCGCGTGCTCCATTTCAACCTTGGCTTTGAGGCTTCGAATTTTTAGAACGTATTTTACGATTGACCCTAAATTTCCCCCCCCCCTCCTTGAACCTAATAAGGATGATTTGTTGAGTAGGGGAGCATTAGTTTGCGGTTGGTAAAGCATTAGGCATAAGAAAAATTTATATTTTTAAGATTTTGACTTGTTTTGATTGTAAAAGCCTCCCCCACTCCCCCTTCAAGAGATAATTCGTGGGGTTGGGGGTGCAAGTATTCAAAGTTTTTTATTCGTTTTAGCAAAGAAATTAAGATTTTTAGAACGGCATTTGTAGGTGACCCTAAGTACACCCCTTCTCCTTGAGGGGATACTTGGTGGGTGGGGGGTGCAAGTATTTAATGTTTTTTATTAGTTTGCGCAAAAATAGTTGAGATTTTTGGGACGTCATTTGTAAGTAACCCCAAGTACACCTCCCTCCCCTAAGGTTATACTTAGTGGGTGGGGAGTACAAGTATTTAAAGTTTTTTGATGGTTTTAGCAAGAAAATGAAGATTTTTAGGACTTCATTTGTGAGTGACCCCAAGTACACCCCCCCTAAGGGGATACTTTGTGGGTAATGGTGCAAGTATTTAAAGTTTTTAGGAAGAAAATTAAGATTTTTGGGACGTCATTTGTGAGTGACCCCAAGTACACCTTCTCCCCATAGGGGATACTTTGGGGGTAGGGGTGCAAGTATTTGAAGTTTTTTAATGGTTTTAGCAAAAACAAATTAGATTTTAGGGACGTCATTTGCGGGTGACCCTAAGTACACCACCTCCCCTTAGGAGATACTTTGTGGGCCCCTGAGGTTATACTTAGTGGGTGGGGAGTACAAGTATTTAAAGTTTTTTGATGGTTTTAGCAAGAAAATGAAGATTTTTAGGACTTCATTTGTGAGTGACCCCAAGTACACCCCCCCTAAGGGGATACTTTGTGGGTAATGGTGCAAGTATTTAAAGTTTTTAGGAAGAAAATTAAGATTTTTGGGACGTCATTTGTGAGTGACCCCAAGTACACCTTCTCCCCATAGGCGATACTTTGGGGGTAGGGGTGCAAGTATTTGAAGTTTTTTAATGGTTTTAGCAAAAACAAATTAGATTTTAGGGACGTCATTTGCGGGTGACCCTAAGTACACCACCTCCCCTTAGGAGATACTTTGTGGGTGGGAGGTGCAAGTATTTAAAGTTTTTTCATGGTTTAAGAAAAAATAGTTGAGATTGTCGGGACGTCTTCTTGGGTGACCCCAAGTACACCTCCCCCCTTAGGGATACTTTGTGGGTGCAGGTAACTTCTGCGGGTAGCTTGTGCTGATGACTTGTGCATGTTTCTGGTGCATTGACTGGCGCCTGTAAGGAAACCATTTAGCTGGTGCATTTGGCTGATGCAAAGCGGCAAATCACCCGTTTTTCTCCAATGCTTTTAGATGGCTAAAAAAGTTGGTCCAGTCAACTGTTATTTGTGAAAAACTGGTTAGTTCGATCGCTCTCAAAAACAATAGGGCACTTCTCATTCGCATTTGTGGCCATTTAAAAAATATTTGACGAATATCGCTTAAAAACTGTGACCTGTAGCGCATAAAGAACAGACAGACGGACAGACAGACAGACAGACGGACGGACATAGCCATTCCAATAGATGCTTAAGCTCAGCATCTAAAAACGACTGGCTTAGCCCTGGGAACGCTATACGTACTAACTCAGAGAAAAACGCCTGGCCCTTGTTTCACCCAGGCCAAAACCATACGCCAGCGCCCAACCAAGACCGTGCGTGACCCCTGCCATATACCTTTGCCTTGGCCATGGCTTGCTCCCGCCCCCCGCGGCCAAAAAAGAGCCTTGGCCAGGCATTCTTGCATGACTTGTCCCATACCAAGGCCTTGTCATCGGTGTTTAATGGGATAGTCTTAGCCTAAAATAAATTTATTTTGCATAAAAGAAACACCTTTGAAATTATTATATCTACGATATACATTGAAATATATTGCACTAACCACCTAGGTACATTTTCCTGCAGTAAAAAGTGAAATATTACTTTGATTAAAAATAAATTTTCAGTTGTAGTATAGTCTTGGTACTGGAAAACATAATTTAAAAAATTTTACGCACAGGACATTTTCTCAGGAGTTCGAAACGATTTTTAACTGAATCCGAATCTTGGCTTTACTTAAGGAGCAGGCTGAACTTGAAATGATTGTGTCACGTGTGTCACGGATATCTGTAAGAAATATCCTTGCAAGGCTTATTGCACTCTGGACATTCCTCCAAATAATTCTGCCTAATTGATATAAAGGTGTTCTTAAGTCAAACTTCACTCTCGTACAAAAGTACACCTCTAACTTGTCAACAATTCCAGAGCTTGGCAATTTTGATCTCTTTGTGATTGTCCAATGCGGCAAAGATAGTGGCGTGAGAGATTTATTTTCGAAAGCACGCAAATACACATCTGGATATGAAAGAGAGTGGCACATGAGGCCGTGGCTAACACCAACATTTTATTTATTTATTATAGAGTCGAATGCAAACAATAATGTTCATGGTGGAATAAAATCAAATGACTTATTCTTTTTCTAACAGAAACAGAACATGTTTGTTTGAAGAACTTAGAGAGGCATGCAGAGCAGGAGTTCAAATCTGAAATAGCGTTTATATTTTCGCAAAACCAGTTTGGCTCAATTTGGTCTATTTTCCAAAGGATTATGAAACGTAATAAAACAGCCAAGTTTGCTTACAATATGGACAAGCAAGAGAATTTCCTGCGTCGCCCCAAAATGTACGCCCTTCCATCGGGAAGGCACACGAGCAACAGGCACGTGAGAAACCAGATGATTGTCCTTCTGTCATCTGGGATTCACTGGTTTTGGGAGAAATGGAAAAGAATTCAATTTAAAAGGATAAGAACTTTCTCATTGATAACAGAAGTACAGAACAAAACAGTAACCAAATCAATCTGCCAAAAATTGTAATTTACACTTTTACACACTTAGAAATTGGAATTGTATTTTATGGGCTTGGGGTTTTTACTTCTGCGTGCACTTTCTCGTTTTGTTGCAAAGTACTACTGTCAGTCAGGGCACTTATTTATTGGTTGGTCAGGAATGGGATGATAATAGTATGGAAGGGATGGCGATTGGGGATTTGCATATGGCTTAAGTCTGTTAGTTGTATTTTCCAAAAGATATTGAAATATTAAATTAATCGTAGATATGTTCATAATATTGTCATTAAATCTCTTTAATTCGTACAAAAAACAAAACCATTTTAATAGTTACCTATGAGCTCAGCATTGAAAACATGTTTACATCAGCAGGTTTCTCGTTTAATAATGTGCATGTTCCTAACAGTCGGGCAGTACTAATTAATTTATGAATGGAACTATATGGAGAACAAGTAATTAAATATGAATGACATTGGATTGTACGTGAGTCATTTGTGATTCACTTGTCCATGAAATGATAGCTCATGTCACTGCTTAAAAACATGCACAAAAATGTTTAAATTTAATCAAACAAACGAAACCTACCAGACTCATGAGCCAGTGGATAATACCGTGCACATAAATATTTAAGCTTCTAATCACATTAAATTGCAATCGTGACATTACATTAAAATTATTAATTAATTTCAAACAGATATTTGTTTTTATCATAATGAACGCCGCAAAATATATTCAACTTGATGGAAATTAAAGTAATCACTTGCATAGCTTAATTTAAATTCTTAAAAATTTTAGCAACACGCGCTAGTAACGCCTCTTGACATTTCCATTAAATTACTTACTGACTCTAATATGCGATCAACAAGTCTGTTAGTTGTATTTTCCAAAAGATATTGAAATAATAAGTTAATTGTATATACGTAAACGTTTTGTCTTTAAATCTTTCATTGTACATTGTACGTATTGTCATTTACCTGTATATGTACTGTCGATTTCTTGAAACTTATATTTGCTGGCTGAGCCAACTTAACGGTATATAATATATAATTGCTAACTCACTTGAAAGGGACCCACTGAAATTTAAGGCAAGACACAAACCGAAATAAAAGCTTATTATACTAATGTAATCAATTTTACAATAAGGTGTAACCAACAATACATTGTACTTAAATTTCTAAATGTTGCATGGGCTGCGGTCAAGTAGAGAAACAGAATAAATTAATATTATTATTTAATGCAGTACATATCTAAAAAATACGAAATCCTAATCAGACCAAAATCAGTCACGATCACGGAGACAATTATAGTTTAAGTTATTATGCTTAGTTAATGGGTTGTCTCAAGTAATTTCTATCAGTATCGTTTTAATCGACTTAAATTTAATAACAAGAAAATGGCAGCGACGTAACAGTAAAACAGTATGTAAATATAATATTGAAATAAGTAAGTACCTATTTTAATATAAGGATATAGGTTAAGTATTATAACTTTATTTTTTTGCAAACTTGAGTTGAATCTCTTCCAAAGTTTTCCCTTTTGTTTCAGGAATAAAAAAGTAAACATAGAAAGCTCCCACAAGACAGAAACCACCAAAGGTCCAATAAGCCCCGTCGTTACCCAAGCCATCAAGCAGATTCGTAAAGTAGAGTGTCATCAAAAATGTAATTCCCCATTTTAATGTTGTGAGAATACTTGAGGCAAATCCTCGGACGTGCTGTGGTAGTAGTTCAGGCTGAAAGAAAAAATCAAACAATTATTCAGAATGGCACTTTTTCTTATCAGGAATATGTGAATTTTACTTACAACAAAACTATAATAATAATAAAAATAAAATAATTCATTATGCAATACATATTATGCTTATATTAAAAATATACAAATATAATTACCATTATAATGTAAGGTACTGGCCCCATACTGCAATAAAAAATATAATAAAATATATCAAACTACAAAGTAATTAGACACTGTCTCTTAACAACTTCCAAACCTGCCCCTGAAACTCTTCTTAATGTGTCTCAGTCGAGAAAAAGAATTTTTTAAATTGTTTAAATTAATTTAAAATATTTTACTCTTACCCCACAGAATAGGCCGCAACGCAGATAATAAGAGATGTTAGAGGAAGCCATCCTAAACTATCCTGTGCAAATGTCGGCTGATCATCTTTGACGTAAAAGAATGCACCCAAACCAGCCAAAGAAAGTGCCATTACAATTTCAGAACCAACCATCATCTTTATTCGTCCAAATCGATCTACAACTAATGCTGCGCCCGTGGCAGCCACCTAAAATTAGGTAGTGGTATGGTATATATGTGGTAGTCCAGAAGCATACATATATCTGTTATATATCACAAAATGAAAGCAAAAACAAAATGAATATTAAAAAAATATTTCAAAAAATCTTACAATCTGAATGGCACCAATTATAATGGAAGCATCATATTCATTGACACTAGATCCAGCATCTCGGAAAATATCAACAGTATAAAATAGTACAGCAGTCAGTCCCGTCCACACATCGAAAAAAAAGAGAAGAAAGATTAAAATGATTGCTTTGCGAATTGGTGGATCAAAAAGTTCTTGGAGTTTACCTTCCGATGCGTTTATTATTCTACTATCTTCATTGCTAGCAATAAGCTAAATAAAATCAAACAAAAATAACATTTAGAAACTTTTTAGTACAGAACAAAATACACAACTGGCAACTCTTTCACAGCTCTTTTATACTACCTGATTTTGTATGCGAATTAATCATTACTAAAATACAAAAAAATAGAGATGAAACGCATGTTAAGTAGTAATTTAACTAAATTCCGCATACTTCCTCTAATTCCGGGTTTACTTGTTCATCCCTGGAAGCTCCACGCAACCCCAGTAGACTTTTGCAAGCTTCATGATTCCTATTTTTGGAAACTAAGTATCTTGGAGATTCCGGAACGAAATATATAATGACAAAGCAAACTAATGGAATAAATGCACAAACCAGAGCTTGATCTCGCCACGAGAGGTACTTTCCAACAACGAGTCTGAAACATACACATTAGTTAAATTTCATCTATTAAAAACTATCAAAATTAAGTAATTATTGTGATCAGTGGTGCCTAGTAAAACACTAAAAAAATTATTTTCATACATAAAAGTCATTCCAACGGTATTCATAAGATCATAACCATTGATGAGCATTCCACGAATTTTGGGTTCTGAAGTTTCTGCTATGTAAGTCGGTGCAGCGAGAGAATATGCACCACCGCCGAAACCTGTGAAATACCACAAAAAAGAATTTCATAATATTGTATAATGATTCAAATATTAATCTATATAGTATTCCAAATAACTTGTAATTTAAGTGTAATGAAAAGTAGGTAGGTAAATTGTAGTAGTGGTAAAATTAGGTTAATTGTATAGGTAAAAGTATGTAGCATATATCTGTATAGCACACCTGTAAGGAATCTTCCAGCAATAATCATGGGGACATTGTTTGCAAAATAAATTAGAACCCAGCCCACTATTTGCGGTACGGACAAACACAACATGGCACTTCGTCTTCCGATTAAATCTACAAGGTATCCAACAGGCATACAGGCTGCACATGCCCCTAACTAAAACAAAATTCAACAATTATTTATGGGATATCATAGATTAAAGCTTAATAATTATTACTTTTATCGCAAACTATACTACAGTAAATTGAAAAGTAGAAATCCATCAATTTAAATGCGTAGGTAATTAGAATTATTTAATACTTACCGTGATAATGGAACTTATCCAAGACAATGAATCAGTACTAATTCCATAGAAATCCCCAATTTCCTCACCCTCCTCACGTAATTTTGGAACTGACGTAGCAGACCAGCACAAAACGTTACCCCAGGCAAATGACCCCATGTTAGCTATTTTTGTAAAAGGAGAAACAATTTTGAGATTAGCAGATTTGAAATTGTGTTTTGAATTTTGAATAGCTATAAATAACTATAAGGGATGGTCTATAAATGATGTCATCCAAATTATCACTTCTTTTAGACCCACGTACCCTCATTTCATCGCTTTAGCATTACGTAATCAAGTATCCTATAATTATATAGCATGTCATCAATACTTGACTTGACCCATTGGCCCTACCGGTGATGTAATATATGCATGATCCCAAATATACACAAAATTAATAATGTCCATCTTAGTATTATTTACCTGCCAAAGCTGCAATTAACTGTGGCGTAAGCTTTGCCTTGAAATTTGAGTCATGCTTCGGATCTTCACCACTGATTTGCAATTCAAATTTGTTTGTCCCTGATAACGAGGGTTTCTGTTTTCCATCAGAATCAACGAAGCCAGGATTTTCCATCTTTAGTAAAAAAGGATTTGCCGGTTTAGTCTAACGATAAGTAACTTTAACACTACTTGCTATTATATATAATATTATATTAAAACTACTACAATATATAACTACGGATCAAAATAATTGCGCCTGGTATTATATAAATAAATCCATACGAAGCAGCACAACTCAATCTAACAAAAACTTTGTAACTACAAAATTCAGTATTCAACGTTAACCACACGGAAGTGGAAGAAAAATGAATTTTGCTAATTGCAGCCTTACTACATACTCTCCTAACCTACTGCGCACGATGCAAGTACGATGCAAAGTGAAAACCCATAAAAGAGGGAGTGTTCACAAATGACGTCATCAAATGTGGTAAATTTTATGAACTACCCACCTTTCGTCAACCATGTTAAGCATAGGGTAAATCGTCACTTTTCCGACCCACCTACCTACCTAAAAGATGACATTATTTATGAACGCTTCCTACATTAGGACTAAGAGATCTGATATTTTGACAAAGTTTTTATCAGTTCATACGCTTGATAAAAACTTGAGGCTCGTGACTGGATATCTATAATAATTCATAAAAATAATAATTTATTAGGATCGATACTATCGAATACAAAAAACAAAATTCCCATTTGGATTTAGAATCCTGATAACAATAAGTTGAGGAGGCTCAAGTTTGCATTCAAGGATTAATTTTTGATGACTGACTGAGAAAGATAACATTCAGTCAGTCCTCAGTCCTGGTCCTCAAACGATATTATCGCACTATCAGCACTATGAGTAACAATGCGCAGTGGCGCTAATTGAAGTTGTAATTTAATATTGGGTATATGTCATATGAGTCGCATGCATGGCACAACATCATTAAAAAAACAAATAGGGATTTCGTTTTCAGACTATAAGCAGCAAGCACAAAAAAGTAAATTAAAACCAGCAATAGATAAAAATGCCGCAAGCTTCATTTGCCAGTCTCAGCCTAATTTCAAAAGCCAAATGAATATTAGAGAGAGAAAGCAATACTTTGTTTACACTGGTACACACTCGTGCTTGTCAACATGTCACAGTAAAAACATAATGTAGCGTTTAACAAGATTATTACTACCTACAGTAAAGTAGTCCCTAGCTTATGATATAATTATTAAAACCAGACCGCTATCATACACGAAAATTATCACAGCTTCGAGGTAGTAGTAGAACAGCGGCTACTGATCAGCATAAGGGAACAAACCACAATTAGGCGTGCGTACCTAGTAGTGCTTTTTAGATGCTGAGCTTAAGCATCTAATGAAATGGTCATGTCCGTCTGTCCGTCCGTCTGTCCGTCCGTCTGTTGGTCCCACGCTACAGGTCAAACCGTTAACTACATGGTCTTGAAACGTTTTTGGAACAATCACAAATGCAAGCAGGCAGGTCTGTATTGTTTTTTCAATTTAATCGGACTGACCATTGCTTCACAATTAAACGTTGAACTGACCAAGGTCAAGAAATTTAGAAGTAAGCACCATAAAAATCGATGAGCAAACATAGATGGGCGCACTCGAACAGTTCTTTTACCTCCACTCAGTTAGCAGAGTGCGAGTACAAGGAATTCAAATTGCACGCAAGGAAGCAGTGGAAAGCAAGCGCACACGCCCAGCTATGAAACAAAATAATTTCAAAAACAACACAAGGACATTCTATTAGGAGTTATCTGTAAATTACGTCATTTAGAAGAAGAAGAAAGAATTTATTTGACAAATAAATCATTGGCATACAATTATGCTTCCCCTTTAGGACACAGTATACTTATACAAAATGTTTATAAAATATTTGATTGGATTATGTGATAATAATATGGTTTATTTTATATTAGTATTATTAGTAGGTATTGGCCCTGGTTGGAAAGTATTGGGTTTAGATCCTGGGTCGTAGACATGATGGTGATAAATTCTGTGGCTTCCTCTTAGAGCTTATATTACAACATCGTCTCGTAGGGAGACGGGAAGTCCGAGTTGGATTCTAAAATCTTCGAAGAACTTGGTGATCGTGCCCCTGGCACCGATTAATAGTCCAATCACTTTGACTTCTTTTAGATTGAATCGTTTAGCTAGGTCGGGAATACATGGTTCGTATATACGTTTCTTTTCACTGTTCACGTCTTTCGCTTGGGTATGGTTGCCTTCAAAATGGATGATAGGATCAATTATGTATCCATTGCGGCTTCTTTTTTCGAAAGCCAAAATATCTACTCTTCGATCAGCTTGAATCCCATCGCCAGATGTACAGGGCAATTCTACATGAACTTCCATGTTTGGGTTCGCTTTTAATTCTTCGGCTATTTTACAATCTTGTTACACTATTTTCTTACACTACACTACTTTTCTGACTCACACTTCTTCTTGCACTATTTTACGGTTCCACCTTTTTAGATGCTAAACTTAAGCATCTTATAAAATGGTCATACCCGTCTGTCTGTCCGTCTGTCTGTTATCCGTACACTACAGGCCACAGCTTTCAAGCGATGACCTTGAAAATTCTTTTAAACGATCACAATTGCGAGCCAGCAGGTCTGGATTGTTTTTTTGCATTGGCCCGACTGGCCGTTTCTTCACAGTTCACAGTTAAATGGGCCCATGCCAGAACTCAGAAAAGTGAGCTTTCCAAAAGCCGAGAAATACATGTAAACAAAAAGAGAATGTGCATATTGTTACGTTTTTAAGGTTATGAGCCGTGTTTGTATGATAAGTAAATAGGAATAGAGGTACTTTACTTTTAATAACTAAAGGCCCTTCGGGACTTGTCCCATGGCCCGTTTATTAACATTTTGAATAAGTTTATACATTTAAATAGTAGGAGTCCACGAGAGTTGTACACTTAATAGTATTTTCTATTTAAAATATTTCAGACATCGTATTGTAGCATTAAATAATTTAATAAATTAAATTTAAATTACAATTCAATACCGCAAGACTGCGCTGGTAAGTAGATATAATAATTACAATATCAAATATTTTTGATTTTACAGTTGGTATTGCAGTTACATACCGCTGAAACAAGGGAGTAATTATTTAAACAATATTTTGCTTAATAAGGGGTAATGATAATATTATTATGTTCGAAGTATAGTCAACAGTTTTATCAGTCAGAATAAAAGCAATTAAATTTATTGCATTGCTTTTTTATGCTGCGCTTATAACTAAGATAAACAGCAGAAGCCGGTCAGCAGAATTTTGAACTCATACTACATACTTTGCACAGTTCAACTATTATTTGTGATACGTACCTACATGGTCATGTTTGCATTGCAATTAAATTATTTTTTTCCTTATTTCTTTACTGTAATATGGATTACGCACAATTATGAAAATACAGGGTGCACGAATTATATTTACACTATAATAAGTAAATGAATGAATTTAAAAATTACCAATTTTTTTTATAACTTTCGAAACAGAATTTTACCTTTTTAAATACACATACATAGTTAAAACATTTTGAATTTTGCATAGCTCGTAAGTTCAGATTCAACCTACATAGTTGGAAACTGTTGTTGCAATAATATTGAGATTGAATTATACCATAGAAATAGAGGTATAGGTAGGTAGTTTAGTGTAAAACTTCAACTTATTTTCAAAGAAATATATGTGAGATGCGTACGGATCAATGGCTATATATATATAAAGACAATTTTATTCATACAAATAAAAGTTGACACTGTCCTTCAATAAGGATAGCCCCATGGACTCACTCAGTATACGGTATCAAAAAAGTTTTGGCTCTAGTTTATGCTAATTATTACAGAGTAAGGTTGTGTAATTTGATTTCTATATCTACGGATTATGTACTGTAGAAAACAAATGATGCTGGCATATTTGTACCGATTTCTTTAGGACGGTCGTAACAATATCTTCAATCAGAGACGACGGTAATGCTTGTGATTTCATGAAATTCACGAAAAATTTTGTTATCGTACCACGGGATCCCACATAAAGACCTATCACTTCAATATCTTGTAACCCGAGCTTCTGTTGAAAGTATGGAATACATGGTTCATAAATTTCTGTTTTCTCTGTCAACAGCCTCTGCTTGTTGAGTGTCGCTTTGTTCCATTCTTATTGTGGGGTCCAGGATATACCCTTTTTTGGAGCTTTGGTTATAAGCAATAATGTCCACGCGTCTTAATACCTCACTGGTACATTCTGTTTCTTGAAGTACCTTCCACCCAACTTAACTCATTGCATCGGCAATCAGACGTCTTACTGCATGGTGACGATTGTTGCGAATCAATTCTCCCCTAAAACATTTTCCAAGAATATGCCCTATCGTTTCGGTCTCGTTGCACCCATGGCGGCAACGGAAAGATCCTTGGTCTGGTCGAGGGATTGCATTGACTGGCAAAACATTTCCTACCATTTTTATTGCGGTAGTCCATTCGGACGTAGATAGACCACATTTAGAATGAATCCACTTGTTGGCTGCTGGACATTCGGAAAATTGGACAACGCCTTGACCTTTTTGTGGAAGTTTGCACCAATTTTCATATTCGGTCTGTCTAAGATGGTCTCGGATTAGTTTAGACTTTTTAATTTTGGCTCCTTCAAAAGTACTTCTCAATTCGCTTGGTATGTTGATAAAGTCGAGGCATTTTGATTTCTCGACGTCAAAATTTTTAATTTTGTGGAGTAAATCGTTGTTCGCATTTTTTAGGATTTCCAATGAGTTGAAGTTTTGTATTCTCGCTTCCCATTTGGCTCTTATCAACCCGATACCCTTTACTTTAGGACTAGAATACAACATATTTGTCGGAGTGCTTGTGGGTATTCCTATAATTTCCTTTGCCGCGCTTCTGATGATTAGATTTATGGATTCTAAAAACTTGTTTGACAATTTTGTCAATGGAGCGTGCTGAAATGGGAATACTAAAGTTGGCCATATATAGTCCTTTAAAACTTTCAGTTTTTGATCTGGCCTTAACATGGGTGTTGACACTAATTTTTCGATTCTGGCTCCAAACTTGGTTGCACATTTCACCTCGTCGAACAAAACACAATCATTGAACGTAACGCCTAAATATTTTATAGTTTCATTCGTTCCTATGCACTTGATTGTTGTGTCACCGGAAATAGAAAGAGGCTCTTCGCACAGCTCTCCTTTCACGACGCTAATTCCAAGACTTTTTACGGGATTCATCTTGAGTCCTATAAGATCTAAAAGGCGGCACATTGCTGGTACAGTTCGATGGAAGAATTTCGAGAATTTCCAATAATTCCAGTATCGTCTGCGAACTCAGCATTAGAAATGTTGTCGTGGAGCCGGTAGAGGGAAAATCCGAATTTTTCGGTCACTTCTTTCTCACTTAGTTCTTGTATTATATGGTCAATAGAAACATTAAAGAGGTAGGGTGACATGGGACCTCCTTGCATTACTCCCCTCTTAAAGTGTATTATACCTGTTTGTCCATTTTTGGTATTGATTCGTGTATGATTATTTGTGGCCAGACTACAACATAACGCTTTAAGTAGTGATGGAGCGGGTTTGGAGTTAATCTGCTGAAATGTATGTGCGTGTCCCACGTTATCGAATGCTTGCGTGATATCTCCGAAAATTACTGTACAGTCTGATTTTTCCAATTTTGCTTTCTTTAAGCACTCATCAATGAGGGTCGTGTTAATTAGGGTTTCTGCTTGGTGAATAAATACTCGTTGATTTTCATGCAGCACTATGTATTCGCGTAATGTAATATCTAATACTTTTTCCGCAATCCTCCTTAGAACGGAACATATAGTAATGGGTCGCCAATTTGCTGAAGAATTTGCGTCACCAGATTTATAGATTAGGATTGTTTTTGCTTGCCGCATAAATTTTGGATATTAATTTTACATTTTCATTTTACTGGACTGGAGCTAGGAGGGGCTACAATGACTCAGCACATTACAATATGTTTGTTAGTTGTTTAACGAATATCACAAACTAAAACACAGCGGTTGCTATCCCAACCACAGTCCTCTTCACAATATATACGTAATTTTAAAGTTCAGTTTATATGTTATAGACATTCAAGAATCGTCCATAATGACGTCCGTCAAATATCGTGGTTTGATGTTATAGATATTTAGCATATAGGTTATACATATTCAGGGATCGTCCATAATGACGTCCTTTAAATATCGTAGTTTAAAGTTATAGATATTAAGTATATAAGTTATACATATTCAGGGATCGTCCATAATGACGTCCTTCAAATGTAATCGTTTTAAGTACCCTCGTTACAACGTCTAATTTTTTTTCAAAATATTTTACCAATCATTCATGAACATAAATATACAGATGATAGGCGTTCAGAGATCGACTATATGTGACGTCCTTTCAATATCATAGTTTACGCAGGGAATATGTTATAGATATTTTATTTGACAGCCAGGACAGCCCTCCAAGGTGTTATTGATAGGGGATGGACAGCGAGCCTCTGGGAGTTTCTTTGATAAATAATGGACGGCGAGCTTTCAGGAATTTCTTGGAATGTAAAGGACGGGGAGCCTCTAGTAGTTTCTTTAATAGGTGATGGACTGCGGGGTTTTACAGGCTTGTTTAATAAGTGATAGATAGCGACCCTCCAGAGGTTTCATTAAAAAGTAATATATATCAAGGCTCTAAGGGTTTTACTAAGCCTCTGTGGGTTTCTTCAATAAGTAATGAACGACGAGCCTAAGGGGGTATCTTTAATAAGTAATGAGTGGCGAATCTTCAGGGGTTTTTTTAATTATTGAGTGACGGCTAGCTTTAGAAAGTTGCTTTAAAAATTGATGGACGTCCAGCTTACGAAGGATTCTTTGATATGTGATGGACAGTAAACCTTTAGAGGTTGCTTTAAAAATTAGTGGACGGCGAGCCTTAGGGGGTTTCTTTGACAAGTGATAGACGGCCAGCCTCTGAGGGTTTCTTTGATAAGTGATGAACGGCAAGCTTCTGGAGTTTCTTTGACAAGTGATGGACAGCCAGCCTCTAAGGGTTTCTTTGATGTGTGATGGACGGCAAGTCCCTAAAGTTTCTTTGACAAGTGATAGACGGCGAGCGTCTGGGAGTCTCTTTTATAAGTGGTGTACGGCTAGCCTCAAGGAATTTTCTTTAATAGACAGCCAGCCCCTAAAGAATTATTTGATAGGTACTGGACGGCAAATCTTTAGCGGTTTCTTCGATAAGTGATGGACGGCTAGCCTCCAAGAGTTTATTTGATAGGTGATGGACAGCGAGCCTAAGAGTTTTTTGACAAGTGATGGATGGTGACCCTGCGGAGGTTTCTTTGACAAGTGATGGACGGCAAATCTTTCGGGGTTTGTTTAATGAGTGATGGAAGGCAAGTCGCTTAGAGTTTATCTAATAGGTGATGGACGGTGAGCCTGGGGGATTTTCTTAAATAAGTGGTGGACGGCAAGCCTTCAGGTGTTTCTTAGACAATTTATAGACAAAAAGCTTTCGTGGGCTTCTTTAGAAATTGATAGACGGCCAGCCTTTAGGGGATTCTTTGACTAGTAATGGACGTCGAACTTTTACGGATTTCTTAAATGAATGGTGGACAGCGAGCCTCTGTGGGTTATTATGATAAATGATGTACAACGAGCCTCCAGGAGTGTTTTTGATAACTGATGGCCATGTAGGGAATTGACGGTCAACTTAAGGAAGCGATGCCTAGCTTGACTGTGTTTTTATCTGTAGTAAGCGTGTCACAGGTTGCACAGCTAAACTCATTTAATTTAAACCATGCAATTTAGGCAAACAATGTTGCAAAATACAACTTCAGGGGTGTTTATAGACGTTTTAATAAAACACCTATGTTTTAGCAATCATTTTATGTGGTAACTGAAATTATTTTTTTCGTTTGATGACGCCATTCGTACCTAAGCTTAGCATCTACTTCGGGCCCACGGTTGCCAAATCCGGCGCGAAGCGCCGGATTTTTATTTCTTTAATGTTGCTAAAAAATTATCTTATCAATATTACCAATTATCGTACCAAATTATTACCAGTATTCTACTTAAAATTAAAACAGCGCTATTCAGTTTATTCGGAACCCTATAGATATAGATTGTTACTTACGTAGAATGCACATTGAAACATGGCGCTGTTGTACGAATTATTATTGATCTTTCCCAAGGATAATTTTAAGCTTTAATTTGTTACAACTTTGGGAATACCTAAATAATTTCTTTTCTTCCATCCTAATTTCTTTTTTTAAAGAAAAATCCTATTTCTTCGTCATTAACTTCCCAAGAACTTAAATTCAAAAACAAAAGTGTATGATACATTTTTTCGTGAGTATTATAAGTTCGAGGTATTGTAACTAGTCGATATGTAATTGCAAAAGTTATGGAATTTAGGAAAAAATCATATTCAAAAATTAATCATAAAATCTCTTTAAAAAATGCATGAAGATTTGCGCTTCAAGACTTATATTTTAGTAGTAATTACTTTTAAAATGGTATACCATTCGTTAAAATTGACCAAGTATTTCAAGATATACCAGTAAATTTATGTAAATGTGAATTCACATATATACTAATAGTAAAATATATTTCCCTGCATTTTCACAGGTAATTAATAAATTAAATTTATTTAGTAGCGACATAACATTAATTTTTATAAATTAAAAAACATCTAACGATGAGAAGTGCTATTTATCCTAAAATTTAAAATTCCTGCGCGTTCACTTAACTACGGAAAACCGAAACTGGAAAACTATGATTGCGCTGTTGAATTTGAATGCTCAAAGAGAACTAACGTCCTAAGAATGGGTAAAGGTTTTGGATTAAAAATTAAAACTAAAATCTTTTAATACAATGAAAATTTAACTATAGAGGTCACGTAGAATTAGTTATATGGAGACATTTTGTAAGTACCTATGTAACATGACAGCATCGCATGCTGCCCCAAATTAATTGGTATGCATTTATAACACATACAATAATATTAAAACTATACAAAAATTTCAAACAGTACTGGTTTAGATGAAAACTCAACTTGACAGAAGTAAACGTGCGCCTGCATTTTATTCAGATGTTTTCTACTTTTTCAGTGATCAAGTGACAATGAAGAATCATCTATCTGTAGTGTCTTATCTCTACTGTAACTGCAATGACTTAAAGTGTCAAGTTCATGACCCTCGGAGTAGCGTGTAAGACTCGTACGTAGAGAAATTAAAATTAGTATAATATGTATTGTGAACTTGATTCGATGTGTGATTTAACATAAATTTACTCCTAAGTAAATACACTATAAAATTTGCATAACTATAATGCTAAAAATGAAATATTTTTCATATATTTCAATTATTTGCTGCTGTTGGGTATATTTGCAAAACAGTCAAGCGTCGATGATAATTGGAATAATAATTTAATTCTTTTATTTTTCTATAAAACATACCAAAGCACGAAACACACACTACATTTATCGAATTCTAAAAATATTGAATTCATCTCACAAACCTTAGTGGAATTTGAAATCAACTTTTCTGTTGCAGCTGCCATATTCATTGAATGAAATTAATTCAATTTAATAGAGTCACTACTGTATATGGTATAAGGAATGAATTAACCACCATTACCCAGGTATTCATTGCCAATAAAATGCTACGGCCAGACCTATATGTTCGTTTTTATTATATAATGCTAGTGAGGGCGCCTGCAGCTATTAAAAACAATTCAACAATCAACAAACAATTCAAAGAATATCGGCAATTGAGTTGAACTTTGGATTAATTACTGAAAGTTTACTTCAATTCTTTAACATTTTAACGACAAGTACATACATTATATTAGGCAATATTATTTTTATTGTTTTGCTCTGAGACGGGTGTAATCAACCTCACGCACAACTAGTGATCGAAATGGTCTGGTCCGGACCAGTAAAATCTGGTCTGGTCTGGTCTGGTCTGGTCTGGTCTGGTCTGGTCCGGGGGTTTTGGACCAGACCAGACTTTTTCGGACCAGACCAGACCAGACCAGATTTTACTGGTCCGACCATAACAAAAAATTTAAAGGAAATTAAGCGGGATCGTTTTGTTTTCTGCCTTTTTTTGTTGAATGAACTATGTTTATATATATTTATATATTACATTCAAAATCAACTCTTTTAAATGAGTGACATTTATTTTTTGAAAAATCTGGAGCAAAATTTTAGGCGAAATTTTTCAGAAATTTTTTTTTTGGGATTTACTGGTCCGAAGTGGTCTGGTCTGGTCTGGTCTGGTCCGGCCGTCGGACCAGACCATATGGTCTGGTCCAGTGATGTCGGACCAGACCAGACCATAAAATCCGGACCAGACCAGACCATTTCGATCACTACGCACAACAAATTTTTATTTTTTTTTGTCAGAAAATAAAAATAATTCGTATTTACGGGATCATATTTGAATAAGATGTATTCATTAATCAGTTGATACGTTTTCAGTTAGGAGGATTTTATTTGACTCACCAACCCCTTATCATAGGGTTAATCTTATTCGCTCAGTGATATTACTTTTAACTTCAGTGCAACTATTTTAAACCATCATTAGAATTCCTTGTTTTATAAGTACTTGTATTAGCAATAATTACTTTATTCTTCAGTGAAGGCCTTTAGTGACTCAAAGGACTCAAACACAAATTATTTTATTTTTCAGTGATGTTTACTTCATATGATATTATTTTAATTGTCAATGGATTTAATTGTAAAACGAAAAGAAGTGAAAAGAAGTATGTACAAATACTGCTGAAGCATACCAAGGGCGAAATCGTTCCCATAAACCTGACTATTTTTACAACTTTAAATAAATGTTCTGCAATCATGGCTTAGTGGCTTGAGAACTGCTCGCGAGTGATAGTTCCTTTCACCTTGCGGCAATAGCTTTGGCATTCTTCACTTTTTTAATTTCTTTAAGTAAGACCTTGATTTCACTAGAAAAGTTAACACTTGTTAGTCCTAAGGATCTCGCTTTTCGATTTAACTATTGTTAAAGTTGAAGCCGAGAATATGAAGGCTAAACATTGTTAACTTTTCTAGTGAAATCAACGTCTAACGAGGAAACGTTTACGGCGTAGCCTAATACCACCCACACTATTTTTTTCTCAAAAGAGCATGTAAAAAAAGTGGGGTAGCGTCAATCATATTTCAGAATGGGCCTTTTATTTTGCCACTGGAATTTTTGAAGACATAAAATTGCTAATGTTACCTAATTAAATGAAGGTCATATTTAAATATACTTTTCAGACTTCAATTGTGTCTGCAGGCTACATTTCTAAACTGATTTTGATAAAATTTATAGTTTTGTGATCGTTACAATGTTTTCCAAATTAAAAATTCTCGGAATTTGAAAATTCAAAAAAAAAATATTTTGCAACGATGCGCAATTATTTTAATAGGACTTAAAAATTAATAAATATTTATACTTTTCAAAAAAATCAATTTTTTGGATTTTAAAAAACCCAGAATTCGCTTTCTAGATAATATTGCAAAGATAAAAAAACTTTACTGTTTTTGAAAATCGTATGAAAATTGAAGGAGGTACAGGGTTTTGATGAGATCAAAACAAGGAAATATTCTGCTTATTAAATAATTACGCATTATTGAAAAAAAATTTTTTTTTTGCATTTTCAAATTCCGAGAAATTTTAATGTGGAAAATTTTGTAACGATCACAAAACTATAAATTTTGTCAATATCGGTTCAGAAATATAGCCTGCAGACACAATTGAAGTCTGAAAAACATATTTAAATATGACGTCCATTTAATTAACATTAGCAGTTTTATGTCTTGAAAAATTCCGGTGGCAAATCAAAAGGCCCATTCTGAAATATAATTGACGACTACCCCACTTTTTTTACATGCTCTTTTCAGAAAAAAATAGCTTGGGCGGTTTAGCGACGCCCAGTTGTAAACATTCCCTCGTAAGACTCGATCATGTGATACCAATAAACTACTCGAGAAAAATCATCCATATCCATGATCATCATTATCCGTTTGAATATTTCAATTTCTAGCCACCTTCAAAGGGCTTTCAAGGCAATTGGAAAATTATTGTATGTATTTTTCCTTCCACCAAGTCCGACCCTGAACTCCTAACATAATTATTCTAATTATTTGGTTTGTCAGATAAAACAAGGATAGGTACATAAATTGTGTCTAAATATATAACTGCAGGAAAAAGTATGTACATGAAGTAATTATCACGGCATATAATTTGAATAATTACTGCATAAACAAGTAAAGTCAAATTAGGTATTTCCACTCCATTTAAGAGTATTTCACTGAAGCACTAAAGGACCACCCCTTATTATATAGTGCCAGTTTGACATTTTAACAAAGAATCGCAATAGGGAGCGCAGCACTAGGTAATTACATAGGCTAAATCCCATCCCAGCTAGCAGGGGTATTTCCTAAAAATATCATATAAGGAACTGTTTACTGCGGATTAAAGTACACACACAAAACATCTCCAAAAGATATCCCCTGAAGCTAACGTGAGCTATTTGCAAGGGATATACCGACAAAGACTCATTTACAGTTGTTATGTTGTTATGTATAATGTTATATTAATGGTGTATAGTGGAGAGAAATTAATGAATACTTACATTGTTGATCCTGGCAGTCAATTCCGAAATTCAATATGACTGAGTTGATTATATGCGAGCAATGGGAGTTTTCAAACTGCTGATTAGGCGTCAATTTATAAATAATATCGATGAAATCCTTTATTGTGTTTAAATAAATGTGTTGTGTGCTAAAACTTGATATCTATAATACTGATCCTTCTATTCCTAACTAGTTGTCTCAAGGACGGCCAAAAGCGTAGTGAGCTCTCACTCAGATCTCCGTCTTCACCACTTACGTCATTCTCGTCTCACTTGTCTACTTGTCTTTATTCGTTTTCTTGGAACTATACGTAGGTACTAAGCAAGTAAGTAGAACCATTCTCGTATCTCTGAACTACGGGCACTCTCTCCAATTCTCTCTTTTTACGGCACTTGTGCATGCTTTTGGATCTGTACTCAATCCTGTTTTGTTTTGCTTTCTCAGAAATCTAAATACACATGAACTGCTGCGTATCATTTCTACATTTTTGATAAAATGAAATACATAACCCTTTTTTTTTGTTTACTGTTTGTGACGGATTCCTTACATATTAATGGTAAGAAGATTAAAATAAAAATATTAAAGTTTTCAAATTTTTATTTTAAATTACTTAACTTACATTTTAATAAGACCTTTTGTTAGTTAAATCTTTAAAGAAACCATGTTGATGGAAATTTTAAAAAAAATGTATTAAATTCAGCGCTTATGCTAGTTAAATTACAAAATTACAAAAAAATAAAATACACAATTAGGCGCGAAATTAAAATTTAATTAACTTTAATATTCCTTTTAATTAAATCCGAAGAGCAACGGGAAATTGACACCTAATTAATTATAACTTCCAGAACTCTAGTAAAACTTATATGGGCAATAACTTTGATAGTGACACGTAGTGAAGGTAAAGCGCAAAACATCTATAGCATAGCACGAGACCTTGAATTTATTTGCTTCTTGGAATTTACCTCTGTGCATGAATGACTTTAAATAATCGTGAGATACTCAAGTAATTACACTGTAGTGTAGTCAACTGTGATGTCTGTAAATATGTATGCGCTTATAAACTGATATTGCTACTTTGGAGGAGCATTTAATTCTAGCTGCATGGAGTGCTGAAATTTACACTCAAATGAAATATACTGTGACTTTTTGTATCAATTAGAATATTATTACATTTTAGCACGGTGCATATTTCATGCATTAGACATTGGAATTTGTATATATATATATATATATATATATATATATATATATATGTATCACAATCCAAAACAATTTCTAGCAAAGCATTGTAATAATTATATCGTCTGTGAAGAACCAAAATGACCCATATCCATTTGTAGCTAAAAAAAATATCAACTATCTACAAAAATATTCAAATATGTCTTGAGAGAATTTAAATAGAACATTTTGCAAACTTTCAAAAACATGAAATTAGAACAATTTGCACCTTTTCAAAATCATGGAATTAGAACATTTTGCACATTTTCGAAAACATGAAATTATAACATTTTGCACCTTTTCAAAAACATGGAATTAGAACATTTTGCACCTTTTCAAAAACATGGAGTTAAAACATTTTTCACCTTTTCAAAAACATGGAATTAGAAATTTTTGCACCTTTTCGAAAACATATAAATAAAACATTTTGCACTTTTAAAAAACTCCTAATTAACATTTTACGAGTGTTTCTCATTCTTTTATGACATAGCTCATTTTGATTGTAGCTGAAATTGGATATGGGTCATTCTGGTTCTTCACAGACACAGACGATAAACCACATGTTTTCAAGTTCACATTGAGGTAGATCTTGCATCTACCTTTTTAAGTTAATTATATAATTATACTTTGTTTAAACTATATTTTTAAAAACAGTGGCGTCGAAACCGGGGAGGAGGGGGGGCAGGGTGGGGGGGGGGGGGGCAAAGTGCCTTTCCTTGGAAAACAGATGCCCCATGTTAAAACATAGCCCCCCCCCTATGGTAAAGATTGGCCCTAGTGTTTGCCCCCCCCCCTCGCTAAAATAGGTTCCGATGCCCCTGAATAAAAATACCTACGGATGTCAGTAATGTTTTTGTCAGAAGCACTTATTTCATGTAAAGTGAATAAAGCATCAAAATGACACACATCAAGTTTAAGGTAGAATTAAAATGTGATATGCCAAATATCCAAACACAGGTAGTTGCTAAAAATTTAAGTACGAGTTTATAAAATATGCAAAATATTCTAATAACCAGTTTTTAAAAAGATCAAAATGTGTTATTTATGTTTTTAAAACGTTCAAACTGTGGTATTCACTTGTTTTATGAAACCAGCAAAATGTTTTATTTACGTGTTTTAAAAAAGTGCAAAATGTGCTATTTACTTGTTTTGTGAAAACAGCAAAATGTTTTATTTACAGGTTTCCAAAAGTGCAAAAACGTGCTATTTACTTGTTTTATGAAACCAGCAAAATGTTTTATTTACATGTTTTAAAAAAGTGCAAAATGCGTGATTTACTTGTTTTGTGGAAACAGCAAAATGTTTTATTTACAGGTTTCCAAAAGTGCAAAATGTGCTATTTACTTGTTTTGTGAGAACAGCAAAATGTTTTATTTACAGGTTTTCAGGATCATGTTTTAGATATTTTTTTTGCTGATTTTGCATTTGGTTTTAGCAAAAAGTGGATACAATTACGTCATTAAGATTCTTCATGTCATTTTAGTTTTCCAGAATTACGATTATTCATTGTGTCTGAGGCGAAGATTGCTTACCAGCTGTCCACAGTGCGTAGGTGAACTTCCATATAAAAGAACATAATTAAAACAATTCTGGTTAATACTACGTAATAATAATAATATACACTGTACAGCATTATTTCTGTGTTGAAATAAAAACCAAACCACGGCTACATGCATATCAGCATATAATTATATTAAAGTTACTTTAGTAGTATCCTAGCCAGATGAGGAAAAGACTACTAAAAACTAAATGGGAAATTATAATGCTTGAGTTTAAATTACGTATATAATTAATTACATACAGCCCTGTGATGCCAATCAAATATTTACAACGCAACAAGTCTTCAACTCCAACTATTCAAAATACTTATAAATGCATTTACATGTTTTAAGCTTTACTATGCACGTACACAACGTAGTAATCGTCTCCAATGATTCATTCCTTATTCTTCGTATTATTTTACGTTTTATCTCTCGCTTCTTTTATTATGTATTGTTACAAGAGAAACGAATGAAGAATTATTCAAGATTTATTGTTGAATTTGAATAATTTAAAATCAACAAGTTATTGATTAATTTATTGATGAGTGGTGAATTTAACGTACAATTTAATGAACTGTAATGATTAAGCATAGGGAAGGAGGAAATAGCATTGAACGATTGACTGAACGACAGAAAATATTGACAGATCTGATTAAGGCTTGGAAAGTGACAGATGTCATTTTTTTTCCTCTGAAAATTCTCTTCATATTGTGAAAATTTGATGAAAAGTGAACTGTTGAATAAATCGCTAGTTTATATAATTATTTATTTAAATATTACTACTCTACGTTGTAATAATTACTTATTGCATCAATTTATCGTCTGTGGCGACACTTGTGATTTATAGTCGTTTACATGTATTATACTGTATATTGAAAGATTTTCTACTTAAAACAACAAGAACTTCGGCATATAAGTACCATGTCTTTTTTATTGATGGATTTTTTGAAGAAGAAATTCGCTGTCATGATGTAATTAATTGCTTAGTGCAAAAGTTTTAAACTATACACATACTAACGAGGGAGGGATCAGAGATGATCCCACAGAATCACCTTCATATATTTTTTTTTCAAAATACCATGTGAAAAAAAGTAGATTTGCTTAAGAACATGATGCGAATGGGTATTTTGACTTGAGATTTTTGAAAGTATAAATTAGCAAATGGTAATTAAATAAGCACCATATTTAGTTGACTAGAAAATCAATTTCTTATGCTTTAGCACTGCGCAGCTCTTACAATTTTCGTCCGACTTTTAAAAAAGGTGTAGTTTTGTAATTCTTAGTACATTACCTAAAAAGTAATTTCTGGATTTTTGAACATTCAAAAAAGTTAATTTTTTAAAAGTCGGACGAAAATTGTAGGAACTACAGGGTGTCAAGCATTAAAAATTTATTTTCAAGTCAACTAAATAAAGCAACCATTTAATTATCTTTAGCAAATTTATACTTTCCAAAATCCCACTTAGCTAGTCGAAATACCCCAAGTGTAAAATCCGAAATGAAGCAAACGATATCAGATCATGTACTACGTGGTAGGGTTACTACAACGTATCTAATCATATCGGTTCAAATTGCGTTTTGGCGCCAAATACAAAAACAGAAATTTTCAAAATTCGTCGAAATGAAAAATCTTGAAAATCATATAAGAAATTAAATAGAAATTTTACCTTTACCCAATTTCAAAAGAGACCCATTGACTCTAACCGTGAGGTCATAAACGATCCCTAAGAAATCTATTCCCCAAGAAATCTAGGCTTAGTTACTTATATTAAAAGCAAATGAACAGAGCAACATCTAATTGAAATCAATATTATTACAACAAAGCTTGAAAAGTCAGTATGTGAGTAAGTAATGCTAATATTTAATACAAAAGTCGCAAGTAATTTTAAAAATCTAAGCGCACTTCATATAAGTGCTATGCATTTAATTTTCCACAAACACATCCACACAAACATGCAGAACCATTTTTACTTTACTATTTATTTACACGCATAATGCAATTTCAACATGGCATAAGTCGTTATGGGTGAATGTTAGCTCGGGTGTTGTTTTACTTATACTTGTGTTTATAAAATAAAGTAGGTAGTACGTACTACAGAAATACTGCAGTATGAGTAAGATGTTCAGATTCAGACAAGCAAAGTCCTACCCCGTGCTTAGCTAAATTAATTGTTTAAATCAAAATTTACTTTAAGTGTGTACAAAAAAGTGGGAAACCCTCTATAGAAACTGAAAAGAGCATTATTATTTGAGATTAAAAAAATGGTTGGGCTTTACATTTCTCAGATATTGTTATAACACTAACACTTAAGTAAAATAAAGCACTACTTGTTAAATTACATCTAGCAACATTAATTTCATTTTAGTTTTTACGAGCATTTGAGCATAATAAAGTAATACAACAAAATGTTCTAGAACTCTTACTATACTATTGTCATAGAAATTCTTCTATTTCAAGAACCCTAGTATTTCCCTTTTATTAGCTTAACCAATGTTTAACATTGGGTGATTTCAATACCCAAGTAAACCCATTTAGTCTACCCGTGGTATCATTTATGGAGGATCCCTTACTACACACCTAGATACCACCCAATCTAATGACACTGTAAACAAAAACTTACAGGACCGGACGAAGGAATTGATTTTAGGCAGCAATTTGCTCCTATACAAAAACCACTATTTACATTTTATCGATGATTTTCTGTAATAAAAAAAACGTTGTATGTACGTGTTTTAGAAAAATTAAAAATGTTCTGTTTACTTGATTCAAAAAAAGGTAAAATTTTCTATTTAAATGTTTGAAGAAAAGTAGAAAATGTTTTATTTCTATGTTTTTGAAATGTGCAAAAATATTTATTTTCATGTTTCTAAAAATTCAAAATATACTATTTACAAGTTTTTAAAAACTGCAAAATGTTCCATTTACATGTTTTTTTGAAAATTTAAGCAGCGGGTGCTGCCTCCGCTGGCCGCATTGTCCGGCCCTGAAAAAAAACTACCTATTTTGGAAAGTGCACTATAAAAGTTGGAAAATATCATTGTTAGTGAAGAAGCATATTGTTGCTTAAGTCTATCCGAATGATTAAATGCGCTATAATATGGTGCATGCCTACAATGTAATAACAAGGTAACAATTTTCACAAGAATGTGCAAAATGTGTTTTCTAACCTTATACTGTTCAAAATGTAATATCTACACCAATAAACAGTAACACGTAATACCTACACCTTTAAAATTAGAACCAAACGTGTCACCCTACATGCACACATTGTTGGGTAGAAAATAGGGTAAATAGAATTGTTTAAGGTTTTTAAAAAAAGGTCAGAAAAAAACACAATTGCTAAGTATTTTAAAAAATTTGTCACAACCCTTGAAGCATGTGTTATGAATTTACCATATTAGAGAATTAAATAGGGGAATAAAATAAGAAGTAGAGTGGAAAGAAAAAAATAAAACAGGATAGGGTAGGAAAAGAAGCCCTAAGAATTTGATAAAAATGCTACAACCAAGACGTACAAGAAGACAACTTCTTTAATTTGAGGTACAATCAAACTTTTAAAAGTCGCGGGGCCATCCAATGCTATACTCTTATTGTAACAGTTGAAAAATGTGACACACTAAACAAGTCCAGCCTCCTTATGACGAAATATGCTCACAAACGCCAGCCATCTATACACATTTTCCCAATATGGTTGACACTGCTTGTGAATCAGGATTGTATTCCGACATGGGATCACGAACAAAATTACTTGGAATATAATATGGCACAAGATATTATGACTATGTATCAAGTCTTATATCAATCAAGCTTGCCTTTGTCGCTCCGATTCAAGTATCGCAAACAACTCACAAGTAATAAGAATTCGACACGTCATACGTACGCGTTTGAGGAGGCAAGAGTCAGACCTAATTCAGATGTCAAAAATTTGCATGTAGATCATTATCAGCAGAGGTATGAGTTTAAGTGCAAAAGAATAATTCCGACACACTGCTTCACACAAGCAATGCAAAATTATTACAAAGACATCATTCAAGATAGAAAAAAAATAATTTGGACTCCTGTACTACCCAAGCTGCCACAATATGATATTAAATGGGAAATCTTTTGGACAGAATCAGTAGATTCCCCCTTCTCACGATCCTTGGACACGTTGACGTCCCTTGACCGAGCTGTATATAAGTTTTTGACATTAAAAACAAACTTGTCACAACTCAGATCAGACCGATTTAAATTTAAGACAAAGAATCCAATATTGAATGGCCCCGAAATTTACAACTTTGTCTTGGAAAAGTTTGACAAAAAATATTTGCATAGCAGGGCTATAGAGCTTTATCCTGTCGAAGATACTCCCTCATTCAAATTTATCACATCACATGATCTCGTGACTCATGAAGGAAACCTCAACGTGTTTGTATCACCTTTACAACCTCCAGTTTGGTTTTTAATTTTTGGGGCCACTTTCGCAATTTCGTTTGTCTTGATACTGGAAAAAGTAATTTTTAAAAATTGGACACACAGGACATTTTCTCAGGAGTCCGGAACGATTCTCTCAGAGTTTACTCTCAACTGGATCCGAGTCTCTGCTTCACTTTGGGAGCAGGCTGGACTTGAAATGATTGTGTCACGCGTGTCAAAGATATCTGTACGAAATATCCTTGCAAGGCTAATAGCACTCTGGTTACTTCTCCAAATAATTCTTTTGAATGGATATAAAGGTGTTCTTAAGTCAGACTTTTCCCTCGTACGAAAGTACACCTCTAATTGGTCAACTATTCCAGAGCTTTTTGATTTTCGTCTCTTTGTAATTTTTCAATGCGGGAGCAATAGTGGCGTGAGAGATTTCTTTTTGAAAGCGAAATACACGAAATACACATCTGGATATGAAAGAGAGTGGCACATGAAGCCATGGCTACAACTAAAATTTTCTTCATTTATTACAGAGTCGAATGCAAACATTAATTATTTTGGTGGGATAAAATCAAATGACCTATTCTTTGTTTTAACAGAAGCAGAAAATGTTTGCTTGAAGAACTTAGAGAGGCATGCAGACTGGGAGTTCACATCTAAAACAGCGTTTAGATTTCCGCAAAACCAATTTGGTTAAGTTTGGCCTATTTTCCAAAAGATTATGAAACGTAATAAAAGAGCCAAGTTTGCTCACAATATGGACGTCCAAGATAATTTCTTGAGTCGTCCCAAAATGTACGCCCTTCCATCCGGAATGCACATGAGTAACAAACATGTGAGAAATCAGATGAATGTCCTTCTGTCATCTGGGATTTACTGGTTCTGGGAGAAATGGGAAAGAATTCAATTTAAAAGGATAACAAGTTTCTCATTGATAACCGAAGTAGAGAATAAAACAGTAACCGAGCCAAACTACCAAAAGCTGTCATTTGCACACTCAGAAATTGGAATTGTATTTCATGGGCTCGGTGTTTTTACATCTGCGTGTACTTTCTCGTTTTGTTGCGAAGTACTGTTTTCAGTCAGGGCACGCATTTATGGGTTAGCTAGGGATAGAATGATAACAGCATGGGAGAAATGGCGACTAGCGATTTGCATATGGCTTATTAGGACTATTAGTTTGTGGGCCCGAAGTAGATGCTGAGCGTTTAGCGAATATTACATTTATTAATAAATGTGAAAGTCCTTCTTGTAGCCACGTTGGAGAATTATCTAGAAGATATTTGTATTTTTAATCAGCGGCAGCTATTCCTAAATTGACATTTTGCAACTTTTTTTTCAAAGCATTGTCAATAGTAATGATTTAGGCGACGTTATTTATGGACGATCCCAATAAAGTGGTGATTTCGGCGACGCCATTTATAAACCATTCAAATAAAATAATGATAGTTTTGGGCGACGTCATTTAAGGACTGTGACTATCTCAATAATTTAGTATTTTGATGACGTCAATTATGGACCATCCCAATAAAGAAGTGATTCAGGCGACGTCACTTATGGACCATCCCAATAGAGTAGTGAATTGGGCGACGTAATTTACGGACCATTCTAGTAAACGAATGATAATTTGAAGGACGTTATTTATAGAACATCCCTGTCATCCACACTGTTTTCTCGAAGTTAAGATTCGCTGTGGTAATACCGATTGCGTAAGATATACTTGAACTTCAGTAGCGCGCCAAAAAGAAACGTAGTTTTCCCTTTCGGTTGTATAAATATGCATATACGCTAATGTATGTTTTATCCGTTTGTGTTCTTACCATTTGAATGCGTTTTCATTCGACCATTTGACTTATTTTCAAAAAACTGGTTGGTTCGATTAACACTAAAAACAATATGGCAATTTCCTCTTGAATTTGTGGGCAGTTAAAAGTTGAACCCTTCTAATGTGCTTCTACATGGGACCATTTAACAGTTATTTTTTTAAGACTTGTTAGTTCGATGAACCCGAAAAGAAATACGGCACATTCTACTTGTTTTTGTGGTCTTATAAAAGGTTCTTAAGAAAATAAGTTACAAAATGGGACCTGTGTGGAGCATGACCAACAGACAGACAGATGGAAGGATTGACCGTCAGATGGACAAGACCATGTTAATAAATACTTGAGCTCAGTATGCGAAACCAGATTCACAAGTCTTACACCCTCTGTAATTCGGGGCGGGTAATGTAAATTCATGGGATTTTTGAATGCGTAAAATCATGGAAAAGGCAAAATCCAGAAAAAACTTACCTACCTAGAAATTAAGGGAAGTATGCCGCTAATGTGATTTCAACTGCAGTTTTGGAATAATAACATAAAGAGTGGAAAACATATTGAAAGTTCCTCCATTTAACTGCTAACTATTGCAAACCTATTAATACGACCTTGGCCAAAACCTATACAGCACTGCGCAGGCGCTTTTCTGAGCGTTTAAAAGTTACTTAAAAAGGATCAGTTCAAAAATGACCTGTAGCACACGACCTACAGACGGACAGACAAAAAAATTCAATAGATATGCTTATGAGCTAAAGCTCAGTATCTAACAAAACTATAACTAAGAACAATGTAAAAGCAAACACGCCAACACACTTGCGGAATAAAACTGAAAAGAAATACTATTTTGAATTTTAGAGCCAAGAATATTACATATATCGTATTCGTATGTAACTTCATTATTTAAATGATGTTATTTTTAAGGTGCGTAGATGGCAGTGGTCATACAGAATATCTAGTGTAATTATAGGTACATAGTTGGTATGTTGCAGGCATTCAGGGTCGTACACAAATTGCGCCACCTACGTTTCTGGTGGGTCACTTGGGAAAAAAAGGCACGCCATGTTAAAGACATAACCATTTAAGCAACGCTATAGAGATTAACCATTTAGGTAGGTGGGTCAAAAATTTTGGTGAATTTTTCTGACGTCATTTATGTCCAGCCCATTACCCGTTTTTTTATTTCATTCATTTTTATGCGTTTTTACAGGGGTCTTCAAAAACAATAGGGCACTTTTCCCTCGCTTTTGTGACCATTTAAAATTGCTTTGACAAACATCACTTAATAACTGTGACCTGTAGAGCATAAAGAACAGACGGACTGACAGACAGACCGACACACAGACGTGCATGACCATTTCAAAAGATGCTTAAGCTCAGCATCTAAAAAGCGAGCGGGAAGGGCCCTATTGTTTTCGGGTACAATCTTTTCAGTAAGTGTTTAACAATTAGCAGTTAAATTTACCAACTCTCAAAATTTTTTACACTCGAAAACACAATCGTACAAAAACCGAGTTTGTGTCGGCCATCAATGCTCCTCGCATTACATGCTACGCACATAGATACGTAGGTACTTTGAATTTTTAACTGTAGGTATACTGTTGTTCAAACTTTCAAACACTTCTGGGAAAATCCACACGTACTGCAGGTCGTACGTGTAGGTATAGTTGGCTGACAGGGGCAAAGCACAAATGGCGTCACTAAAGTTGAGGGTGGGCCACTTTGAAAAAACAAGAAACTCAACGTCATTGATAGCTATTTACGCAATCCCTAACAACGTAACAAGGCAGGAGAGTGGGTCTATTTTAGTAAATTTATAAGCGACATTGTAACCTGGCTCCTGCTTGTCAATAGTCTGTGGACTGCTATGTCAGACACATAGTTATTATGTTATAGATATGTATGTATGTATGTATGTTGATTTATTGCATATACGGGCCTAAGACCACACACAAATCTGATTAATATTTTATTTACATTAGTTTTGTTTAAGCAAAGTAATTGTTAAACCATCGTAGCGCATATAATATTTGTTCTTAAAATTTAACATGTTTGATGTAATACATTAGTTAACAATAATTAGTGATTAGTAATTGAAACCCTCCTAGATATAATGCCAGACAAGGACCTCTCCGAGACCTTATTTTGGTGAAGGAAGCGGTCCTGGCTGACAGTTACTAAAGTCGGAATTTAGCCTACTGGTATTATATTTTTTAAGAATTTTTGATCACAATGTCTTGTAACAATATTACCGTTATTTTATTTTAATTCACTAACATAGTATTACCTTCTGTATTTAACAATTTATTTCTAGTTGAATACTCATCATTAGCAGTTGTTTCTATTAATTTATTTTTTATTAATTGAACACAGTTTGCATAAAGCTGTACTTAAGAATTCTACACTAACAATTCCCTCCAAAATTAAATTTTCACAGTTTGTTGCTTTGGTTTTTACTCATGATCTTGGTTAAGAAGCTAGCTTTATTTGAACATGCTACAGGAAACTATTTAGCGTATTTTTCAATGATATTTTGTCCTTGTGGGTGTCAACTCTAATAGCTCCGACAACAGCTCATTTATCACTCGCAGGTTGAAGTACAGTTACTAATTTTAATAAATTATATTAGTTTATTTAACATAGACGCATTTGACATTTTGATTCTAGTTTTAACTAGTTAGATTATATCGTTTAGATTATAAGATCATTTCAGCGGTGCACCTCGGTCAGAGTTATTCCGTCACTAGTGTATCTGATGCCATCAGCTTCAAAAGAGTAACATTCAACGTATTTAACAGTTTTGATTGAAGGGTCCCGTTTCTTCATCCAGTATTGATTTGTTAGGTGCATGTAGATTTCTTTTGTTTTCTTTTACTTCGGCACTGTTGGATGTAGACTTGCAGTAAAGACTCCTTTAATCGAGACTTCTTTTGTAGCACCAAACCCACTTCATCCTTGTCAGCTAGCTGGACAAAAAAAAGTAGAGGTTTGCCTTCAGTTTTGTTGCAGATTCGTTTTGCTAGTGTATCTGATGCCATCAGCTTCAAAAGACTAACTTCCAACGTATTTAATAGTCTCAATTGAAGGGTCCCGTTTCTTTATCCAGTATTGATTTCTTAGGTGCATGTAGATTTCTTGTTTTTTTTTTACTTCAGCACTGTTGGATGTAGACTTGCGGTAAAGACTCTTTTAATCCAGACCTCTTTTGTAGCACCAAACCCACTTCATCCTCATCAGCTAGCTCGACAAAAAGAAGCGGTGGTTCGCCTTCAGTTTTGTTGCAGACTCGTTTTGCTCTTAAAATATGTGTGTAATTAAGTTTAAGGGTGTCTATAATTACTGATTTAGCATCCTCTACTGGAGAGTTACTAACGGGTAGGCCTGTGATTAAAATTTCTTTACTTCTGTTCGGTCTCACAGGTTCATTTACTTTTAACTTAACACTTTGAAGTCGTTTTTCTAACTCACTAAATTTTTTTTTCATAATATGGACTTCAATTTCTAGTCTTGAGGTAGCTTTTTTCATCCTAACATCTAGTGATTTCAGTTTTGTTTCCATGTTGGTTTCCAAAGATATTGGTCTTGAATTAATTTCTTTCTTAAAGTCTTTAATCAGAATTATTATGTTAGCGGTGATTTGTGATGTTATTTGTTGGCTGAGTTGCGATAGTTGCTAAGATTGTTGCTGAAATTGCTGAGACAATTGCTGGAAGAGGTAGGCGGCTAGCTGCTCGTGTCCGGTCGGTACTGGGATTTTCTTTTTGTTCGGCATAATTTGTATCTTTTAAGTAATCTTGTATTCCTGATGTTTTTCTCAATCCTATCAAAATATACGTGTTGCTAGTATCTTAACAATTTTTTACAGAAAATATGGAATTTGTGGGCCTTTGGCCTACGTATAAATGAGAAGGAACTTAGCTTTATGTTTTAAAGTTGATTCTTGCATTTTTTGGTTTATAAATTCTCGTCCTAGATTTCTATGTATGTACTCCCATGGGGTTTTACAGTATTTTCGGCTTGCGGCGTGGCAAGATTTTGAGAACTTGTAAAAAACTAACTAGTTAAACTAAATTTATAAATTTTTGATCAAATTACACTTGTTGACGTTTTTTAGTATTTGATTACGAGTTAAAAGAAGACAAAAACTGTTATTCAACTGTTCAAAATTTGTAAAGTAAGATTAAATTTATGAAATACTTTGGGACTACTTACAATTTAGATGTTTGCGGTTTGCGTGCTCGATGGTCTCTTATATGTTATAGATATTCAGTATATAGGTAATAGATATTTAGGGATTGTCCCTAATGACTTCCTCCAAATATCATAGTTTTAGGAACCCTTTTTACAAATTTATTTTTTTTTAAATATTTTAACATTAATTCATGAAAATAAATATACAGATGATAGATTTTCAGGGATAGTACATGAGTACCGTCCGTTGAATATCATAGTTCACGCAGGAAATATGGTATAGATATTTGGGTGTTTTTATGATAAGTGGTGGACGGCAAGCCTTTGGGGTTTCTTAGACAAGTGATGGACGGCGAGCGTTTTAAGATTTGTTTGATAAGTGATGGAGGGCGAGCCTCAATGTGTTTATTTGAATATCAGAAGACGGCGAGCCTTTGGAGATCTTTTTGAAAATTGATAGACGGCCAGCTATTAGGGAATTCCTTGATGAGTAATGCACGGCGAACTTTTAGGAGTTGGTTTTATAAGTGGTGGACGGCGAGCCGCTTGGAGTGTTTTTGATTAGTGATTTAAAGCGAGCCTCAAGGAGTGTTTTTGATATCTGATGGCCAGATAGGGATGTGACGGCCATCTTTAGTAAGCGATGGCTAGTTTGACTTCAGCAGGTGATGGCCACTTTGACTTCAGTAAGTAAAGGCTAACAAAAAATTTTAGTTATTGTTTATTAATTTTGTTTTGTGTCTGTGTCTTTTTATCTGTTTTAAGCGCGCTACAGCTTGCATAACCGGACTGATTTTATTTAGACTGCAATTCAAGTGCAAAATGTTGCTAAATACAACTTTAGGGTTTAATTTTGTCGTTTTAATAAAAACCTATATTTTATTAATCATTTTATGGCGTGAATGAAATTATCTTGTTCCCTTTATGACACAAATGGTTACTTATGCTCAGCATCTACTTCAGGCCCGCGGTCGCCAAATCCGGAGCAAGGCGCAGGATTTTTTAAGACGGGCACTGCTTATTATTATCTTTAAATTAATAAGACAAATTAAAATAATAAATAAAATTATCAATAAAATTGCCATATTTGTTTTATTCCAAAACCATCGTTATTATTTTTAGTTTGTATTTAATGTAATTAATTATTACCTTTTGTTTTTGAAACACTGAAAATAAAATCTAACTTTACAAAACCTACAAAACCATTTTCCTATTCCAGTAAACTGCACTATTCCGTAAATCAATAAAATTACATAGTTACAGCTACTACGGTGTTAGGTACTAACAAAACATAGTTATGGTATCTGGACAGTACCTATTGTGGTCGCGTTAAGTTTTGAGCCTTTTGTACATGCTAAATGAGCTTGTTGTTCCAACAACACCTTCAGCATTCATACAATCTTTTGTATCATTCGACCCTTAAATTATTTTTGAAATTTTAAAAAGCAAGTAAAGGAAAACTTCTTGTTATCCCATACGTCTTAGAGCAACATACCCCCTTTTGGGTTCATTTGAGCTAAACTATAAACGTTAGGACAATACATTATCGACCATTAAAAGGTGTACGGACATTTTCCTCCCGGAAATCTCCCATCTCTCGGACATTTTCCTTCCATGTAGTAACCCCGGACATTTCCTTCCCATTCCAAAGCAGAACTGGATCAAGTGTGTTAAGAATTATTGTATTATCATAAGTATTTAATTGAGGCAGTTAGTAGATCCTTTACAATGTTTGGTTTTGCTATTTCAATAACTTTTTGAAAAATAAACGAAATCTAAAGGGTTATTTCACTTTGTTGTAACATTAGAAACCCCGTAAGGAATTGTTCAGTTTTGTAACTCGGCGTTTTTTAAATATTTCTCACAGCCGTTGAGGAAAACAAACCAAAACTGGACACATATGACTATAATATGTCAGGGCATACAGATCGAGGTCTAAAAAAACTATGCTAACTACCTTCGTTCAAATACCGAGATAAAATTTGTTTGTCAGTTCTAGTCAGTTCGCAAATGCAACCTGTCCCGATCGTCCAACAAACCAAAGGACAAACAGACGGGCTGACGTACAAAACCGAAAAGGGAGGTACCTACTAAAAATTACGATATTTAAAGGACGTCATTTATAGACAATCCCTTTCCTTCTATTAGCTATGCAGGTATGTTCATGACATGCAGCTTAAAAAAAATTTCCGCCACTAAAAGTTTCAGGACGAAGGGTCGTCTAATCCCCAGACACTTTCGACTTGCACTTTACCGCTTTTGGCATGTCGGCTTTACATTAGCAAGAGTAACTAACCCGGAACTTGACAAGCTAAGGCAATACTTGCAGAGCGTAGAACATTTATCAACCTTAAATGTGTTTAAATTATTAATCTTAGGAATTACGTGTCGTGGTTCTTTCTTCACTTGTCCATAAAATGATAGCTCATGTCACTGCTTAAAAACATGCACACAAATGTTTAAATTTAATCAAACAAACGAAACCTACCGGACTCAGGAGTCAGTGGATAATACCGTGCACATAAATATTTAAGCTTCTAATCACATTAAATTGCAATCGTGACATTACATTAAAATTATTAATTCATTTCAAACAGATATTCGTTTTTATCATAATCAACGCCACAAAATATATTCAACTTTATGGAAATTAAAGTAATTACTTGCATAGCCTAATTTAAATTCTGAAAACTTTTAGCAACACGCGTTAGTAACGCCTTTTGACATTTCCATTAAATTACGTACTGACTCTAATATTTAATCAATTTATCAACGTAAGCTGCAAAATACTTGAGCTGATAAATTAAAATAGCATGAATAAGAAAAATCGCAGTGAATCATTTCACGTCAAACGTAACTCATCGTCCGATTATTTCTTTTTCTGTCAACAATATTTCCCCTACAAAGACTTAAACTTGTAGATTGTAGTACTGTTGTTATATTATTTCAGAAAATACGTAAACCATCTCATAATTAAATTGTATTCCAACTTCTCATAATATAATGAAGTTTTATTTTTTTACGTTTGTTGCCGTTAAAATATTTTTATTTTTGCATGAATATTCATGCAATCCAGAATTTCAGCAATTTATTGCTGCAGAACATCAGCGCGTTTCTCTGGAAGAAGCGTTGTATCCACTACGGGAATGTCAGTGGGTCATTGTCATTGAAACCCCACAAACAGAATTTAGTTTGTCTGTCGAATGGACCCTTAGTGAAATTTGGCGTCGTTATAGTTCAATGGTCCAAACATTCAACAACGTGAGCCGCCTAAACAGATGGAGTCAGTTCTTACGACATCCTGATACGATTTGTTACGTCAACGTTATCATTCCCTCAATTCCGCTAATAGCAGCTGCAAACAAATTTCTTGAACGTTTTCTTTCATCAAGTAAGAGTTGGGCCATGAAGATTCACACGAACATTCAACAAAATGTTGATATTGTGATGCTTATTACGCCAACATCTTTAAATTTCAAATATTGCACATTTCATTCAAGTGCAACTTGCATAATGCCAGTAAATTTCATACTGAATGTGTTAAATTCTAAGCTTGATCCACACGCGCCAGGCGGGTCCTCCCTTTATAGACTCCAGGTACTGTGTGAAAAGAGTAAGCAAAATGTTTGCCATTCTAAGCTGTTGCAGGAGTTTGAAAACTACAAGTCAACCTCACACAGAAAAATTGTAAAGAAGCTTCAAACGTTCCGATCCAACTTTCATCAGACATCAGTTTCTGTCGTTCTCGAAGAATCATTCGACATGCCAAAGAAAGGTCTGACAGCCTCCGAAACGTATCTGTCTCGCAGCTATGCTATCGCAATTGCCCAGAATTTGCAAATTATCTCTCAAATATTGAATTTAACTCTCACGAAGCACAACTCACGCTCATATGGAGATCAGTGCCGGGAAGGGCTTATTTCATATACTACTGGTAACTCCTACAGCAAATATGTTTTATCAGAAACTGTAAATACATTTACACTCAGAGTTTTCTACTCAACTCAATTGAGTCTTAATTCTGACCAGGAAGGCCAAACTACTTCCAGCTTCTACTTTCTGACTCTCCCGTTTGATGTACAAGTTTGGAGTATTTTTTGGATAGGAGTTGCCCTAGTTATTTTACTTTTGAAAATAACCACCCTCGATAAAGCTAAAGTACATTTTTCAAATGCTCTTGAATTTGCATTGTCTCCATTTGTTCTCCAAGCACGAGTGTGTTTGAGGACATTTAACACATACCAGGTTTGGTTTTATACTTTCTGGGTTCTGGCCGCTGTTCTGATTAACATTATTTTTAGCACTTTTTGGCAGAGCTACCGCATCGTTGCTCCTCCCATAAATGTTCAAAAATGCTTCGAGGATTTAATTAAAGAAAACTATACTATTTTTTCCTCGTTCTCACCAAAAGCAATGAGTTACTATGCTCAAAAGCAAGAGGCCACTTCAAATAATTTGTCATTGAATGTTAAATTTCTCAAGTTAATTCAACCTCATCTTATTTATTTTAATGAACGAAGAGGGTCCGCTGAAGAACACCGGAAAATCCTCTCAACTGACAAATTTGGTTTGTTAGCTCATAAAAATTTCGCTCTATTTCTGTCAAAACTTCAGTGGGCGGTTTATAAAAAGTCAACTTATATGACCAACGAAACAGTATTTGAAGCTCCTCTTTTATGGTTGTTTTTTATGGGAAATGCTGACGTGGCTTGGCAGGTGTTTTCACGCCTCCACTTTTCTGGAATAGTTAAGTTTTGGTCGAATGTAAAAACAGTCATTGGGCATTTAAATCAAATTACTTTTCTATCTCGAGTCTACAAGGATAAGATGAAACTCAAAAGGAATATCGAAAACAATGAGGATGCAGGAACTTCGCCGCTTCCCTTGAACGACTCCTTGATTGCATCTGCGTTTTACTGTTTCCTTATTGGAATTGGTCTCGGACTGCTTGTCCTGATTAAAGAAGTTGTGCAGACGTATTGGGTGATATTTGTAGAAGAAGATGATGACGACCAAGAATGAGTTTGCCTTGTTATTGACTCACTTAGCAAGTTGAAATAAAGCATCACTGCATAGTACATATGCTTATGTTAAATGATGTTGCGTATATGTCAAAGTATGTTATGGGATGCCTCAAGTAATCTGTTGTTACCCACAGCCCAGAACCTTTAGTCTCAGCCTATAATCAAATTTATTTTGCATAATAGAAACAACGTTGGAATTATTATATCTACGATATACATTGCAATATATATTGTACTACCACCTAGGTACATTTTCCTGTAATAAAAAGTGAAATATTATTACTTTGATTACAAATAAATTATCAGTTGTAGTATAGTAAGTGTTATAGTTCTACTACACATTATTTAGCTGTACAAATGCACACCACAAAATGTATATTAGGAGCATTAAATATCGAGAAGGTCTTAAAGGGAATATTCACTCATGTGGAGTTGCACTAGCCCTTGCGAGCTAATGGCAGATTTTAGCGTTAAGACCACCCAGTGCAAGTGTCCTTATTCTTCTCCTACTATACAGACTAAGCACACTTTTTAGTCTAACCACGCACTCCAAACTATAAATAGAGATGTGTAGTCCTTACGAGTTTAAAAAACTTTGAATTTTTTGCAATCCTTGGGTGCTCAGGAATATTTTTAATTTTTTGGGCCACTATCTCTCAATCTTATTTGTCCTGGTACTGGAAAACATAATTTTAAAAAATTGGACGCACAGGACATTTTCTCAGGAGTCCGAAATGATTCTCTCTGAATTTAGTTTTAACTGGATCCGAATCTTGGTTTCACTTTGGGAGCAGGCTAGACTTGAAGTGATTGTGTCACGTGTGTCAAGGATATCTGTACGAAATATCCTTACAAGGCTTATTGCACTCTGGTTATTTCTACAGATAATTCTGCATGTCCAATTGATACAAAGGTGTTCTCAAGTCAGACTTCACCCTTGTACGAAAGTACACATCTAATTAGTCAACAATTCCAGAGCTTGTCGATTTTCATCTCTTTGTGATTGTCCAATGCGGCAAAGATAGTGGCGTAAGAGATTTCTTTTCGAAAGCATGCAAATACACATCTGGATATGAAAGAGAGTGGCACATGAAGCCGTGGCTAACACTAAAATTTTCTTTATTTATTACAGGGTCGAATGCAAACATTAATGTTTATGGTGGAATAAAATCAAATGACTTATTTTTTTTTAACAGAAACAGAACATGTTTGCTTAAAGAACTTACATGGGAAGGCTCCCAAGTGTAAAATCCAAAATGAAGCAAACCATATCAGATCGTGTACTACCAGTACTACGTGGTAGGGTCAGTACAACGTATGCAATCATATCGATGCAAATTGCGTTATGGCGCCAAAAACGAAAATTGAAATTTTCAAAATTCGTCGAAATGAAAAATCGCGAAAATCATATAGGAAATTAAATAGAAATTTTACCTGACCCAATGGTCCCCCCTTACTACTTTTTCAGTTTTCTGATATTTTTCGAAAACTATAGGCCTTGTGATATTTGATTAAGAACAAGCCTAAAATTAGTAAGGGGTTGTGCATAAATGATGTCACCCAAATATTTTGATTTTTAGACCCTATGACGCTGTCATTAGCTTTTACAATTGTGTAAGTAAATGGCTATCGTTAACATAGGATGCCATCCATGATCCAAAGAGACCCAATGACTCCACCTGTAATGTGTTTACTGTAAAAAGTAGTCGTATTTAAAATTTTTGATTTGTAAAAGTTCTTAAACACGCGAAATTGTAAGACCTAATTAGTTTAAGGAACAGATGTGCTTGTAACGCTATACAGTAATACTTATGGAATAGTTAATAAATAAACTAAATAGTTATAATATAATAGTGCTCAATTCATTACGGTATTTTTCAGCAGTGGCATTATTATTATGGGAAACATGATTTTGCGCTCTTGTAACATTTATCGTTTGAAAATTGTATTTAGTTATTAGAAACCGTTGCAATGCTGAATAATATCATGTTACCTGTGTATAACTGGTAAACTTCTTAGGTTTGCAATAGGAATGTTTCTATGAAAATTCCTAGTATTTTTATATAATTAATTATTTGTCGAAATATCAAAACACTGAAAAATATAATATTATTATTATTTACGTGTAGAGTAAATTGCTCACTAAACCCTATAGATTCATTTTTTTGTCGATTGTATACTTTAAAATTCGATAAATTAGGAATCGTCCAGAAATGGCTCAGAGGCACGAAAAAAACAAACCCGATAATATTTAAGTGATAATTACACTGGCAAAATATTAAGTAGTTATAAGTGATCGATTATATCAGTAGTCAATTAGGTTTTTCTATTAGCAATTACTAAAAAAAATATTTAGGCGTTTGTAGGTTTGTCAAAATGTTTCATATTGTAGAAGCTTTTAGTCTAATTATATTAAAGTGTCAGCACACGTGTCTGTAATTGTTTGTCAGAATTTTAATTTTCTCGGCATTAGAAAAACGTCCAATATTACCCAAGACCGGAACTGATATAGGTTCTTGTATTGTCACTTTTTAATATTGTGTGTAGATAACTTTTAGTATCAGCATTTCAAAATGTTGATACGACCAGAGTTTAACGTGACTCTAAAATTATACAGCATTTTGGCTAAACTAAATATTTTCCCAGCAAACAGGAACAATTTCAAAACAAAATTGACGTTACAAAAAACTTGTTTGGCGCATGTTCTTTATTCGTACTGGTATCTTTCAAAATGGAAGAATGATACAGTCTCTCATAGACCCGAAATACTTTGTTCTCCGGCATTTCCCTATTAAAACTACGTTTTGAACGGGCTTCAATATTGCAACCTACACCACCTTTTCGTCATTTATTCAATGGCCTGAAATGGCAGCAGGGCTTTTCAACCAACTATTTGAGAGTAAGAATACAGTTAGGCACAAAGTCTAAACTTTTATTTCACAGAATTAATCCTTTTTATGTTATTTAAATTTAAATCCTCTAATATTTTTTGTGTAAACAAAACTTGGTGTTTACGTCGTAAACTGTAAACTTAAGTTGAGATTTAAATGTTTTATCCTACCTATTGTTTTTGGGTTAACAGAGTCATGGGTTATTGAAACAAAGAAGTCTACGACAAATGAAGATAATGGAGCTTGTTGCCATTTTTATTTCATCTCTCTGCTTTCTCGATGCAATTTTAGTTATCTTAGTTTTTATTTACGACCCATAACTTACAGATTCCTACTTTACTCGGCACTTTCCGCTTCCTATAAAACCTTTGTTTTTCTTTTTTATTTTTTCAGTTGAGTTTTGTATCTTAATCTTAATCTTTTGGGCCACGAATATTACTTTTGTAATTGTTTTTGTATATCGTTTTTTTTCATGAAAGTAGAGTTTGACGTGCGCAATGCAATCTCTCGGCTAATTAAACATTCCAGAATTTTGTTAAAGCAAAGAAAAACAGAGATCAAAAACACGGAGACCGAGACCCATGAAAACAATAATACAAAGACTTACGCTAGTGTATTGCAAACAGTTAGAGATTGGCGTCGTATACAGCTGTCTATTAGCTTTTTCAATTTGATCAACTGCAATATTGTATTTTTTTTGGATTTGTCGCCCGAGTGCGGGCCCGAAGTAGATGCTGAGCTACAACAAAGGCACAAGATAATTTATGTTACGCTAAAAGACGACATAAAATTTATGAAAGCTCCCCTACAATGAATGAGCCATATACAAATGTGCGTAGCATGTAGTTTAATGTAGCTTCTAAACTTTTATAAATTTCACCATTCACAAATGCCGTCATTTATGGAAGCTCCTCTACCATCAATAAGCCATATATGGTTGTACGTGGCATCTAGTTAAAAAAAATTTAATATTTTTTAAAATTGCATGATTCACAAATAACGTAATTTATGGAGTTTCCCTTACAATCAATAGGTCATATCCAAATGTACGTGGCAAGCAGTTAAAAACAAAGGTTGAAAAAAAATTTAAAGTTAAAACATTTATATTCTATATAGATAGGTTCGTGACAAGTTAATATAATAGTTTCGAAAAAAATTCAAAAGATGGCAATGCTGGTACTAAAAACTGTGATATTTGTGAGACGTCATTATGGACGAACCTTAAATATCTATAATCTATACAGATATGTTTGTGACATGTTGTTAGAGGTTAAAAAAATATTTGAATTTCAAATTCGAGGTACCTATAACTATGATATATTTGGGACGTCATTATGTACGATCTCTAAATATATATAATTTGTATAGATATAATTGTGACATGTAGGTAAAATGGTTTGGAAAAAAGTTCAAAAGTTGGCAATGGGGGTGCCTAAAACTATGATATTTGTGGGACGTCATTAGGTACGATCCCTAAATATATATAATTTGTATAGATATAATTGTGACATTTAGGTAAAATGGTTTGGAAAAAAGTTCAAAAGTTTAAATTCCTGAAAATATGAAAATACTCAGAAATCACGCGTCCATTTCCTCTTCCACTGAGTTGGAACAAAGAGACCAAGCATATTTTAAGAAAGAGACTGATTAGGTCAGTGAGAATTGTAGGGATTACGCAGGGAGAATTTTGTACCATGGAGCCAGTGTAAGACACGGAGCCGGTGACCGGTAGGACCGATCGCATTGACCGAAGCTCCGGTCAGTAAAATCGAAAACATAGCAGGCACGCGCGGGCTCATTTTTTTTTCTCGAAGCTCATCGATGCTCAAAAAGCGCAAAAAGCTCATAGAGCTTTTAGAGTCCTGAAATTTGATATCCGTAGTGGGGTATTTGAGCCCAAAAGTGTAAAAGTGATCGATATGTCGTAAAGGTTGTTTTGGACTCATACTGTCATAAAAAAATATCAGAGATACTGTGTAATGTAAAAGTATGATGAAATATAAATATATTGTATTATTGTATACAATAGTAATAATATATGAATCACACTGATCACACACCGACACCGTAGCTGGCACTATTCTGACACGGGATATAAGATAAAAGTAATAGTCAGCGGTACGAGTGAGTGATGATTACTGGTAATAATAGTAATAGTAATATTTGTTTAATATTAGTTAATTAATTAATTAATATACTGATACCTATACCCTGTATTGTGGTGTGGCGGACTGTGGCGGCAGTGGCGGGGACGGTGTCAGGTGTCGGTGTCAGTGGTGTCACAGTGAATTAAGTATAAGTTTTCTGAATTAATATACTGCTGATACCTATACCCTGTGTTGTGGTGTGGCGGACTGTGGCGGCAATGGCGGGGACGGTGTCAGGTGTCGGTGTCAGTGGTGTCACAGTGAATTAAGTATAAGTTTTCTGGCTGATGGCTACTGTGCTACAGTAGTAATGTATGTACTGTATCTTTATATATACATGAAGTAAAGTTGATTTATTATGGGCTTGAGAATAAAATTTGTAATTTCAACTATAAAACTTCTCTTGAATTTAATTACAAGAAAATTAAAATAACTGTTTTTGGTGAAACTGAGCCCGAGCGGGATAAAAATTGCAATAATTAAATGTCGATAAATGTGAGTCTTTACTAAACTCTACTCTACACCTCACCACGGAGACGGAGCACCAGACGAAGAGTCGACTCTTTCTGGATGTTGTTACATTTGACACATGTATTAATTACTGTGGGTATTATTTAGTTGTTTGAGCAGCATGTAATTTAAATTATTTTAAATATTAAAAATTCGCATTTTGGGCGAACGTTTAATCACGAATTCCCACTATTATTTAAACCACCGCCAAAGTTGCTAAAGCTAAAGCTTGAGCAAACACCAAAGCCCACACACTAACACTAAAACCTTTTCATTTTTCATAAAATACAATTAAACGTGGAATTTGAATTAATCAACAATTATTTACTAATCATGTTTATTTTTATCTGCGCAATTTTAATTATTTTGAATCGTTTGCATTTTTAAATAAAGTTAATGTGTCATTGTTAACAAATTTGGTGTTAATGGCTTAATAGCTACAAAATTGCGGTATTAAAAAATTTAAAAATGTCAAATTCAATATTTTATTTTTTAAACATTGTTGGTGCATTTGAATGTTGCAAGTTGCATACATATATTGCATGCAAAGGCGCATACTTCATACTGAAACCGAAAAAATGATAATGACTGTGGAGTGTGAACACTAGGCACAGCTGAGTGCACATGCTGCAACTACTAATTTTAAATTTTAATATACGCTTTTGTAGATTTATGTATGCTCATTATTAATGTAATCGTGTCATAACCATAAATAAGTACTGTGCAGACACTGGATAGAAGTGTCCCGCTGTGTGGCTGTACCACTGACAAACTGAACACTGAATTAACTAAGTAGCACTAATAGATTAAATGCATCAGATAGCTTAGTAGCTTACTCTTTTTTACTTACGCATCCCGAGCGGGATAAAAATTGCAATAATTAAATGTCGATAAATGTGAGTCTTTACTAACCTCTACACCCCACCACGGAGACGGAGCACCAGATGAAGAGTCGACTCTTTCTAGATGTTGTTACATTTGACACATGTATTAATTACTGTGGGTATTATTTAGTTGTTTGAGCACCATGTAATTTAAATTATTTTAAATATTAAAAATTCGCATTTTGGGCGAACGTTTAATTACAAATTCCCACCATTAATTAAACCACCGCCAAAGTTGCTAAAGCTAAAGCTTGAGCAAACACCAAAGCCCACACACCAACACTAAAACTAAAACCTGCGGACTAACACCAGTTTAGAATTTATCTGGTATGATTTTTCAAGTTTTCAGTTGTTCAGTTAACCAGTTTTGGAGGATTTAAGTACATTCTTATGCCAGTATTGCTGCCAATAGTGACGACACGTCCCCCAATTTAAAAGTTATTTTCGTACTGTTTTCACATTTTGTAAGAGTCAGTGTCAGTTGTTGGTTGTCAGTAAAAAAAATAAAATTCAACAGAAGTCAGGCCAGAACTAAAAAATAAAAGGTGCAAGCTGTGAACAAACAGAAACTGAAATGAGTTGCAACTCCAATAACGACCTGCCACTAAATTTGTGCATGAAAGATGGACCACAAATTAATACTAAAGAAAGCCAGAGTCAAAGTCAAGTTCCATCCTTTTCTTCAGTTTCAGCTTCTGAAGAAACAGCTCCTGGTGGTACTACAGATGGACCATACAGAGCTGTACTAAAAACTAAGCGATGCCTCCTTATTAGCATAGCTGCATCGGATGAAAATGGTGAGGCAGCAGACTTGGACCTTGACCTTGAGGGAATAAATAAGCAGTTGACCATTCGCACCAATTCGGGTACTTCTACGGGTGCACCTGCTGCTAATGCTGGTTCTAATTCTAGCTCTGCATCCACACAAAAGAAAGGTACGTATTGTCTAGATACAAAGTCGAGATACCTGGGCAAGGTGTCGAAACAGTTTCATTCATATGCATGCAATCAAATGGAAGAGGCAGGGTTTGGACATAATTGATCAATAAACATAAAGATAAACATACACGAACAAGCAACCAGGGTATAAATTTTAATAAAATAGTAAGTGCAATAATATCAAAATTATTTTATCCTTGCTTCATTCTATTTCATTCTTACAGAATTTTTAGGAGGGCTAATAAGAACTGGAGATAATAACAAGGTAGAAATAAACATACACGTCACCAAACCCTTGTGCCCAGACTGCAACCACTATCAGAATTTCAGCGATGGCCAAGATAATTATTGTCAATTCACCAATCAAGAAGATGTAGATGCTGAATTATATTTTCCAAATTATGAAGCTACAAACAATGACCAAGTAAAAAATGATGCAGGTGTTGGGAAAAAAGTCAGAAGGAATTCAACTGATACGGGAGAGTTTAGCTCCAGTCAAAGTAGTCAGAGTCAGACGCAGACTGACAAATCTCATAATCAGGAGAAACCGGCAGACCAGATTCATCGCCGTCGCCAAATAGGTAGTAAGAACAGCACTGTAGCTGAAACTAAAACTGCTCGTCAAGAAGATTTGGATCAAAATCTTATTCAAAATGTTGGTACAAAAGCAATATCCGTCACTACAGCATTCAAACAATACCGGTCATCTTCAGTTCCTTATGTTCGTTCTGCCGGTGTAGCTTTGACTGGGGACGCTATTTAATATTTTTATTTTATTTTAATTCCGTTGGAAAATATTGAGTGAGATTATGCAGAATTTAGTTAAGTTTAATTTTTAATTAATAATTTTAATTTTAAGTTATTATTAATTAAATCTTTTTCTCCATTAAAAGTTATCAAATTGTTAATAATTGTAACTAGAAACACAAAAACCTAATAATAATAAAAAATTAAAAATAAAATGTCCTTTGGTGTTTTTGTGTATTATATATTATTTATGCATTTATTGATTTATTTTCATTTTTATGGTGTTACGCCAAGTAGTATTAGTATTAGTCATATTAGTATTAGTATTGAACATTTTTTGTAGGTAGGTAGAATTTACTTCCAGTACCTAGGGGGTTGGCTCAGATTGGGGGAGATTGAGGTAAAAGCTCAATGAGGTGGAAAAAATTTTCCCTCAAAAAAGGAAGCGGGACCGGAGGAGGTAAAATAGATAAAAAGAACGGTGTTGAACGATTTCCCTCCTCCGGGCTCAGGCTGGCTCAAATTGAGGTAGTTTTTTCAAGAAAAAGGGACCCTCGGTCAATTTTTTTTAAGGGCTCGTTAGGGACTGATTGGCTTGCACTGCATGGAGCGAGAGTCCACACCCAGGTTTTTTGATTTTATCACAAGAAGCATATAGCTTTAATATTGATTTCACTTCGATAATTTTATTGACATATATAATCGCGTGTAGGAATGGCCGCGTATCGTATGTAAAATAATGGTGCATGACATACGTGTACAAAGATTGTTGTAATTCTGCAAAAAACCTACGACACAGTCAAAAAGGCTACTGTGAAACTGCCTAGTGCAAAAATAATGTCGTTTCATTTGTGATTGCAATATTGGTGCCCCCGGTATGGCGTATGTTTCCTTCCTTGCCAGGGCAGGGGTATAAAAAGCAGTCGGAAAAAGGCAGGCAAGAGAGTCTTTTGACAAGAGCCGTGGAGTCTGCACCAGTCTGGATTCTGAATGTATACTTCTAAACTTCCAATACATAGTGCTATCAGAGGGGTGACAGTATCAGACATTTACAAGCCTCATAGTACGAGACAATGTGTCATCCCGGTCATTTCTTAGAGCTGAAATTAATTAATAAACGGATTACCTTAAATTTTAAACATAATGTGTTAACATGTTGGTTTTCCGTCGCACATTGCGGAAATGTTAGTGCAAAATTAACCTACATTGGAAAGACGTTTGTCAACAGTCAGTACAGTGACGGTGACAAGTCACAAGTGAGCCAAAAGTAACGAAACCAAAAAAACTTAGGTACTATTATTTATAATACCTTTATTAAATACAAAATATTACTTTTAATTTTCCCATCTTACTTAGTACATACCACAAGTGACAAGTTTGTAAGTTAGAAAGTATAAGGAATTTACCAATTTTGTCCTCGTGCTTGTTATAATAGTGTGTCCCACTCCCACTGATAAAACTGCAAGTTTTACTGAAATAAAAGAACTACTCACGCGGCAATAAAAAAATATTTAGTTAATCGCATTATACTATAAGGAATCGTCCATAGATATTGTCAAGGGTAAAATCTATGGATCAGTATGGATACTGATGACTTTCTATGCTAAATACATTTACTATTTATACGCAATATCAATATTAGTAGCAATAGGGTTCTATGAATCGGGATATTTAGATTACATCGTTTATAAGTGAACCCTACGTAAATAAAGGTAATAATTCGAAGCGCAAAGATGGTCACTTTAACAAGTTCAATAAGAAGATTGCAAAAACTTACTGGACAAAGTCACAAAGTCACTTTTTCAATAGCATGGCAACCATAATATCGTCAGTGAAGAACCAAAATGACCCATATCTATTTTTAGCTAAAAACAATATGTATTATCTACAAAAATATTGAAATGTGTCTTGCAAGCATTTAAACAGATTGTTTTGCACTTTTTAAAAACATGTAAATAGAACATTTTGCACTTTTCAAAAACATGTAAATAGAACATTTTGCAATTTTCAAAAACATGTAAATAGAACATTTTACACTTTTCAAAAACTCGTAATTAACATTTTACGCATGTTTCTGATTTTGTTTTTATGACATAGCTCATTTTGATTCAAGCTTAAATTGCATATGGGTCATTTTGGTTCTTCACTGACGATATCTCGTAACACTAGCGGCATGGACACATGTTTGGACAATTTTAGGATATGCTACTCAGCAAGATGCTCTTAACAATCCTCTCCACTAGATTCAGTTCCAAAAACTGCTTTGAATGAATTGATGATACCATATCCCATATGATGGTTTGGGTAGACGGCCAAAGAAATATTTCCGCATTTTCCTGAATAGCTGGGGATTTGAACAGGGGAGCAACTCCGGGTGAGTGCATCCCAAATGGCGTCAAACAGGAGTGATGGATTTTTCTCAAGCATCAAGGCAATCGTCCCAGACACTTGTGGGGTGGCCATACTTGTTCCAGTTGAAATCCAGTATGCATCCGTCCTATTACCATCTATAGTACCGGAAATTACATATTCTCCCGGGGCGCTCAAGTCCGGTTTGATGAGCTGCTTCAATCTTGGAAGGGGAGGACCACGACTAGATTCAATATACGCTCCAAGTGTGTAATTGACACGATTAATGTTATCTGTGTATATTCGCCCTACATTCCCCACTGCAATCACTTTATCTGACACGCCCGGGTGATTAGCCCTTCCGCATTTATATCCGTTATTCCCAATCGCAAATACAGGGATGATCCCAGCTGATCTCCAACATTGGATGAGTTGCTCATACGCTCCTTGGTACGGAGCATCCGACTCATCCTCGAGGGGTTCAGCCCCCCAGCTGTTGGTCACTATGTGCGGTGTCTTGCTACAGTCCGGATCCGTCCCGTCCCATTTCGTTGGACACAGGATCCACTGCGCACACGTCAGAGTAGCGGATTCGGTGCAATTTCCATCTGCTCTGCAGCCCTTGCAGGACATCCACTTGGCTCCAGGAGCCACCCCTAACTTCCTTGTCTGACCCACGGCTGTTCCAAGTGTATGTGTTCCGTGCCCCATGTCATCGTAAGGCTCTGGTTTCCTGAAGTAGGGGTCAAACCAACCGTACTCGCCCCGGTAATTGTTCTTTAGTGAATCGTGGCCCCCATGGGCGCCCGAGTCAATGTGTCCCACAATTATCCCCTTACCTGTAATTCCCTCTTGCCACACTTTGTCTGCCTCAATTGTCAAAATGTTCCAATTGTCCGCGTTTTCTAATTTTTCAGCTTTCTGGTTTCCTAAATCAAGATTTTCCCGCCGGTCTTTATCTTTGAAAGAAGATTTAGGAATTTTAAAAAGTCGCTCAACCCGAACTTTCTCCACGTCACTGTTACCCTTGAGAATGTTCTGGACTTCGCTAAGAGAAACTCCTTTAACGATGATTTCATTTGTAATCCACAGTTGCTCGGTGGTGAACTGGGCGCTTCTGAAACTGCTGGATTTTAAAATATCCAAAACAGAGGCTTGTGATTTGGTGGCGTGAGCTTTCAGGGAGTCCGCAACGGATTTTGCTGAAAATGCACGACTGCTCGGAGTAACGTAGCAACCACTCTCATCATTACATGGGATTAGGAGAGCTTCACATTTATGCTGGCTCTTCATTCGTACGATAATATTAGGACGAGTGCCGGGACCATGACCGGGTCCAGTACCGGCGCCGACATTCTGATTCCCTTGGTTATTTTTGCATTGAAATCTTTCACAATTTGTATATCCTGCAGCTAACAAACCCCAAAGTTTTTATAATTATTCACAATTAAAAAAATTCTTTTCGTTGAATGTAAACCTTGTACATCGGTGTTTAAAAAATTGTTCTTTGCTACCACAATGTGTCCTTGCGATGTGTGAACAAAGTTGCTTTACTCCAGATTCGTAAGCAGCCACTTCTTTGAGCGGTGGCTGAGTTTTCTTGTTTCTCTCAAAAGCGCCTCGTTGAACGCATATTGCGGCCGATAAACTCCATGCGATGTTGACTTTACGGTATTTCTCAACCTCTGCATCTATAGTGGACAAAGTACCTACGTATTTATGGGTTTTAGGAAATTAACCCAATGACATCTTATTTTAGTTTGATTTAAAAATGTTAAAAAATGAATAATGTAATTAATTTCAATGTTATAATACTCATAAATCAAAAATCGTACCTAAGCGTGATGTGTGAGATAATGTACAAACTAACAAAATCCAAGGAACTCGGTTTAACTGGACCATTTTGAAAAGTAGTAAAATAATAGGAAAATATTGTTTATAACACTTTTGTGTACATTTAAAATACAGACTAATGCCGCTGCCGCTATTCCCTTTGCTTATGGCGTGAATGTGCTTAGCCTAAACTAGTTGCGATACATACGAATGCATACATAATTATTTTCGACTGTTAATAAATTATAAATTATTAAACAGTTTGACCAGCTCGGGCCTCGAAAATTGAAATAAATTAGATCATACAATTGCTTTTAAGTATTACAAAGGAATTTTCACTTTTGAAATTATTTTAATTTTTTAACTATCATTATGTATGCCGTTTTATGATTATTATACTCTCTTATATTACTGTGTTAATCCAAGTAGCAACTAACAAGTACTGCGCCACTTAATAATTTTAACAGTCGCTACGCTGCAGTTTGTACAAATGCAGTATTGCTAAAAATAAATCCCCAACTTTTAGTTTTTAGAATAGAGCAATTGCACACTTCTAGAACACTGCTGTTAAAGAATTGTCCCCAAACGACGTCATCAAATATTTTGGGTTTGGGGTGAATATCTGCAGTTTAAAAATGTTTGAATTAGCAACACAAATAAAAGACAAGTTAGTTTGTAATATGTAAATATTTCTGATAAATTTAAAGTTTTACAGTTTTAGTTTAACAAAACATTGAGTTTTAACAACTTGTAATAAACTAGCAATAAATAGGCAATAAACAAAACACAAAGAAGGACAAAGAAAAAGCTTGGAGTCATACGTTTATGTTTCAGATCTAGGGTTGCGTTAATGAATCTGTATGATAATATAATCATAAAAAACAAGGGCTAAAGCCCTTGTTGTATGGCAGCCTTAACAGCAAAATTAGGTATTTTGAATTTGCCGCCAAATTTAAGTTTCAATTACAGGTTTTCAATTAATGGAAGCAATTAGGCCGCACAATATGTTGTTGGTTATCTTATTCATAATTAATTTCTGTAATGCAACCAAAATTTCAAAAATCTAATTTTTGAATTTCCCGCTAAAACTTAAAATATCGTGTTAAATGAAGATTTCGACCGGTAACTCAGTAAACTTACACAAACATGATATACCATTCAAACGGTAACAATTATGCAAATCTAAATTACTTAGTTTGCACGCACGATAGTTATTAGATTTTAAATGGTTTTAAAAAAACTTAAATGAAAATTAAAAAATTTTATTGAATTTTGTCGAGTAATATATCATTTAAAAGCTAGTTAAAAATAAGCAGACATAATTATTTTTGTTTTTAGTTGTGGCCCATACAACACATTCTAGGGGAAATTTAAAATTTGAAACACCGTTATTTTGAAAAAGTTTTTTAAAAACGCGAGCTTTGTTCCGTTATTTGAATTCTCCTAGTGATTACCTTTCAAATGATATATGGCTCGATAAAAGTGGTCCAGTATTGCCAAATTTTCAAAATTCCCGTAAATTATGTAGATAGGTACCTAGGAATAAAAACTGAACGGTAAGTGCTTCGTAAGAGAATAACGTCACGATGGCGGTAAAAATTAACAGCCACACACCATTATCTTCTACCAGATTGGTAACGATCAAAATACGAAAAGAATATAACCATTCCCCCCATCGGTACTATGTCTTTAGGTCGAATGAACTATTACTGAAAATAATTGTACGAAAAGTTTTGCATTTTGTACGAAAGCCTTTTAAACAAATACAGTTGCTGTTGTGAATGGCATTTTCTGAAAGCGGTAATGTTCAAAGTAGTAATTATTAGTAAACAATAAACAGTCTGCCACAGGGGTGTTGTCACAAATTTTTACGCTTTTTGTTTAACATTGTGAAAATGTCTTACATCGACGCCAATTTCGAGGACTGCAATGACTCAGAGGACTCCAATATGTCTCAAATGACTCCAATAACTCCGAGGACAGTGTAGTCACTATATGGGTTATAGGTAGTTATTGAACACATTTGTACATACCGAGATCGTTCACAAATGACGTTATCCATGTACTATCCTTTTAAAGATCCGATCCCCCTGTCGGCCCTGTCATTTGTTTCAACCACACATTTAATCAAATCTAAAATTCAAGGAGAAGATGTAAAAGTGTAGTTAGATGCTGTCGTAATTTGAGCGTTGCTACGATACGGTTCTACTCCATTATTAAAGCAAATATTCGCTGTAAGCTCAGCATCTACTTTGAGTCTCTAGTCGACAAGTCCAGCGCAAAGCGTCGGATTTTGGCGGCAATGGCAACTGGCGACATAGTAAGACAAAACAGAAGTGACCTGGCCATTTTCGTTCACGACCGGCATCCCGGTCGACAAAACCAAAAAATGTTGAGCTCTACCCAGGCTCACTCATTTTTCCTCTCGCCGCATTTGGACGCAAGCCATGAGCTCATATTGAGGGCTCAAGGGTTTTTCGTTTCCGTAGTGGGGTATTGAGTCCGACTCATTTAAAAGTGACCGTTTGCCTCTTTGGGCTCAGTTTGGACTCAGTAATGTCTTCCAAAAAAATATCTGAAATACATAAAAAGGAAATTCAAACCGGGGGATCGGGGATATGCACGTCGTATGTATATGCATTAAGCATTGCAGTTCGCACCATAAGTTAGTGCACTGGCACTGATTGTAATAATTCTAATATTTAATCCTAATTTCTGTGTGCCTGTGTTAATACAACAAAATAATTGTAATATTAATTAAAGTTACTTAAAAGTTACGTTACACATCTGACTTAAATTTATGTGATATTTATAAATTTCCCAAATTTTCTTATTAAAATATATGCACATAGTTATAGTCTCATAAATTAAGCACTATCAGCAGCAGATATTATTAATTATTTGAATTACTCGGAAATTATTTTAAAGGATTCCATTTGCTAATGCATTTAAAAAATACCGACAATTTAACATTCAACGAACATAGAGTAATCTAGACCAATAAATAGTATTAAGCATATAAAATATCACTTAAATTATATAAACATTAATAATGGTTTTTTAATAGCAACATAATAATCAAATAATTGAAATTGTTTGAATCTCTTGGCCTAGCTAATAAGAAAATATTAGAAAAGTGCACTATGCATAAGGTATATACGGCATACGGCATACATACGGTGATGTCACACAGCCACAGAATTAACGGCTACTGCTACAACACTACACTTACTGTCGAGTACTCACTGAGTACTGCAACTGGTAACGGTTACTGTTCTGCTAATATTATTTTAATTAAAGCAGTGGCTTGTGACTTGTGGTTTGTAAGCCGTTAGCTGCGTAAGCATGAGTGTCAAGTAGCAAATGGCGAATGGTGTTGAAACTTGAGCTGATGTGAACCGTGAAAATTAACTATAAAAGCTTTTACCGATGTTAGTGTTTTGTGGAATTAAAACAAATATAAGCTTACAAGAGTTACAATTTAAAATAAAAATAATTGTGTTATTTTAAGTAAATTGTTATTTTGAGTATTATTCATCAGTGTAATTAATTAGCGTATAGTTCCTAATGCAAGTCACTTGAACGTATAACAACGCTGCTTACAAATTTATCCGTATACTTCTGTATACTAATTTATATGAGTGAGTGTGCATCTGTGTGCTAACAGTAAATATTCGAAGATATGCTTTTGTGTATAAACGAATACTGTAGGAATAATATAATTATAGAAATAGATGCCACTGCATTAAAATTATGCAGGATACCATGCACTCTGCAATGCAAAAAACGGGCGTTTTTTCCGGAATTTTCCTACCCATAAGGTTTCTACCCAGACTTTTGTTACCCGGACATTTTCTACCCACTACGAAACCTAGTAATTTTCCCACCAAAGACTATGACTTAAGTGGAAGTAAAATAAGAAACAAAACTATTTATGGGTGCACACGCTTAGAAAAGATCGTATTAACATCTTGCTACAGTAGAGCTAACAGATTTGGGTGTTGATTTTAATACGATAAGTAGTTAATTTTCAATTTTTTAGATTATAAAAATTTTTAAGCTGCATAAAACACCGTCTTGTGTTAATACATCTACACATCACATTGTAACAGTTGACAAAAAATAGTGTATAGAATTTATACCGCTGTATATTGGGCAAAATTAGTGTCACAGCTGTAAATTTATTGTCTGAGACGAGTCGTTAAAGACGCTGGTACCAATATAGAAGGGTTAGGCTTCCAGCCAGACTTTCAGCATTTTGTTTTAATTCAGTTAGTCACGTAACTACTTATTTGTTATACATGCAACACAGAAAATAGTATACTTAGCCTAAAAATTAAAGTGTCAATCTCTAACTAAAATTTGTGTTGACTACTGTAAGACCTTCTGGTGTCGATGTCAAACCGATTAGTTACAAATTAACATCTATGTGGTTCATTTGCATATACTTTTCCAAACGTGTACTGTAGTATTACGGCAGCTTTAAATGAGCTTATTAAATTATTAATATTAAACAAATAAATTTCCTTTGGACTTTTCTAACCTATATTGATTCTACACGGACTTTGTCTACCCACATGGATTCTACACAAACTCGGTCTACCCATATAGATTTTACACGGACTTTGTCTACCCACATGGAATCTACACAAACTTGGTCTACCCATATGGATTCTACACGGACTTTGTCTACCCATATGGATTCCACACGGACTTCTCCTACCCATTAGGGATTCTACACGGACTAGTTCTACCCATATGGATTCCACACGGACTTCTGCTACCTATTAAAGATTCTTCACGGAATTTTCGTACCTATATGGATTCTACAGAGACTTTCCGTAGCCATATGGATTCTACACGGACTTATCCTACCCATATGGATTATACACGCTTAAAAAAGATTTCAACTTACGTTTAATTAGGCCGAGCTAACACATTTAGGTGTTATTAACTATAACACAATTTTTTTCAACACGATTTAATTTAAACACAAAACACAGTCTCAGGCCAGTGGTTAAAGAGGCAGATACCTGACTAGAACAATGCGGGTTCGAGCTTCGATTTTTGCATTATTTTTTAAATCAGTTAGTCACTTAACTAACTCTTAATTAAATATTAAACACAGAAAATTGTTAACTAAGTCTAACATATTACAGTGTAAAAATACTCAAATTTGTAGGGATAATTTTTTTCAATTAGTCATATGCATTTAAATTAGAGCAAGATTTATCTAACCGTCCGACAGAATAACATTTTTATGCAGACGCGTTTTCTCGATTTGCAGCAAATTGTTTTTTACTGACACACGAAAAACAATTTATTTGTCAGGCAAATTGGTGTTGCATCAGCAATTCAGCGTTATTAAAATTTATAACAAAAAGTATCTTCCTGTGTATCATCCCTGGTCCTGGCCAGCGCATTTTTCGTATCTGTTTCTTCACTTTGCAGGTTTTTCCGTGCTTGGCACAGTAGTATGTGATTTTTATATACCTTAATTTTTTTTGCTCATACGCTGATATACATACTATTAATTTATGTGAGATTAGAAACGCACTGTGTTTCCGCTCCCTATTCAAATTCAGATAAGACGGCAACCCACACCCACACAGCGTCAATTTAATACGTGCTACAATAAGACAGGACCTTTTGAGCAAACACCCAAAGTGTTGACCAATGTAACATCTTCTGGTTTTAATGTTAGAGTTAAGTACACCAGCTACTTGGTGTCGCCACTGATTTGTTCACTAGCTACTTTGATGCACAAATTATTTTAGTGCACTGATTAGTTAGGTGCACTAGTTACGTATGGTCGCAACTATTTTATGCTCTAGCTACATTAGTGTAGAAATAACTTTAGTGGTGCAATTATTAGTTAGGTGCACACTTAACTTAGTGTTACAACCAACTTTTGAACCAGCTTCTTAGTGATATTAGTGATTTAAAGCATTGCCTATTTTAGTGCGCATGTTATATGGACGCACAAGTTAGTATGGTGCCTTTAACTATCTTGTGCCGTATTAGATTCGATTTAATAACAAATAGGATGCACTAATAACCTAAGTGCACAAATTAGCTAATTGTACCAGAAATTCAGTGTTGCAACACAGTATCCGCACCTACTGCTTTAGCGCACAAAGAACTTGTGTGCACAAATTATTTAGGTAAACCATGAACTTGGTGACGCACTTATTATGAATCACCAACTGCATAAGCACAAAAATAACGTTTGTGCACTAATAGGCTGGGTGCACAAGCTTTTAAGTCTTGCATGAGATGTAGTTAAATATCTACAAATTTTGTGCCGCTACTATAACACTGCGTTCACTGCAATTAAAATTAAGCACAAATTACTTATATGTACTGATTAAATAGGTAAATCAGCTCTGTCCAGTATAAGCTGTTTTAGTGCACAAATTGGTTGAGTGGAATACTTACTGTGTCTACAGTGCTTACATACTTACATTGTGTCTGGTGTTTATTATTATTTAATTAAACAATTAAACAATTTTTATTTTAATGTATAGCTAACTAACATACATGCTATTTGCCTGTATAGTAAGGTACAAACAACTTCTAGTCTGACTTATTAATCGTATATATCGTATAAGAATATATCTAAATTTGATGAATAAAAGTATAAAATCTTAAAATAATAATATATATCATATATTAAAATTATATTATCGTAAAAATTCTAATAACATTTCTTAAACATTAACTGGCATGAGTTTTAAAATTCTGCATCAATGGTACTGTCATTAGTGTCAGTGCATTGTGCTTTGCTATGTATATTTAATTAATGATTATCATTATTTTAATTTTTGATTGGTGATTTTGTGTTGGTATCAAATTTTGTTTGTGTTCATACTTCCCCATTATCATTCAATATTTATACATATTATATTATATATATTATATTGAGGTGGTCGTTAGTATTATAGTAAAGTAGTAAATAGGAAATAGTTATAATATTTTATCATTAGTATTGTATATGTTGACATGCTTTGCTCAAGGCTACAACTTTTTATATAGGTAGGTACAAATTACTTTTATTATCTGAGGGGTCGGCTCTCTTGTGAGGGAAAGAGGTGGAAATTTTGCGTCGGACTCACTGTGAGGCCCATCGTTCTGAACGACGCAAAACCACGAACGCATGTGAACGGCACTTTTTTTTCGGGCTCACTCTAGGCTCGAAATTTGTAGTTTTTTAAAAAATAAGTGACTACTGTTCACAAGTATTTTGACAAGCAAAAGTGACCGACTGTCTTACTATGACTGGCGATTCGCATATCGGCTTTATTCTATAATTTTAATTATTTAAAAATGTTGTTTATAAATTGTAAACCTAATGCAACAACACAACTGACGTCTAGGTTAATTAAATATAATAATTTAAGCCGTTGAAGTAAATTTTGCATGAATAACGTACATGGGTAATGCATATAGGTTAAGCGAGCTAATGCTTTCACAATAATTTTTGCACAGCGATATTTGCCATTTATTATCATAGATGGTTATGGTTAGTAATAACTGTTAAGTTGCTTCCATGGCATTAGTTGCTTGATCGAAGCTCCTTTTCTTTAAAACATTACTCACGGAGCCTAAATGTAATTTATTTGCCGATTAAACCATTTCAATCCATCTCAAATGACATGATATACTTCATACTACTGCCCCATATTACTGTAAACGCTGTCATTAAACAAGCAAAAAATTAATAATGTTTCTTAAATTAGTGATAATCAACAATGTCTTATTTTTTTATTAAACATTTTTTTACAATATGCAATTAAATTAGTATTCGTGTAGGACAAACAACAAAAGCTGTAATTACATAAATGATTTTAATGTTCCACATTATTTTTGAGTGCTAATTCTTATTGTTTCTTTCTAAGTTGCCATACATGCAAATTGAAAATAGTAATAATGGGGGCGAATTGGCTTACACTTACATACGTTTAACTAAATTAGCATGTAGAGCACAGTACAGTATAATACCACATCATATATAGATATAGTAATGAATAAAAATATAAATTAAACTGTGTAGGTTTTCTACTAGGAAAGTGACTCCACTCAAATATTTCCACACACTTATAATAAATCCCAACTAAAAAACATTAAAGACATTTAGTGCTAAGTTTACACACACTGACTCAATGCTCACAACATGAGCGCCAGCCGCTACCCACAGCAATAATATAATGTTAAAATAGCGTATAAATTTAAACATACAGCTCCAAATAAGCAGGCGTGCTTGGGTGAGCGGTTAGGACTGCAGACTGTAACGAAATTTACAGCCTCAGACCCGGCTTCGATCCTCGGCCACTGCTTATCGTTTACGGCTCGGTGTTGTACGGTAAACGTCACTGGATGGTTGATTGAAACCCAATCTCCTTCGGTGCTCCTTAGTGACCACTACTTACTGTAGGGGCCTAGGGAATGAGACTCCTTTACTGTGGAGGAGGGGACGGGGATAGGTGAAAGGGTACACAGACTGAGACGATCTAACGCGGTAGCCTCCTATTTCCTCACCCACAGTCACTGGTTGAGACTGGTTGTAAGAACTTCGGTTAAATCAACCCAATGAATGAATTATAATTATTATATTATTATTATATAGCTCCAAATTCTATCAAATCTTTAAAACTACATGTTCCTCAAACCTTTATTCATAATCTGCGATTAGTGTAATCGCGATGGTGCTGAAATAATTGGTGCAACTGGGCAAATAAGAATGGTCTTCTTCCTCCAGGTTTGAACTTTGTCATAATAATATTCCAAAATAGTTCAGTGACAAAAACCAACGTTGAACCTAGAAGGGAGAAAATGAGAGCGTTAAATAAAAGTCCAACAACTGACTCTGTAAATGACAGCCTTGTCATTCGAGTTTTTTTCACTCCAATCCCAGTATTATTTATATTTGTGTTCATCTCTGAAAATCGAATTTGATCCCACTTTCGCCACAATGAATAAATCCCAGAAGTCAACAGCATCTTGAGACGATTCGGAACCCACTTGTGGTACATACTATGTAGCCCTGATGGGACCCCGAACATACTGAAACGGCTTAAATAGTCATCATTTGTCTCCATATTATGTGCAAACTTTAAATCAACTTTTTCGTCCTGAACATTTTGAAAACGAGACCATAAAAATTCAAATTGATCCTTAGTGAAAACAAAAGCAACCTGGGATCTTTTGCTGAGCTGCATTGCATCGATGTATTGCTCTAAATCTGTGTAGCAAATGAATACAATTTGATCCTCAACTAGATGCCTTTTTGTAAATATTTCCTTAGTATTTAATTTGTGGATTCGTGCATCATGTACCAGATTTGAAATTAACTCATCGTAGAATTTGCATTCAAAATCAACGGAAGTACAAATGCCAGCATACATTCCAGAGATGGTTCTCATATTGTGGGAAAACTTACCATCGTGAACAAGTAGGATGTCATCACACTTGGATGGTTTCACAAATCCAATAAAAGTAAAGTTTTTGAGTTCTTTAATCGATGTCCAAGTCGTTTTGTGAGGGCGTGGGGTGGAGAAATCTGATTTTAGTATTCCTTTATATGCATTAGTCAAAACTACTACAATGAGAAGCCAGAGTTCGAGAATATTTCGTAGATATTTGACTTGCAGTCCTGATTTCATACCGGCATCATGAGACGTGGTAAGTGTACTATTCTTCGTATTTCGGTTTGGCATATTTGACTCTTTTGTCAGACGAAACTGATCCACCAAAGTTGTAGATATTTTTAAGAAATTACTAGCTGTATCAGTGACAATTAAAAGGAAATAATAAGGTGAAGAAATGTTATTATTATTTATGCTCTAAATCTTCTTTAAGATATACATTGTTTCAGCAGAGGTTATAACAGCAAGAATAAGTGTTGTTCCCAATAGTAGTAACCACATAGACGTGTCAAAGAGACTCGTGAATATTCGATACGAGGCTTTATCTTGGTAGACACTATGGGCTGTGATGAATTTAAATGATTGCGTGTGACCCATAATGTACAAATAGGTCTCAGACAAATCTACGCCCTTGTAGTTTGTGTCAACTAAATTTATTACTTTTGGACCTAGTCCAAAATGTTTGTAACTGCGATTTGCATTGAGATCAGCAAGAAGAAATGTGTAAGTTGTTTTCATTAGAGGCATAGGTTCATCTCGATGGAATGGGGAGGAAAGTTCTACACGCATTGTTTCTTCATGAATTTTAAACTTAGGAAGTTCAATGAAGAACCTCCATGCGATATTTTTCCCAAGATGTATAAAGTCCTCGTAAGTTTTCAAAACGGCTGAAAAGCAGGCCTTTAAATTATTTTTACATCGGGACTCTAGTTTAATCCATAGTGCTGGTTTGCATGTATTTTCTGATTTTGGCCAAGTCGTGACGTCAAGAAAATAACCATTCAAGGCGATCGAGTCCGAACTATTGATAGTTGATTTTAACGTTAACTTGTCCTGCTGCTCCATTTCAAGTCCAAATTCAAACCGTGTTACGACAGGGACATGGCCCTGGACTTGATTCACGGCATCGTTGAAGTATTTAACAGTTTTGTTGTTTTCAGCAGGCGCCCTACACCAAGAAAGGGCAATGTACGTGTAAAATTGTGGAAAAATGTCGGTTCTAGTTAATGTGGACTTAACAGGTCTCCATAGTTCATGCATGCAGTTAATACTTGAATTTTGATCTTGTGTACATGCATCTGCAATGAGGAAAAACGAGAAGCATCGTACCCCTCCATTGTGTGTTTTGAATATTTGAGAAAATTTATTGTTGCTAATGTTCCATAATTGTTGTGCTTTTTCGTTCGACAATGCCAGTGGGGTTTCTATTCCTTCATAATGTATTCCACCAGTTTTACTGCTAATGCTTAAATCTGTAAATACGTGAACGAAACAACTGGAAAAATAATGATCAATTACTGAACCAATTTGTACTGCAGATTGAAAGCAAAACAAATGTTGGTAGGTTATTTTAGTATTAATATCTGTTATTGTTGCGTCTGCGCACGTAGGATTGTTTAAAACATAAATAAATATTAAACCTATGTATATTTTAAATACATTGAAAATTTTGCTTAACATTTTGACGGTTATTACTACGAAAATTAAAATTACATATTATTTTTCAGTTTTTTTTGTTATTTTGCCGTTTAATTGCTGAAGCCATGCAAACATTAGGGTGGAAAGTTCTTCAGGAAGTTGAATGTAGTGGAGATGGCTCGCGACGAGTTGACATAATTGCTTACAACTTAGGAACAAAGAAAGGAATTATACTTGATCCAACCGTTCGTATGGAACAGAATGACACAAATCAATCGGAGGCTGTACATCAAGAGAAAAAAAGAATTTATGACCCATGCATCCCCTATTTCAAACAGAAACTCGGGCTTACTGAAATCGAAGTGATAGGGCTCTACATTGGGTCTCGTGGAACGATTTCCAAATTTTTCCTCAACTTCATGAAATCGCATTGTCTACTTAGCACGCTGATTGAAGACATAGTGATTTCTGTTTTGCAGAAATCAGTTCAAATTTGTGTGCATCATTTATATTCTTCTGTGCCTACTGATTAATTTTTGAAATTTACTACGATGATAACATTAACAAGTAATATTTGTATCTAACAAAGCCATGCTACGTATACTGAGTCCTTTGGGCTATCGTCGTTGGGCGACAGTGTCAAGTTTATTTTAATAAAATTGTCTTTCTCATTGCGAACCGCCGTGAAAAAAGGATGACTTTTTGAGCACACGTTTGCGTGAATTGTAAAGTTGGATGTTCAAACATTTGTTGTACTTTTAAATGTCTATTCGATATCAAGCTTTTCACTTTTGATTAATTTATTGTGCGCTTGGGTGCATAAGAAATAACACTGATTATTTTTTTCTTGTGCAGAATTACCAGAAGTACACAATGGAGTCCAAAAACTAGAAACCAGGTACTCGGATACCATGTAGTGGAGACTAAAAACGCGAGACGGAATATCCCACGAACTGTCTTTATTTGCATTTTGATTATTAAGGTGATAAAACATTTAATTCAAGGACGGCTTAGACGACTTGTTCTCAAAGCTTGCTCTTAAAACGTATTGAATAATTATTTCATTATATTGAAAAATAAAAAATAAAAAATGTAATTTATCAGTTGACATGCTAATAGTGTTCTCACTAGGATTTTCCTATATGTGATAACAATATATTATTTAAATAGGGAATTATTACTGCCATAACTATGTCACTGGTATACATATTTTAAAACATGAAGAAAGTCAAACAGCTTTTATGAAAACCTTGTTAATAACCTGTTAAATGTGTTTTTGACATTACAAGGGGATTATTGTTATTGAGAGGCACTTCTGAGTTATGTTATTGTATTGCTTTTTTTCAATTAAAGTTTGCGTGGCTGCTGTAAAAAACAGAATAATTGCATGTTGAATAACCTTACATACATTTAACACACTTAAACTCAATTTTAAAATGTTGCACTAGACTATTCATTAACCAGCATATTCAATTATGATTATATTACAGTTAGTTTATTACAGAAATGCTGACTTTTTTATGATGATAATTTCAACTGAATAGGTGTAAAATAATCAATTACGAAGGTATGTTTTGCTAAATAAAGAGTAATTATATCATAATTAAAAAATGTTTTGTATTTTTCTAAAACGTGTAAACAAGTCATTTTGGAGCTTTGAAAAAAAGCATTTTAATATTAATTAACATTTCACAAATCTATTTCATGGAGATTATTTGTCATCGATTAATAAATTTTTATGAACAATTAAAGTCTATAGAAATTTATTGAAGTTTAAATAAGCATTAAAGATCGTTCGTGACCGGACTTTATATTTTAAACTCTGGTTTGGATATTACGTCACTAGTTGGACTGGAACGTGCACAAATTCAGCTTATGGAGTTTTATTTAGGGATTTGGTATTACCTTTAAAAATAGTATTAGCGTCGGCACTGCTCTTGCAACTAATCTTGGCTACCAGTGTTTCATGCAAATCTAATTAATACATTAAAAATACAACGACGGTCGAAGAATAAGGCGATAGATAAAGATAACACGAAAAACACAAAAAACAAGTCAATTAGGAGAAAAATATCAGAATCTACTTATTTAGTTGTTTGAACTAGCGGCTAGCGACTTACTACCCGAAATACAGTAAACGGACCTTTTTCTTTTAGACATTTTCCTACCGGACAATTCCCTCCCGGACAGTATCCTCTCGGACATTATCAAGTGTAACAATAAATATGTAGGTACAATAGGCAAACTTTATTTTTAATTGACGATTTGTTTGAGGCTGGTATTTCTTCACTAACGATAGCGGTATTTTCTATTATTTCTAGTGTTTTTCCTATCTACATATTTCGCTCGACTTTTATATTTTTCAATGGAATTTTACATGCAACATATCATTTTGAAGTAATTTTAAAATAAAATAAAATTAAAAATTATTGTATTTACTGATTTTTTTATTTAATTTTAATTAACTTTTTATTTGCAATTTTTAATTAAAGCTCGAAATATTTGCAAGTCAATGTTAATAAAAGCGATTCTAGTCGTCATTGCCGTCATTTTGATATATCACTTGTCCAAATATGAAAAGATTTACCAGTCGAAATTTGACATTTTTGGCGGGAAATTTAAATTCTCCCTATTTCCTAATTCCGACACTTTCACATAATATAAGTTACTTTTGCAACCATCAACAGAATAGTACATATGTATATGATATATGACTTTAAAAAGCGCCTTTAAAATAAAATAATTCAATCAAAATTAAAGTATTTTGTTCTTATACATTTAAGTGTTGTAAAGTTAGATTTAAGATTTAACGGCAAATGCAACTAAATCGAACTACCATTAGGGAGAAATTATTATTTTATACCCATTATTGTGTTGATATTATTTTAATTGTAACGTTTTTACTTACTTTGAGTATACCTAATGAGATTTTACTCAAACCCTCTGGTGATAAAATAAGTAGACATGCATTTAAATTTGCAGAATTACATTTTGTATAATCAATTGTATCTTTCATATAACCTTTTTTGCCTTTAGTGCGATTCACAGATTTATTAGAAGGTGCAGAAAAGCAGTGTCCAGGATATTTACACTGATCTTCGACTTCTACTAAAAAATTCAAAGTAGAGTGTTATTTCCACAAAAATAGGAATAAAAACGTATAATTGACGATTCTAACATTTTATACAAATTATAGCTAATGCCAAATATACAAATACATTCTGCAGTGTTATGGATTGCCATATGTCTGACAAGTATTTAAGAAATAAATTAAATTTTAGTGATGCTGTGTGTGATAAATGACTCACCTAAAGTTCTTATTTCTTCTGTGCTCCGTCTAGCTTCAAAATTATACCATAATAATTAACATAATATTTTTAGTAATTCATACTTTGGCACGCTGCTTATAATTATTAACATAAATTGACCAGTTTTAAAATTTTCATGAAATGTAAACGAATCTATACGCTAGTTTAGCATACAAATATGAGTAATAAGAAGTCCAGCAAAAGCTGCAGCAACTACGAGTCCGCTTACAATTATAATTTTCTGAAGAATCGAACGATGCAGGAAATTAAAATTAGATTCCTGCATCCTAATTCTTCTCCGAAAGCGATCGCTTGCGTCTTTGAATAAATCTTGCGATGTCATGTTGTTTTTTCTAGAAATAGTAGGTAACTATCTAAACCGGTTATAATTTACAAAACTTAAAAGTTTACGAGGCAACAAATCAAGAAAACAACATTATTTTGAACTCAACTGTTTGGAATAGCGGAAATATTATTTTTACTACCCGGACTTTTCCTACCCACGACCAAGCCTATGAGTTTTCCTACCTATGTCCACGACTAGTGTAGAAATAAAAAACAAGTATAACTATGTTAGAGTACACATTCCTAAAACAGTTGTTGCTTCCACACCACATGACTTACTCCTTATTTTTAAAAAACAAAATATGTGACCTTCCACCAGAAAAGGGGGCTATTAGACGGTTTTAAGTTATTTACAGTTTCTGGTAGTAAAATTCATGGCGCATTTAATGCAATTATTTTCATATTTTTATTCCGCCTCTTAAGTAATTTTAAAAATTTGTTATTTTGTACTGAAATGTAGGTTTAAAAATCAAATTTTTATGAAATGTTCAAAAAATTTCAAAATTTCAAAAAAAAAATTCGAAAATTTTAAAAATTGTTAAAAAATGTGCAATTAGCGACCACAAAAATTCAAAAAGTTTTTACTAGCTCAAAACTAATTTTAACTGACTTTAAACTTACGTAAATAATTGGCTTGAAAACATTAACAACTTTAAGCTGTTTTACAAGCAGTTCTAAAACCGCCCAATAGCCCCCTTTTCTGGTATAAAGTCACATATATTTAAGAGTCCAATCAATTAACTACAGAAACGAACTGCAATTACGCTAAATAAATATAATTTATATACAGATATATGCATATCCAGTGGCGGATCCAGAATTGTTGTCTTGGTGGGCCAAAGACTGCCTGGGGGGGAGGGAACAATGTTAACCCGCCATGTTATGAAATGGCCGCTCCTATCAAAGGCATCGACATTGTTAAAAAATATTGTTCAATATATAGCTAATATCAATTTAAAAAGACGAAGAATCAAAACGACGCATATCATGTTTAAGCTAGAATTCAAATGACATATAATTATGTTCATAAAATCAAAACATTGTAGAGAGTTCCGTAAAATGTTGCGTACGTGTTTCTGAAATATGCAAAATGCTATATTTACTTGTTTTTAGAAAACTAAATTGTTTTATTCACATGTTTATGAAAAGTGCAAAATGGACTAATTTTTTACAGATTTTACATATGCTTCCTGGTTCATAATTTTGATTGTTTTGTAGAAAGCGCATTTAATTGAGAAGAAACTGAATACGCGTCATTTGGATTCGTTATAGGCGATTCTAATATAATATACTAGTTTTCTAAAATTACGATTGTACATTGTTACCAAGAATGCTTACTTGAACCTATACCACACAACATAATATCTTTATGCTTTTATTTTTTGTGTGAATGTAAGTGCTATTGCAACCATGAAGGTTTATTGATCAACATTAATAGCGTAACGATGAAACCATTTAGATACAATCACACAAACCTATCATATAACTGGTTGGTGTAAGGTAATGTAACATCTGCTAACGCAACACCAACGGACTCGATTCAAAATTTAAAAGCATTGATGTTCAGTTATTTCTACTAAAAGCAAATAATCGCAGCTCTTTAGTCGCAATTAACATAATTACAAAAACTCATAAAAAGAAAGTAAGTTATAATCCCAATACTAATACTGATACAATTCCCAAGCAATTTATAAAATGTAATTGTGAGTGCACTTACAAGGAGATAACGCGACATGTGATGTGGTACCCAGATTTCACAAAGATATATTTCAATAAATCGGGCTACTTTTTAATAGTACAGATCCAAAGTAACTAAAGTGAATTTTGAACTGTTTGGTAACGGTGGCACGCCAAAGTTTAGAAAAATTCAAATTTCAAAATTTTGACGCCAAAAAGCTTCTATAGTTCTAATTTGATTTTGATAAAATTCGAGTTATTCAAATCCTGAGGCTATATTTTAAAAATTAATTTAAGGATATTTACACATTCCAAAATTTTAATTTTTTTCAAGCAATTGGTTTTAAAAATTGCACCTTAAAAATATAAGTACCTGCCTACATATCTTGACTTTTTTTTGAAAAAAAGTCTGAAAAAATTCTAGGATTTGCAAAAACCAATATATTTGCGTTTTAGAATATAGCCTAAGGATTAGAAAAACTCAAATTTTATCAAAATCGAATAAAAACTGTTAAAATTATAGGTAGGCAAAGTTTTTAATTTAAAATTTTTCAAGACTGTGAACAAACAACAAAAATTACACACGAACACGAGTTATTTTAGATTTGTGCTATTAAAAAGTTGCCTGATTTTTTTAATAGGTGAAATTTGGATGTTGCATGTCATATCATTTCCTTGTTAGTACTACATTTACTAAATTTTCACAAGCACAGATCGATACAAACTTGTTCAACTATTTTAACTTGTCGCTTATTTTAATTTATTATCCCAGAATTGAACTTCAACTTGTCATAAGTAGTTATGGGCGAATGTCAGCTCGCATGTAGTTTCTACTCGTATTAAATAAAGTATGCACTACAGAAATACTTTATGTCAGTGTTTTTTTATTTTGACTCGGACCGGCAGAAACTTACTGCAAGCTTAGCTAAATTCATTAATGTACAATAATATATTTTTGGGTGTGTTCAGAAAAGTAAAAAATCACAGAACAAAAACTGAAGAGCATTGGTTTACTAAAAAAACTAATATTTGTCATAAGTAAAATGATGTCGTCAGTGAAGAACTAAAATGACCCATATCCATTTTTAGCTAAAAACAATATCAGCAATCTACAAAAATACTGAAATATGTCTTGAAAGTGTTGAAAGCATTTGATTAGAATATTTTGCACTTTTCAAAAATATGTAAATACAAATTAGGCAATTTTAAAAAACATGCAAATAGAACATTTTACACTTTTCAAAAACATGAAAATCGAACATTTTGCACCTTTCAAAATAATGTAAATAGAACATTTTGCACTTTCCAGAAACATGCAAAAAGAACATTTTTGACTTTCGAAAAACATGCAAATAGAACATTTTACACTTTTTTAAAACATGCAAATAGAACATTTTACAATTTTTTAAAAGATGCGAATAGAACATTTTACACTTTTCAAAAACATGAAAATCGAACATTTTACACTTTTCAAAAACATGTAAATAGAACATTTTACAATTTTTTAAAAGATGCAAATAGAACATCTTACACTGTTTAAAAACTCTTAATTAACATTTTTCGCATGTTTCTCATTTTGTTTTTATGACATAACTCATTTTGATTGTCATTTAAATTGGATATGGGTCATTTTGGTTCTTCACTGACGATATGTTTGTCATTACATTTTTCAGATTTCGTTACATCACTTAAGTAAAATAAAGAACTTACTATCTTACCAACTACCGCAACAATTATTTGAATAATTTTTACGAATATTTGAGCACAATAAAGTAATTCAAGAAAATTGTCCGACACTCTTACTTCGCCATTGCTCTGGTAAACCGAATTTTAGATTGTTGGTAGTTGTTTGACTTTAAACTTGAATAAAAATGTCTGTCGTTGTTGCTGGACTCCTTGCTTTCTCACTGGTACTATATGCGTCACCTCTGAATCTGCATCAGGCACAAATCTATTTAGATGTCCATCCAATGCTTGAGAGCAGCTACATGGAAAAGTGCTTTGTTCACTTTTACACATTTGGACACAATATAAATTACTCCCGAATTCAAAAGCCTTTTGCCATTTCATCGGGATACAATCAGGAGGAAAAAGCACAAGACAGCTTTTTCTATTTAAACTATAATCAAACGTTCAAAAGTAGTGGGGCCTTTGAATGCTATTCTCTCATTGTCATTCTTGAGACATGTGACGCGATGAACGTGTCGAGCTATGGACTCCTATATAGCAAATATTGGTACGCTGTTGAGCCTACTTTATACATTTTCCCGATATGGTTGACACTGCTTGCTAATCAAGATTGCATTCCCAGATGGGATCAAGAGCAAGAGTTCTACGAATATAACGTAGCAGAAGATATTATTAGAATCTATCAAGTCTCGTATCGCTCAAGCTTGCCGTATGTCGTCAAATTGATGTATCACAAATCTCAACTCACTAAGCCGCCATTTCTAGCGTACGCTTTCGCATATGCTTCAGTCTGTCCGAAATTAGATTATGAATTGGGGCTATACGGTAATAGCATGATGGAGTTTACATGTAGAGCAGTCCTCGCTCAATGCTTTCTTGAGGCGATGGAGAACTACAAAAATGTCAGTCAGGATGGAAAGAAAATAGTTTGGAACTATAATAGACCGGAAGTGCACAGAAACAAAGTGCGGGAGATCTTATGGACAATGTCTGTGGAGTCACCTTTTTCCCGACATCTGGAAACTTTCACAACGCTTAAAAGGGCTATGTACAAATTTTTGACAATAAACACAAACTTCTCGGAACTGGCAGCTCACAAACGGAATTCATGGAAAGAGTTTGAGGGACCAATAATACACTACTACCGTGTCCCAGGACAATGTCGTATAACAAACGCAGTTGAATTGTATCCTGTAGGAGGCTCCTTTCCATTTAAATTCATTACATCAAACAATGTCTTCACTGACGAAGGAGCTTTCAGTGCCTTCTTATCTCCACTAGAACCTGAAGTTTGGATCTTTATTTTTTGCAGTACTCTATCTATATCTGTCCTGGTGATTGGAGCATATTTTATTTCTAAACATGACAAACGTAATTCATTTATTCCTCAAGAATCTAGGTCCAGTAGTGTCATCATGGTCTTTTCTGAATTCATTCTGTACTGGCTTCGGGTCTCTGCTTCTCTTTGGGAGCAGGCTGGACTTGAGATGATTGTGTCACGTGTTTCAAGGATATCTCTAAGAAACGTCCTTGCAAGACTTATCACTCTCTGGCTACTTTTTCAAATCATTCTCTCTAATGGCTACAAAGGTGTTTTAAAGTCGGACTTTACCATCGATCACACGTACAAATCTAATTGGTCCACAATTCCAGAGCTTGTTAACTTTAATTTTAAAGTGATTGTCCATTGCGTCAGATTTAGTGGTGTGAAGGATTTCTTTTTAAAAGTCAAGAATATTGGGAAAGACACATCATATAATGAACGAGAATGGTACCTAAAGCCGTGGCTAGCACGACCACTTGATTCATTTACAATAGCGTTAGGCGCGGACATTGATACTCGTGGTGGATTAAAATCAAAAGACATGTTCTCTTATCATGCAATGGAGGAATCAGAAAATGTATGCTTGAAGAACTTAGAGTGGCATGCTGCTGGCCAAGAGTTTAACTCTAAATCAGCTTTTGTGTTTCCCCAAAACCAATTTAGTTTAATTTGGCCTATTTTTCAAAGCATTATGAGACGGAGGAAAAAAGCCAAGTTTGCTCACAATATGGACACGAGAGATAATTTCCTGAGTCTGTCTTATATGTACACCCTCCCATCCGGAATGCACACGAGTTACAAACACGTGAAAAATCGCATGAATGTCATTCTCTCATCAGGGATTTACTGGTTTTGGGAGAAATGGGAAAAAATTCAATTAGAAAGAATACAACGTTTTTCATTAAAGAAAGAAGTACAGAACAAAACAGCAGCCGAGCCAATTCACCGAAAACTGTCTTTTACACACTCAGATATTGGAATTGTTTTTCATATGTTTGGGGTTTTTATTTCTGCGTGCATTTTTTCGTTTTGTTGCGAGGTATTGTTAGCAGTCCGGACACGCATTTATGGGATGGTCAGGATTGGGATAATTGTAGTATGGGAGGGATGGCAACTGGCCATTCGTATTTGGCTTAGGTACATTAGTTTTATTATTCAAGAAATTTGGAAATGATAAATTAATAATGCCAGACATGTGTAATATGAGATAGTGATATCTAACAACATTTATTGAATGGCTTATTTATTTTTGTACAGCTTTAATCACATAATTTTTGTTTGTACACACATGCAGTACTTAGTATGAAAGATAGGCTCGTAGTTTATGTTCCTTGTTTTACAACAATATGTGTCTATATATGTATTTTCAAAATATGCGTGTCTTTGTTTAATGACAATTAAAGATTGAAAACTGTGAGTCGCTCAGAAAAATAAATAAAAATTAGAAATTGTTCAGTTTCTGATTAGGATTCAAAACCACGAAATAAGAAAATTAACCTAAATAAATTCCTTCATGATTGACAGACTACATTTATATTGCACTGCCTAACATGGCGCGTTTCCGTATAAATTCGAATTATCTAAAGAAACTTAGGTTCGTAGTTGAGCAAGATTCAGTAGGTCACTGTCACTCATTGCTTAATATCATTCTATTTTTTCATTATTCATAAAAGTAGCTGCATGAAGTGGTGACAAGGTTTAATTTTGTGTTCCTCTTTTTTTCAATATCTTTCTTGAATGAAATTCCTTGGCCTTTAGAAGGTAGCACACAGATCGAAGGAACACAAGTAATTTATTCTAAATGATTACATGACATGAGTGAAGTGTCAAATCGGTCAATCTAATATCCAACTATCCAATTACAAAAGAAGTAAAGTATGAGCTATTTTAACTATACAATGTTAATCAATACAAATTTTAAAAAAGTCTCTTTTGTATTCCAATGTTTTTGCCAAGAGCAAAACTTTCTATTTGAAAGAATTCGAAAAATGACAAGTAAAAAATATTTTTAAAAAAATAATTTCAAAAAGTGCATACAATTTTATTTGAACGATTTTTAAATGTTCAAACTATTCTTTTCACATGTTTTTGGAAACAACAAAATTCTCCATTTGCATGTTTCTGAAATGTGCTAAATGCTTTATTTAAATTTTCACTCTCAGGGTCATGATAATTATTTTAACTTTAAAAAACAATTAAATGAAAGTTTCTGCCTAAAATAAATGAAAGTTAAAATATGATTCTTTACAGATTAGATGAAGTACAGTTCCTACATTTTTTGAATTTCTATTCCACATTTAAAGAATGTGTAAATACTATTTTGTCGATTTCCCAGTCGCCCTCACCATTTGTGTGTCTACACTACTTACAAAATTTTTTGACGTGTTACTTGGACTACTTTTGTATAAAGGAATGAATGCGGTAAGAATTAATTATATTTAAAAAGTGAAATAAATATACACTGTGTCTCAATGAAATAGGACCACCACCTTTTCCGGTTTAACTTCTCCCCACGCAGGGTAACGACGGTGAGATAATTATTTTCAGATAACACTTGACTAGTAGGCATATAAAAACTTTGGTTGACCTTCAGGGGCCACTTTGTTCTGACCCAATAAATTAAAATCCTGAAAACAGGTGTCTTAATGAAATAGGACCAGTCCACAATTTCCTCGATTCAAACCCTGATATCTGATAAATAATAATAATTGCAAAAATTTGAAATTTGATGCACACACTATCCAATATAGTAGTCATTAGTACAAGCATTCACTTTTGTCACAGTGTCACTACAGCTGTGGTGGCAGGGGAGAATTCAAGTTGACCTCAGGTGACATTCTTACACTATAGAGTTTAAATAGGAAGGAGTAACTCGTTTCACTATATCGTCGCTCAAAGGCGTAAATCTCAACGGATTCTGACAGAATGAGATGGAACATAAACGCTAAAAAATTCTCTACAAAATCACATAACATTCACACATAAGGTCACTTGAGGTCACTGTACGAACCCAAGCGAATGAATGCCGCGTTGCTCCTACTCCGCCTGCCTACCTTATACATTTCACAAGCGTTAAGCTCCGTTCGTGACTGTTCGCACAGAGACCTGTAATGACAAGTAACCAGTAATAATGCTTATTCTAATATAATTACTAGTCTCAAAAAATTATTAAAAACTAAGTGCTCTTAGCACTACGTATTCAACATTGACAAAAAAATGCAGAATCATTTAAACTTTTTGCTTCCAATTTAATATCTAAGAACGATTCAGCCTTAATTTGTCATAGGTTGTTGGCTGGTGTGTAGTTTCTCCTTTTATAAAATAAGGTACGCACTACAAAAATACCCAAGTAATTTTAATTTAGATTCAGACCATTAAAAATCTACTCGGACCTAGCTCAATTCTTTAATACACAAACCATTTTGTGTTTAAAGAAGTCAAAAGCACACTTAACAATAACTGTAAAGAGATTTGGCCTTAGCCGGTCATAATTATGTTTTAATATACAAAATTGTTAGTCCTTATATCTTCTACATTTAGTTATAACACTAGGTAAAATATGGCTGTTTTTTGCTAAGTTACCTCTAGCAATATTTATTTCATCCGTTTTTACAAGTATTTAAGCACGCTAAATTAATTCAACATTCTCTAACACCATAACTCTGCAATTCCAATAATACTTTTGGAAATAGTTTGAATTTGTTTAAATAAAAATGTCTGTTGTTGTAGCCGGACTCCTTGCTTTCTCTTTGGCACTATTTGGGTCACCTTTGAACCTCCATCAGGCTCAATAAGTCTATTTAGATGTCCATCCAATGCTTGAAAGCAGCTACATGAAAAACGTTTTTGTTCATTTTTATACTTTTGGACAGATTATAAATTACTCCCAAATTGAAAATCCGCTTGCCCTCTCAACTGGATACAATCAGGACGGAGAAGGCAACTTTTATTCTTTAACCTACAATCAAACATTCAAAAGTAAAGAGGCCTTCCGAAACTTTGGATGCTACTCTCTTATTGTAATTGTGGAGACATGTGACACGCTAAAAGAGCCAGACTACAAACTCCGACAGAAATTATATTTGTTGTTTTAGCCTGCTTTAAACATTTTCCCAATGTGGCTCACACTGCTTGCTAATCAGGATTGCATTTCTAGATGGGATCGTACAGAGTTCTACGAATATAACGCAGCTCAAGATATTATAAGTATATACCTAAACTTGTATCGTTCGAGTTTGCCGTTTTCCCTTCAACTGACGTATCACAAATCGAAACACGATCACTCGCCATTCCTAGCGAACGCCTTTGAATATGCATCAGTGCGTCCAAAATTTAACTACAATCATTTCAAATTATACGAACATGGGCATTTAGAGTTTAAATGCAGAACAGTTTATACCGACTGCTTTCTTCAGGCAATATATAATTACAAAAAGAATCATCACGAGGATAGAAAATTAATTTGGAACTTCCAAATAAATGAGGGGGGAAGACAAGTCCGGGTACTAGATGTTTTATTGATACAGGCTATTGAGTCACCATTCTCGCGATTTGTTGACACGGTTACAACGACAAACAGGACTGTGTACGAGTTTCTCACATTAAACACAAATTTCTCCCAACTTAAAAAACAATATCCAATGATGACTTTGTCAGGTCCAGAAATACATACCTGCTGTGTTGCAAGACAATTGTATGCAAGCAAACGAAGAGGTAAAGCAATTGAATTATAACATTTGGGAGCTTCTGATTCGTTTAAATTTATTACACCAAACAATCTCGTCACTGACGAAGAAGCTCTCAATGCCTTCTTATCCCCACAACTAGCAGTTTTGATCCTAGTTTTGGGCAGTACTTCCTCCATTTCCGTCCTAATAATTGTAGCAAATTTTATTGGTAAACACTACACAAGTATCTCGTTTGGAGTTGAGTGTCATTTTGATTTTTTCTGAATTTGTTATGTACTGGCTTCGGGTCTCTGCTTCACTTTGGGAGCAGGCTGGACTTAAGATGATTGTGTCTCGTATTTCAAAAATATCTCTAAGTAACGTAGTAGCAATATTCATTGCTCTATGGCTGATTTTCCAGGTAATTCTGTCAAATGGCTACAATTAAGGGTGTTCTTAAATCTGACTTTACAATCGAACGCAAGTACAGATCAAACTGGTCCACAATTCCAGAGCTTGTTGACTTTCGTTTATTAGTGGTAATTCAGTGTAGCAGCAAAAGAGGTGTGAGAGATTTCTTTTCGAAAGTCAAGTCTGTTGGCGTTGGCAAATATACAACTTTTTATGAACGTGAGTAGTACGCGGAGCCGTGGCTACAATTAGAATCTTCTTTTACTAAAGAGTTGTCCTTGAACATTATTGTTCGTGCTAAGATGACATTAAGCGAAATATTTTTGTATAATGTTGTTATCGAACCAGAATATGTTTGCTTCAAGAACTTAGAGTGGGAAGCTGCCGCAGAGAGTTCAAATATAAAACAGCGTTTGTGTTCCCAAAAAACCAATTTAGTTCAATTTGGCCTATTTTCCAAAATATTATGAAGCGTAATAAAAGAGCCAAGTTTGCTCACAGCATGAACACTAAAGATAATTTCCTGAGTCGACACATTATGTACGCCTTCCCATCCGGATTACACGCTAGTAACAAACACGTGACAAATCAAATGAAGGTCCTTCTCTCATCAGGGATTAACTGGTTTTGGGAGAAATGGGAAAGAATTCAGTATACAAAGATCACAAGCTTTTCATTAAACAGAAAAGTACAAAAGAAAAGTGTTGCTCAGCCAATCTACAAAAAACTGTCCTTCACGCACTCCGAGATTGGAACTGCATTTTATGGGTTTGGGGTTTTTATTTCCGCGTCCACTTTTTCATTTTGTTGCGAAATTTTTTTATCGCTTAGGAATTGTATCTTCGGGGTGGTCAGGATTAAGATGATAGCAGTATGGCAGGGATGGCAACTATAGTCATTCGCATAATTTGGCTTAGGTCTATTAGTTTTATTACCTAAGTAATATTCAAATAATTATTAATTACCAGACATGTGTGGTATGAGATAGTGATATGTAAATGTATCTCTTAAGTAGTTTAATTAAAACTGGAGCTATTAGTCAGTCAGTATCTCTCACGGTTTACAACAGCCACTCCAATTTATTGTATACTAAACTACGGATACAGTAATATACGAAAAAAAAAAATTTTAAAAAAAGTGTAACTTTTATATTTCAAAAAATGAAAGCTGAAGCTAGTAACTTAAATATTGGCTGCGGAGTAAAAGTTTGGAGGCTTAAAATGGCTAAACTTTCACTCTTGTTGGTGAAAGTTTCTACATCCTTCATATTTTACATTAGAAGAAAGCATAAATATCGGCATTAGCACAGTAATTTACAAATATTTCTTTTCTCATTTTCTGTGGGAAAATAAGATTCCTTGGCTTTTAGAAGGTGGCGCAGATCTGAAATCTGAAGAACAAAGGTAAATTATTCTAAACGATTACATTTTGTGAGTAAATTTTTAAAATGGTGTATATCGAACCTCCTAAAATAAGTGAAATGAGTGTATTCAAATAAACTTTAATAAAATGCGTAAAAAATGTGAACTACGAGTTTTTTAAAATTGAAAAATGTTTTATTTTGATGTTTGTGGGTACGTTTTTCCTGTGCGAACTGTAGTATATATGACCAGTCACAAATATTTTGTGACTGGATATTGAGACAAACTTGGGTTTAATTTTTATTTAAAAGTAAAATGTCATAAATTCATAATCCAGCCCACTATTACGGCCATGTAAATAGAGAATTCTATATTACAACTAACAATCATGTAGAATAGAGCCTGGTTGGTTGCATTTACGTACGTTAAAATTAAATATTTATGTTTCCGAGTTTTATGTTACGCTAGTTGATAGCTTTACTATTTATTTTAGGATGAAAGCATGGGGCATGGATATAAGCGTCTAATCAGTTAAGATTGAGTTCTATATTATAAATATAAACTGCTACCTTAACCTTTGGACTTGTTTTGGTTTTTCCTCGAATATGACGTGCCTGATCAAGGTTAAGGCTAAAGGTTGTCGAGTTTGTCAACAATAAAATTCAAAACACACTATACATACACACTTTTATAAACATAATTATTATGGACTAATATTTCTTTGTGGACACTGTAAAGACCAAAAATTATTCTTGACGCAAATGAAAATCATATATTAATTGTTGTTTTGAGAGTGTGGGCCTTTACTTCCTTTAGTCTAGATTTTCAATTTTTAAAATTTGTGTCACACAATTAATAACATATTTTTATTTCCAGTAATTGTAGTAAGAATAACACTTGAACAAAAACGTTTTCCTTAGTTGTATTACTATATTTTATTAGCCAATTTTGTCTGCTTCCCGTCTGTACTAAAATGCAAAAGGGTACTCACAAAATAACTACCGAGAACTGGTGGATATGTATGTGTAGAATGACAAGCATCTCATTTAGGGGATTTTTGGTAAGTTTGTACAAAAACTTTGGTAAATGTAAGTGCTAATTTTGATTTTGTAATATTTTCAAATTTTAAAGTAGATTGCTCTCCATCTTTAAAGTAAATATAACACGCAGTTTTTAAGATTAATCTAAATTGGTTTCCGTCTGAATTTAACTGTGTAAGCCTGAATATGGCTGTTTTAACGGTCAGTACACCATTTTTAATTTCTAATTATTTGTATTATTATTTAATTCCAGTTTTTACATTTCGTGACGTCAATTGTTACTTGGATCTCGTATATTTCTACAATTGCATTTCTTAATGGAATAAATGGAATTCCTTTGCCCTGGGAGGGGGACACTGATCTGAAAAGAAAAGGTATACTAGGGATAAATTTCCAAACGAAATTTCCGTCACCTATTATACATAATTTTCTAAAACCATACTTAAATATCATGAAAATAAATTATGGGTTTCTAGCTGCTCCTATTTTTTATTGGGTTACCGGAGTTTTCCTCATACTTGCTATTGTTTTTGGGATAATTTTATCGATAGGACTTGCTTGGGTAAGTGCAAATTATTCTAAAATTGTGCTTTTTGAAAATCCTATTATGTCTGTAATAGTTTCTTGGCCTTTTATTACTCCCTGGAATGTAACGTACTATACTTTCGATCCTGGTCGTTTCTTAGCCTTCTTACTTAAATAAGGAGATAAAAATCATGTGTGGGTTCTTGATTTTAGGGCCGAACTGCATACCTTAAATTCTGGTTTGGATATTTCGTCATTAGTTGTATTGGAGTTTTCATCAATGGAGCCTATGAAATCTTAAGTTCTGATATGATAACACTTTTAAAAATATTGATAGGATTACCTCTGTTTCTTCAATATCTTTGGCAAATCAGTATGCTATTCACAATGATTGCATTAGAAATACAACGAGGATCGAAGAATGAAGCCAAAGCTGAAGATAAAATGAGAAATCACAAAAACGATCCAATTACGAGGAAAACTTCAGAATCTACTTATTTACTTATTTAAACAAATGGATTGCTATCAGAAAAACAAGACTTACAATTAGTAAATTTTGACTATGCTATCGCTGGGTCTCATATTTTAATATCGTCTATGAAGAACCAAAATGACCCATATCCAATTCATGCTAGAATTAAAATAGGCTGTGTCAAAAAAATAATTAAGATACATGCTCACGATGCTAATCCCGAGATTTCATATTGAGCAAATTGTTCTATTTACATATCTACATGTTTTTTAAAATGTCAAAATGTTCTATTTAGGTGTTTTTTAAAAGTTTAAAATTTCCTATTTACATGTTTTTAAAAAGTGCAAAATATTCTATTTACATGTTTTTAAAAAGTGCAGAATATTCTATTTACATGCTTTTTAAAATATACAAAACATTCTACTTACTTGTTTTTTGAAAAATCCAGAACATTCTATGTCCACATGCTTTCATGAATATGTTATTTAAATTTTGTCTGTAGATAGTGCATTTTGTTTGAAACTAAAAATAAAAGTGTGTCATTTTGAATTCTCACAGACGATATGTCAACATTGTCTATAGATATGAATATTTTAATCAACTACTTTCTATACAGAGGTATCTCTGTTTAGTTGGAGTTTCGACTTATTTCGGCTTTATCATTTAATAACCTTAATACTTGTTAAAATTCAATTATCTGAAAAAATTTTAAAAAGTGCAAACTTGTTTATATCTACACATTCAATATAAAAGAATAATATATCAAGTGAAACAGTTTACTTACGTATAATTAGCAAACATTTATTTATTAATTTACAATTTAGTTTAAGCTCGAGGGTCAAATGCATTCAGATTACCATACAAGAAAGGCGAAATCACACATTTAATAATTGCATGAGTTAGTTAGCCAGGAGAAAATTAACAGTTTCTTGTACAATCCCGTCCACCATTGTAAGAACTATAGCTTTATCTACGTGGTAAAATGATCTGAGTCTGATCTTGACAGGACGAAGTGATCTCACAACTTTCTTAAGATACAGTTTCTGAGCATCAACATCAACCTCTGCTGGGCCACTGCCCAAAGAAAATCCAGTTCGTCTCAATGAGACGAGGACTTTAGACGACCGTGTGTGAAATTCACTGAGCAATGCAAAAAGACTGTAAGGACCAGAAAGCTGTAGCATCCTATAAATCCGAGAGACAGAGAATCAAATCCTGTCATTCGAATTCCGCAGTAGGTGCAAATGATGATGAATGTAAAAGGACTCAGCTTCGCCACAGGAATTGCCAGTGTGCAAAATACTTCGTTGAAGCTTCTCACCAGGAGGACGACTGCATCGTACAAGAGAATTAATCTTTGAGATTTTTCAAATGTTGCAGTTCCTATTGAGGATTTGTTACTTTCGCTGTGTTCAAAAAAATAATTACGTGTTAAAATAATTATTTGTAGAAAGCAACTGTTTAGACACCCAAAGTAATAAACGTGGTACTTGAGCTTTTTAAGAAGGACGAGTGTAGGAAAGAAAAATCCAGTTCCCATTTGAAGGAGGATATAGCAGTGAGTCGCATATATGACAACAATATAGCCCAGAAATAAAACAAATGGTATTTTTTGGAAGAAACTGAGTGACTTGGGGTCGTTTATAAGCGACGACAGAAGTTCAGGTGAATGTGGACGCAGGTAGAAGCCAATCATCATCATGACCACGACACAGTTGATGGAGCAATACATGTTAATCATCAATGCTTCACAGATCTGAATCATTTTCAATTTATGAATCCCCTTTTCGGACGTCAAGTCTTCAAAGCACTCTTCTAAAATTGACATTAAATTATTTTTGAATTACAAATATCAGTTTTAGCCAATTAATACACTACTATATATATACTAATACACCTACTATCAAATGCATCAAAGAACTGCATATATCCTTGAACAAATACTGGTAAAGCTGATCCATAAAAGTAAGCAGCCAGCTGGAGTCCGGACGATGCCGAGAAATAGACGGTCACAAATTGCATGTACACTTTCTGAGCCGTTGTCTTAGTGGCATCCTGAATTGTTTGGTAGCAAAGAACTTCGACAAATACGGAATATGCAAATGTGAGCAGAACGTTAAAGTGCCAAAGGTAGAGACGCCACTTTGAGTACTTGGACTTGGTCATAATCCGGGAGTGTTGAATGGTGCCTTTCTTGTATTTTTTCGATTCGAAAATCCAAATACACGGATGCATGTGAAAGTACTGACCAAGTTGAACTCCTTTCCGGATGTATTCTTTCATGGTAGATGTGAAGATGATTCCATTGTCACCTGCTGTTGTGTGTACATTCTTTTTTTCCAAAACCATTTTTTGGTTTAAAAAAAAAGTGTAATATTAGTTGTGAAAATTTTCTACAAGAAATAAAACTTCTTTCTTCAAAATTAAGACAGTAAAGACGCTACAGACTAACTTCAGTTCTCGTTTAAATAACCTGGAGATTTATGAGATATTTTATCCACTGTTGAGCACAACGTGTGCTTCGCCAGGAATTAGGTTACACTTTATTATAAAAGATGTTGTTACCACACTATTTGACGTGTTTATTCATTTTTTATTTTTTTTTAAATTCAAAACAAACAGTTTAAAACTGAAATCAATTAAGCACAGGCATATGCAAGTTTAGGTCAAATAAACATATAATTTACAGGTGTGCATGTCTACAGCGCTTAAAAATCTAATACTTTGTTAATAAAAAACCAACATTTGGATTTCCCTATATACAGTGGAACCTTTTTATAACCACATCTCATGGAAAAGGGTGTATTACGACCCTATAGTAAGGTGACCTTATAGCCTATAACGTCTTCCGACGTTATAAAAAGTTACTAACAATTGAAAAGAATAATAAGCTAATATTAGTCTTCAAGGAAGTCCTGTTGTTTAAGTCGCGTATTTTATTATGAAATACCAATTATAAAACGAGCACGGTAGCATACCTACATATAATAATTTTGTGGTTGGCCTTGAATTGAAGATGGGACTTGTGCTTCTAGAAATTTTTGAATGCTGCTATTAAAAGGTAAAATAGCATAGAAATTAGTGTGTGGGACTGTGTGATCCATGTGGCTTTAGTAAGGGTGACCTTATAAAAAATGACCTTATAGCCTGGAAAATGCTATGCTAAAGTATAGCAGGTTTGCCGGGGAAGTACAAAACATGCCGCTATAACAAGAGTGGATCTATAAGGTGCGTGGTTATAGAAAGGTTCCACTGTATATTCACCAATTAATTTAGTGTTAACAACTTTGGTGACTAAACAGCGAACACTATTCTTATGCTATGATTAATTAAAATTGACAAAATATTTTGATTGAATTAAAATGTTTTATAAGCACGGTCCAACCTTTCACAAATAGACGCAATAAACCAATTAAAATAGAGCACTCAGCTTGCGTTGGTGACAGGGCCGGATAATGCGGCCAGCGCATAAGCAACCCCCACTGCCTGAATTTTCAAAAAAACATGAAAATGGAACATTTTGAACTTTTTAAAAACATGCAAATGAATGTTTTTGTACATTTCTCAAACATGGAAATAAAACATTTCCCACTTTTCTGAAAACATGTATAAATAGATCATTTTGCACTTTTCGGAATCAAGTAAATCGAACATTTTCCACTTTTTTAAAACATGTGAATCTGTACAACATTTTGCTTTACCAAAGAAAACCATCAATAAAATCCTATCAAAATGGTGGTTTTTGTATGGAAACAAATTGTTGCCCAAAAGTAATTCCTTCGTCCGGCCCTGGTTGGTAGTGCTAGACTAGAATTTGATCTTTAATTTTTCAATTTGTGCTGACGCTTAAAGCCACTTCGAATCTGGCTAGTTTTAAGCATGAAATATTTTAGTTTTGTTAGCTTGGCATTTTTATTTATTACATAAATATTGCTTTCCTTATTTTTGTCTTTAATGCATTCTAAGTGGGCGGGTGGGCGTATGGCTTTCAATTACTTTCAAAGTTTAATATTTGATAACAAATAACTGTGGGAATTCAGAAACTATATCAGTAGAATATAATTACTTTTACCTTTTACCCTTGCCCTTATCCAATCATTAGGAAAATAGGTGGTGAGCAACAGTTGAACGAACTCGTTCCTGGAATCCTTTGGGGACTAATACAATTTAAGAGTGCGTTGTTGGAAATTTACAAAAAGGGTTTCAAGAAAATTCTAAGAAATAATTCCTTCTGCTATTGTTTCTTGCATGTCGTCTGTGAAGTACCAAAATGACCCATATCCAATTTAAGCTATATATTTAAATAGAGCTATGTCATAAAAACAAAATAAGAAGCATGCGTAAAATGTTAATAAGGAGTTTTTAAAAAGCGTAAAATGCTCTATTTACGTATGCTTTTGAACAGTTGCAAAATATTCTAATTTCATCTTTTTGAAAAGGTGTAAAATGTTCTATTTACATGTTTTTGAAGTTTGAAATGTTCTTATTACATATTTTTGAAAAGTGTGAAATATTCCATTTACATATTCTTGAAAAGTGTAAAATGTTCTATTTACATGTTTTTGAAAAGTGCAAAATGTCCTTATTTAGATACTTTCAAAAAGTTTTAAATGTTCTATTTGAATAATTTCAAGACATGTATTTCAATTTTTTTGTAAATAATTGATATGTTTTTTAGCTACAAATGGATATGGGTCATTTTGGTTCTTCACAGACGATATGCTCCTAAAGACCTGAAGGTAGTTATATAAATAGCCACACAAGTATACGTATGTAGTTAATTGTACATCAAGAGCTATACGTAGATATACACACTATGCCTAAAATTTTAAAATTATTTGAGAAGTGACTAGCGAATGGTAAAGTGTATGTTTTGTCGAGTTTATTTGTTTCATTCCCAACTTCGTCCAAGAGACTGTACAATATTGTGTGAAGGCTCAATAACTCAAAGGATTAAAAACTTGTGTAATATTCATAGACTCAAAGTTTAAAATTATTAGTCATTAACTGATACATCTAATTCCGTTATTATGGAAGGAACGAATAAAATTAATTCAAATACACTTTGTGACACCAAACTGAAGCGGTTAAAAGAACAAGGGGGCGATATTTCTATAAATAAAAGTTTATATTGCGAAACGTACACAGCAGCAGAGGCAGCAATCTCAATCGATCATGTAAGTAACGTTCATACGGAAATTCAAGTCATCAAAATTTTTGTTTTTTAAATCAGGTACATTCCACCAACTCACACAAATTTCTTGAAAATTAAGGCGTTTATTAAAATATAAAAAATTCTATTTCCTGTTTTCAGATACTAGAGCTGATATTAGAGCCACTTGATCAAAAAGAGCTGATGGCCATTCGTTTTGTATCTACGAATTGGAACAATTGTGCCGCCAAACAACTACAGAAACAAACTGAGCATTCTTTCACGTTACATATATGCGACGCTACACAGAAACGGAATCCCCATACCTATTTTCAACGCGCTCCGTGCCATTTTTTGAAACCACCAGATGTCCTTGACTTACTTTTGAAATTGACCACTCTCATTCAAAATGAGTCTCTGAGCTCAGAATTCCCTTGCACATCCTTCACATTTTTTGATGCAAGCAATTTAAATCTAGCAGGGGATTTTGTAAATGCATTTGGCCTCAAAATAAAAAAACTGACTTTAGTTGATGATTCAATTCACTTTGAGGACCTTAAAATACTTCTACTCAAGCAAACACCAAATCTCGAGTATCTCGTTCTGGATTGTTCCATCGTCTTCAAAACTCCTCTAAAAAACTCTACCGACGACGTTACTTGTAAGCTCAATCCTACAAACAAGTTAAATCTGAGAATATTTAAAGTTAAAAAAAATATCCGAGAAAACATTTTTCTCGAGATTTTGCAATGTTCTCCAAAATTGGAAAAGGTCGAAATCGATCAATCCGAGTATTTGCACTTACTTGTTCAACCCGTGAATCGACTTGACTTGCTCAAAACTGCAACAATTCACATTTCTTGCGATATCCTGAATTCCTTAGAAATCCTTGGAAGTCACCACAGTGGCAACTGGGCCCTGAAGAATTTGTACTTTTACAACGAAGGGTTTTTTTATTCTGAAAAATGTGGAAGGGCTCTTTTTAATGTCGTTCGTAACTTTGTTGAGGGAGTCTCAGTATCTTTGAAATGCTTGTTTTGGTCAGACCTGAATTCCTTGGCTGGATTGCAATTCGCAGTAATGCCTAAAGTGGAAAGAGTTGAATTTCAACGCATACATCCTGTTCTCAGTAATTCACGAGATTTAAATTGTACAAAAATTAATCTTGGGACTACATTTCCAAATATGAAAACTTTAATAATTCAGCTTAAACCGTCTCCTTTCCCTAAAAGACCTATTCAATTTTGTTTTTCACAATTTTTTTCTGATATGACGCCGGTTGACAGTGTGACTGAGTTTTATTTGGGAGACATGCAGTACGATCCAAGTTTGTTGGATATGTTTCCAAATGCTGTGTTCAGTTCTGGTTAGATTTCAAATAGCAATGGACGCCGTGTAATTTATTAGTATAGCTCCCCTACTAATGCATTGTAACCAGATTCAGGTTTACAAACTTTTTTGAATTTTGTTTGTTTGAAAATACGTATTGAAAATAAAAATTATTAATGCATTAAAAAGACGTTCTTCACCACGTATTTATGGTAGCAAAAGGGTGCTAGACTCCATTTCACGCTCCCGTCCTGATGATGTATGTGATTCTGAGAGCTCTTGAATATCAAGCCAAATGTTTGCAACTGGCCAGCCAACAAAGCCAAGACCAAATATGACCAGAAACGGCGTTATTTTAAATGTTGTATCAGGCTGCGCAATACAAGCCACGTTGAAGCACGACCCAAAGTAACTGATGATGTGTAGTAATCGAGCCAACATTTAATGTACGAATCCCGTTTCTGTGGTTAAAGACAAAGTATATATATCATAAATGCTGCAAGCTTAAATAAATAATAAAAAAATTCAGAAGTGTGTCCAAATTCAAAAAATACGTTATTGTTGCAACCGTCACCGTGCTATAAAATTCACAATGCATCAGAACAGGACAAAATAACTGCTTTTAGGCAGCAATTTGTTTTCATACAAAAACCCTCATTTTAATTTAACAATGCTTTATTTGGTAAGGCAAAATGTTGCATTTACGTGCTTTAGGCTTTAGAAAAGTTGAAAATGTTTGATTCACTTGATTCAGAAAAAGGCAAAATGTTATATTTTCATGTTTTGAGAAAAGTAGAATATGTTTTATTTCCATGTTTCTGAAATGGACAAACATTTTTATTTTGCATGTTTTTGAAAAGTCTCAATATTCTTTGTACATATTTTTTCAAACAGCAAAATAATTGATTTACACTTTTTCTGAAAACTTAAGCAGCGAGGGCTGCCTGCGCTGGCCGCATTATCCGGCCCTGCAATGCATAAGTATAAGTATAAAAGGAACTAAAATAGTCTGGTTTATAATTATTTAAAATTGCAACTACAAAATTGCGCTTTTATTGTACTTACTTCATTTATTCCTTGGATCAAAGCAATGCCAAATAGGAAACTGAAGCAGACAGCAATGGCCGTTATATAAATATAGATCACTATATAATAATACGTTTTGATTTCCCAGTCGCCCTCATTATTTGTGTGTCTGCACTATTTACAACATTTTTGGGGGTATTTATTTTAGGATTAAAGCATGGATAAGCGTCTCTCTGTTAAGATTAAGTTCTATATGTTATAAATATAAACTGCTAAAAACCTTAACCTTTGAACTTGTTTTGGTTTTTCCTCAAATATGACGTCCCTCATGATGAAGATGAAGGTTAAAGGTTGTCGAGTTTGTCAGTAATTAAATTCGAAACACACTATATACACACTTATATAAATGTAATTAATATGGATAAATATTTCATTGTGGACACTGTAAAGACCAAAAATTATTCTTGACACAAATAAAAATCATTTAACACTTGTTCTTTTGAGAGTGTAAGTTTCTAATTCCTTTTTAGTTCTGATTTTCAATTTTAAAACTTTGTGTCACACAATTCCAGATGTTAATTTTCCAGCAATTACCCTGAAACAATTACACGGAAACAAAAACGATTTCTTAAGTTTTAATAATATATTTTATTCGCTGATTTTGTCTGCTATTACGTCCATACTAAAATGCAAAAGGGTACTCACAAAGGAGCTTCCAACTGGTGGATATGTATGTGTAGAATGGAAAGCATTTCATTTAGGAAATTTTTGGTAAAAGTTTGTACAAAAACTTTAGTAATTTAAGTGCTAAATTTGGTTTTTGTAATATTTTAAAATTTTGAAGTAGCTTGCACTTTACAATAAATCTTTACAATGAATATTACAGGCAATTTTTGAGTTTTGAGATTGATCCGAATTGATTTTCCTGTATTTTAATTTTATCCTCTATTTTGGTATGTTTTTATGATCTATAATAAAATTACAGCATTTTCATTTGTTTGCACTATATTTATAATTTCAGTGTCATCATTTGATTGCGTCAGTGTGTACTTAGATTTCGTGTATTTATGCAATTGTTAGGGCATCGTACATACGATGTCCTAATAGTAATGTTAGCATTCGATGTAATGTAAATAGGAAGTATGAGACGGAGGGAGGCTCAGCTCCTTCCACACACTAGTCTCATCAGTGTAGTACCAACTCTCGAGTGAACCAGCCACACTTGGCACAGTAAACCATACCATAATAAATACTTATACTGTTACACTGTCTACTACTACTTACTACACTCTATCATTCACTCACTCATACAGTCATACAGTCATTTGTTGGTATATAACTCATAGTACCTACTCACAGCCAAGCTCCTGTCATAGTAACTCATAATTACTACGGGCAGGACCTTAACATTGGTGGGGTGCGTGGTTTCAGCTTTTCAGTTGGAAACCGAGACCCATAATTTTGAACAATTTTTAACATTAATTACTTAAGTGAAAAATAACTATTTAAACAGTGCGCCATGGGCGAGACACACTGACTAGTATATAATAAGTTAAGTGAACTTAATAACAATTACCGTTTGAACAGTAATGAACAGATTTTTAAGTAAAAACAATACACAAAGTGAAAAAGACAAAACCCCACCCAAAGACGAAGTAGAAGTGCAAAAAGTTAAAATTAAGTGCCACAGACAACCGAAATTTGTCACAAGCCACGACCGTAAGTACATTAGAGCCGAGTATACTAGTAAAGATTGTCTGACCCACACAACAACAGTTTTTACTCGTGAGGAGTTCCAACAAAGATACCCTAACGAGCAAATACCCGAACCACTCACGTCGCCACAAGACGCACAAGACACCCCAATACCAGGCAGAACTATAACAGTCACCCCTTGTCGCAACCCAGAGTACGTGCAGATAATATACTGGGATTTCAACGTCTATGCTGAGCAGGAAATAATTCCACGGACGGAAAGCATAGAAACCTACCCGTTCTTGAATCTACCACCGCCGTTACTGACGTCAACAGCACCAGTACCGTCACCACGACAACTTTTTGCCGAAACTCCAGTAAATTACGAAAACAGGAAACAAACAAGAAGGCAACAACAACTAGATAGACGAATTGACGACCTAGACGAAAACCTAGTAGACTACGCCGACGACACGTTTACTAAACCAGCCGAATCAACTCTAACATCTGACGGGGCATCATCAGACGAAATAGAAGAACCTTCAATCCTTCAACCAGACTTCCGACCTGTCGAGTCATCATCCGAGGAGTCCTCACCGGAGCTTTTTGGCACACCGTTGCGGGACGAGTTGCTACTCGCTGACCAGTCTGAGGGCCTACCTATTGCAAACCCCGACATATTGGCGGACATTAATTCTTCAAATAAAACGGTACGTACAAATTCCTTTGATAATCGCGAACACCTAGAGGAACTTGAGGCCGAGTTAGTAAACATAACTAATCAGTTAGAAGATTTAATTGACCCAAACCCCGAAAATCATAAAAAACGTAGGCGTACTGTAGTATCTCCGGAAATAGTTAAAACGAGTAGAGTCAAATTAACGCTATCTCCCGAGGTAGAGAAAAGAGAAAGACGCAAAGCACAGAAGGAATTATTAGAACAATTATATAAGAATTTAGAAGAGGACGAAGAGGGCCATTCCCGATTATTTAAAGACGAATTCACATTAGAAACAAGGCAGATATTCCCAAAAATAAAGAAGATGGCCTACCAAAAGCCGAAGCTCCCCATGCCCACCTATACAAAACCAGTTTTATACACTACGGAATTCACCGAATTCCAGACAGAGTACATCGCATACATTGCGGATGTTCAGTCCGGAATTACACCAAGTAAACAGCTTCTAAAGAAAGCCATTACAACCCCAGTAGTACAGGATTGGTTAGTCCTAAACAAAGCCACTGTTAATGATGAGGCTACCACTTTGGAGGCTATTTTCACAGCCCTTTTACTAAGAATCCCAACCACACCTGACCCACAAATTCCATTAGCCGATTTACTTCAGCAGAGACAACAATGCCGAGAGACGGCAAACGCTTTTTTAATCAGACTCGAGGCCTCTTTTGGTACTCGTTGGGCGGATATCGGCCTAGCGCAACAGTTAGAAACTACAATCACAGGGTTATTAGGCGGACCCCGAAATTTTATCTTAATGCAGCCCGCTGCCCCGGCTACACTAGACCAACTACGCACTCTGCTCATCAGATACGACTCAACCGAACATTTAATTCCAGCGAGGGCAGGCATCAAACAAGAGGTCACAACAGTGACCTCAGATAATCATTTAGAAGCATTTAAACAAACCATTGCGTCTCTATCAGCCGAGGTAGCCGAACTACGTACACGTCAGGCACCACACCCAAACCCAACCCAACCCCAGAATTCACAACAACAATTTCGTCAGTCTATCGATTGGTCACAAACAAATTGCCAAATTTGTGGCAAGTTGGGACATGGCGCCAAACGATGCCCCCAGTTTCCACAACAAGGAAACAACTACCAAAACAATTTCTCAAGAGCACCACTCATCAACCAACAGCCCTATCCCAGAAATGCTAATTTCAATAGAAATCAACAACAACGTCAGCCAAATTTTTATCAAAGTCAAAGTCAACCAGGAAATTCCACTCCCAACACAACACGCAACCAAAGCGGAAACCCAAATCCAAACAATTCCAATTACCAGGGGCAAAACTTTATCCACAACTTCGTACACCCCAACTCAATCGCTGGCAGAAATGCCAACAGGCAAAACATGCCACAACGCAACAACACAACCAGAAGCCCACAACATTTAAACTACTAGAGAGAACGGCCGGGCCGAGTCGTTCTACCATTCATAGTAGGCCACCTGATAGGAATATAAACAGAAGCATAGTTAGTAATATAGATAGAAACCAAAACAAGCTACGGAATTCAATGGCATCTAACACAATCAAAAATCCCATAACACAACAACAGGAAATAGACGGTAAATATTTAACTAAACAAACCATCCCTGTCGAATTAATTACATCCCTAAGGATGAACCAAGAATTCCCGTTACGCTTGTTTCTCGACACCGGGGCTGATTGTTCAATAATTAGAGAAAATGTTGCGAGGAAACTAGGAGCAGAGATTCGCAATGAAAACATAGCCACTGTCTGCGACTATGGCCAACACCCCATTCATACAATGGGAATGGCTTTAGTCACCATATACATAAATGGACGGCCAAACACACACGACTACATAGTCGTCCAAGATTCAAAGCATCAAATTTTGATGGGAACCGACTGGTTTACTAAATTCGGTGTAGTCTTAAATTATAAAGAACTAACCATGACATCCAGCTGTTTCGGAACCATAGCAATGGACAATGCCAGCAATCAACGCCCAGCTTACCTTCATACACAAACTCAACAGCAACCGTCGGGTCAAGTACGCAATAGCCCCGCGGAGCAACAGAACACTGAGAATAATTATGCAAACCAAATCTACAATCAAACCAATCATACGCTACGACAACGAACTCAACAACAACCGCCCCACCCAAACTACCATAAGAAGAATTATAACTCACAACAACCCTGCTCTCAATTAGGAGCCCTTAAAACGCCAGCAACACACAAACCTGCAACTATTAAAACTCGGAGAGAGAGACACGCGCAGGTATTACGCATACATGTTGCTGCTAAGACACGGGTAGATCCATACTCGGCGGAAAATATACCCATTTATGTAATGCAGGGGTCACAACAGTTAGGACAGACTCCGTTCACCGCCATTGCTCGGGGTGATAGAAATTGTAGAGGACTGGACATACCAGATTACATGATTTCGGATACCACTGAGTATCTCCAAGTTTTAAATTTTACCGAAAATTCAGTAGTCCTTCCAGCTAGAACTGTCATATCTGTAGCTGAACTGACGGACTACGACTTACTCGACACGTACCAAATAAACTCTATATCTTTCGACAAAACGACAAAGTCAGAAACGAAGAATCAACCAGAATCCGTACCAATCTATTCGGGCGACGAACTAGAAAGGGAAGTAGACAAGATCGCCTTCGCACCCACTTTAAGTCCCAAAGACAGAGAAAAATACAGAGAAGTAGTAAGAAATAATCAACAGGCATTCATGTTTTCTAAAACTCCTTTGGGCTCCTATCCCCATGCAAGATATCCAATTAAGTTGAAAGATCCTACACCATTTAAGATAAGGAACATTCCCCAATCAGAGGCACAACATATCGAGACCGATAGACAAGTTAAAGAGATGTTGAAGGAAGGCATCATTAGAGAATCTACATCAGAATTTTCAAGCCCATCGTTTTTGGTAAAGAAAAAATCACCTGACCCATCCAACCCTCAATGGCGAGTCGTACACGATTACCGCCAATTAAACTCACAAACTAAGATCCAAATCTTTCCTTTACCACTAATAAGCGACATAGTACACCGTTTTCGAGGCAAGAAGATCTTCTCGGCGCTCGACTTACAAAGTGGCTATAACCAAATCCTTCTGGAGGAGGACGCTATTCACCTTACTGCATTTTCCACTCGACATGGTCACTTCGAGCATCTCAAATTAAGTTTTGGTATGGCCAATGCACCTGGATTTTTTAGCCGTATGATGGTCCAGTTGTTGGGCAATCTACAGTACACAGAAGTACTCCACTATTTAGACGACATTATTGCCCCGAGTGTGGACGTGGAGTCCAACATCAAAACTCTAGACAAAGTCTTCAAGAGACTCATAGCTAACAACCTACGACTTAAGCCGTCCAAGTGTAAGTTAGGGTTTAAGGAAATTGAAATTTTAGGCTTTTTAATTAACGAAGAAGGACGACGCCCAATTCCAGAGTATGTAGACTCTATCCGAAAAATTAAACCACCTAAATCAATCAAGTCCCTCCAGTCTTTTTTAGGAAGTGTAAATTTTTACACATCATTCGTACCAAATCTTGCCAGCATAGCAAAACCGCTTAATGCCTTACTGGCAAAAAATATCCCATATATTTGGAGCCCAGAATGTCAACAGGCATTCGAGGATTTAAAGATTGCACTTACCTCGGCGCCTATTCAGGCGCATTTTGATCCGGAACTACCCACAACATTACGAACCGACGCCTCAACAGGAGGCCTGGGAGCTTGCCTGTTCCAAACTCATACCTTGTCTAACGGTCAAAAGATGGAAAAAATAGTCGCGTGCATCTCGAAAAGTCTTACAAAAGAGATGAGGAACTATCAAGTCCCAGTTTTAGAAATGGAAGCGATAGTGTGGGCACTAAAGAAATTTTCCCATTTTCTAAAGGGAATCCCCTTTTCAATTGAAACAGATAATAGCACATTGCCGTCGTTACTATCCTCAAAGAAAAAACCCATGACCCCAAAATTATTTCGACAGGCAATGGTCCTTGCCGAATTTAACATAATAAATCTTTCTCATATTGCGGGTAAATTGAACTTCATCCCGGATCTATTGTCACGGGCAGCTGTAGCCAACATGGACTTGTCCATATGGAATATACAAACACAATCATTATCGGAGCAGGATAAGGAAATCATGCATCAACAGCAAAAGGACTCGGAATTAACTAAGATAATGTATAAACTAAAACACGGCCTTACAACCTACAACAACTATTTCCTAGTAAACAATATGCTTTATTTTAAACATTCAGCCCCACGGGGCCAGCAACCCCTGCCAGTCATACCTACGTCAATGCGAAGAAAGATACTATATGAGCATCACGACAGTTTATTTGGAGGACACTTAGGTAGAAGAAAGACACTCCACAAAATACAACAACGGGCCTATTGGCCACGAATGAAGAAGGATATTGAAAAATATGTGGAGTATTGTTCTGAATGTCAATTCAATAAGTCTCCACGACAGAAGTCAGCGGGGTTGTTTGAATCAATTGAAATTCCAACTTACCCATTTGAACGCGTACAGATCGATTATGCCGGTCCAATTTCGACATCAACGGGACAGCAACGCTATATACTCACAGCCGTTGATTACCTGACTAAATTCCTGATATGCACCACGACACCGAATAACAATGCTAAGACAACTGCCAATTTTATCCTTAACGAGATAGTATATAAGTTTGGGGCCCCTAAGTACCTACAATCGGATAATGGCCGATCGTTCCTAAATAGCACAATTGTAGAACTTAACGAAATGACGGGATCTACTCACATTACATCTATCCCATACATGGCTCGTACTAACGGAGCCGTCGAATCAACACATGATGTGCTGATGGAAATGATCCGTTCCTATACAATGAAGAATAAACGGAAATGGGACCAAGCGGTTCCGGCGTTAACAGCTGCACTAAACAACTCAGTCCACTCAACCACGGGATTTACCCCTTACTTTCTATTGTTTGGGCGCAACCCAAGACTACCTATTGATGCGGAACTCCCACAGTTACAAGAAGAACAAATCATTGATTTCCATGAACAAAGCCGCGAGGCTAGAGAGATGGCTAAGTTAGCCATTGCGAATGCACGAGTCCAATGGGCTAAGAGATTTAATGCGGGTCGTGTGGAGAGGAAATTCCAGATCGGGGATTTGGTATTGTTGAAAAATAAAAAAAGAGAGGATGGAACAAGTAAAAAATTATTATCTATTTTTACAGGCCCCTATAGGATTGTTGAAGACATAGGTAAAAACAATTACACACTGGAAGGCCAGGGGAAAAACAAGCTAGTCCAGTTCAATATAAACGTGGAGAGATTGCGGCCTTACTATGTACGGAAAGGTGAGCTGACACCATCAGGTCGAAAACCTAGGGCCACTTCAGTGGACTTAGACAGCCAACCAAACGCGGGTACAGAGACAACACAGTATTCAGGACCATCTAATCAGTTTCAACCACCTATCCTTAACCCTAACCCACCACAATGTACATATAACCCTTCGTCACAGATGCCTGTTCTCAGTCAGCAACAACCAAGACCTACACCACATCAAGATTCGACCCCAGTAAGTCAACAACCTACGGTAATTGGTAATCCTAGTTATAGTGATATAGTTAGACGACGACCTGGTCGCCCTAAAGGTTCTAGGAATAAGGATTTGTTAGCCACCATTAACGACGAATTTATAATTAATAAAGATAATGTTAGGAATTTAAGGTCTAGAACTTGTGGTTAGTCCCACGATAGAAATTAGTTATTATAATTTTAATTTTAATTTTAAGTTAGTATTTTCTGTCAATAGCCAACATATCAAATTTATCATAACGTACGATTACGCCTGAGAGAACGGTGCTTTGTCAATCAGGGACCTTCCGGGGTACCGCCTGGGAGGCCCCTAAACCTATACGTACCATTGAGGCACAGGTCTTCGGACGCCTTAGGTTTGAACCTTATCCCACTAGCGGGGACAATTGACCCCAGAAGTACTAATCTAGTGTGATTTTCTTTGGGAAGGTTTTCTCCAGTAAAATACTTTACGTCAAATTAAGTTTAGTTAAAATAGCAATTCGCTATGTAGTTTACAAATACGAACGCGGTTCATATTTGATAATTTTGGTTTATCGCAAGTTTTATTTAAGTGTGCCATAAATTTTAAAGAAAAGTAAAAATATACAAAAAGACGTTTAAATTTCACTATTATCTTTATTAATCGTTATTTGGTGGAAGTCCACAAGACTGTGGCATATTGTAATTATAAAAATCATTTACAACCAGGGAAATTCTAAATAACCTGAACTGTGTTTATTTTATTGTTGTACATTATTGTTAGAATTATTTGATATTTTGTTAAGTTTAGCCATAAGAAGCAATTGTAAAATACATATATAGTATCGGTTATATATAGACTATACAAGTGCAAGGTCGCAACCTTGACTTTTAAAAATTATCAATGTACGTAACGCTTTAGGGCTAGGCCCTTTTGAAATTATTTAAGTAGACTTTATAGTTCGGATGACCGGGTGTAACTAGGACGCTGCTAGCTGCCCAGTCGGCCAGCAGCGAATACCCACCCTCTACAGGGACCCGGTACCATCACCGTAGTTTTAAAACTAGATACCATATACAAGTAGAATATACATCCAATGTCATTATAATAATGTATTATGAATTTAATATTATATAGTACTTAATCAATTTACCACAGGAACTGTTGGCTTGAGCTGGAAAAACAAAACAAAATCTCCCATGGGAAGTACCAAAAATTAATTAACTATTTTAAAAGACGTTATAATTTAATATAAATATAATAATTTATAATTATATAAATTGTAGTAGGAATAGGATTTTTTAGTGTAATTGTAAAGGTATGTACCTGATTAAAGGGGAATAATTTCTCCCCGCCTGATGTTGGGTCGCACAGTCTGGCCAGATGTCCGCCCCACCCGCTCAGGTTCCGGTTCACCCTAAAAATAGTTAAACAAACTCCAAAGGAGACCAATTTCATTAATACAATGTTATAATAATGTCATTATAATTAATTATAATCTTAGTCATGTAATTAGTTCAATATACCATTGATTTTTATGTATGTGTCACTACGTATATTATTATGAAATAATTTTTGGCAGTTACAATATGATTTTTAAACTTACTTGTTATTTTAGTCTAGGATGTTTCTAGCACCGGAACAGCTTTTTATTTTAAGTCCGACTATACACACTTGGGCAGCATACCCTTAGAAAATTAATCAAAACTCCGTATGGAGCCCAAAAATATTAATTATATGTAGTTTGACCCTAATTATGGATATAGACTCACAAAATATTTTAATTGTATTTTAATTTTTTATAATCAATGTAATTCACCATATTTGTATTTTAATGGATTGATTTTAGACCATAGGTATATGTTAGATTAGATAAATATTAGATTTTAAGTAGTTACCGTGAATTGGATAAGAAACCGATTCGGGTCCATTCCGAGTCCGAAAATTTTGGGTTTACTGTACTAGGACCAAATACACTTATTCGGACTCGCCATAGTCGAAAACCTCGTAGAAAACCCAACAAGAACGATTTATGTAATATTTTTTGAGACGGGCCATGTTGGCCATGATAAAATATTTTTAAACATTTATTAGCTTTTATAACTTTTTTGAAAATAATTATTTTGAAATGTAACTAGGGGCCCCTGGGAGAGCAAATTTTTGTGCGTTGAATGATACTTACTATGAAATTTTATTCCTCCAACTTTTGATTTTATCGGGAGGGGGGATGGTCTGGCCGTCCCGGCCGTCCGTCCAGAGTAACGAATTTGAATGAATGATTTAATGTAGTTAAAATATATGTATTTGCTATATATAATGTTAGGATGCAGTTGTCTGAGACAACTATTATATAATGATAATATGGCTACGATTTAATGCAAGTCAGCTATAAAATACTAGACACGTAAGCTCACGATAAGTATAGACGACGGGCAAATGAGCCACGTCATTTAACAGTAAGTTAGACGATACAAATAATCAGTGGAAACGTACTCTCGTTCCTTTTGCGGAGAGGGGGTATGTTAGGGCATCGTACATACGATGTCCTAATAGTAATGTTAGCATTCGATGTAATGTAAATAGGAAGTATGAGACGGAGGGAGGCTCAGCTCCTTCCACACACTAGTCTCATCAGTGTAGTACCAACTCTCGAGTGAACCAGCCACACTTGGCACAGTAAACCATACCATAATAAATACTTATACTGTTACACTGTCTACTACTACTTACTACACTCTATCATTCACTCACTCATACAGTCATACAGTCATTTGTTGGTATATAACTCATAGTACCTACTCACAGCCAAGCTCCTGTCATAGTAACTCATAATTACTACGGGCAGGACCTTAACACAATCGCATTTCTCACTGGAATTCCTGTGCCCGTGGATGAGGTCACATATCTGACAGGAAAAGGTAATTATACTACAGATAAATATACACAAACAGAATTGAGTTTACCAATTATAATATTCCAAAACCACTTTAATTTTATAAAAATAAATTCTGGGCATTCATTTAAATTAAAAAAAGCATTACAGATAGTTTGTGAAGGATCCAATCCATTTCCTTTAAATTTTCCTTTAGTTTTCCAAGCAATTATGTAAAGTCTATTCATCGATATTATTGAGGAAGCAGATTTAATCCTTCGCCGACGATATGTAATTAGTTTTGTTATATAATTCGGATATTTATATAGATAGATATTTAACGTTTTCCTCCAGTTTTCTAGCTGCTCCTATTTTTTATTGGGCTACCGGAGTTGCCATCATATTTGATATTGTTTTTGGGATAATTTTATCCATAGGAGTCGCTTGGGTGAGTGTGAACTATATTCTAATTTCGTGTTTTTTTTTAAACCCTTCTATGTATGTATGTCTATTATTACTTCCTGGTCGTTTCTTAGCCTTGTTAAATAGAAAGACAAAAATAATTTCGTAACTTGATTTTAGGACCGAGCTGAGTACCTTAAATTCTGGTTTGGATATTTTGTCATAAGTAATATTGGAATTTTCATCAATGGAGCTTATGGATTCTTATGTTGGGATGTGATAGCACCTTTAAAAATATTGATAGGATCAGCTTTGCTCCTCTACTTTCTTTGGCCTATCAGTGTTTTATTCACAATTATTGTATTAGAAATACAACGGCGATCGAAGAATGAAGCCATAGATGAAGATAAAATGAAAAATCGCAGAAACGAGCCAATTACAAGGAAAACATCAGAATCTACTTATTTACTGATTTGAACGCGAACGGATATTGCTATCAGAAATACAAGACTTTGACTGCTATCGCAAGGATCTAATATTTCAATATTGTCTATGAAGAACCAAAATCACCCATTACCAATTTATGCTAGAATTAAAATGAGCTGTGTTAAAAAAAACACTAAATAGGTTACATGCTTACAATGCTAATCACGTGTTTCTGAAATGAGCGAATTGTTTTACTTATACATATTTTTCAAAAGGTCAAAATGTTTTATTTAAGTGCTTTTCAAAAGTTTAAAATGTCCTATTTACATGTTTTCAAAAAGTGCAAAATATTTTATTTACATGTTTTTTAAAAGTGTAAAACATTTTATTTACATGTTTCTGAAAAGTGCAAAATATTTTATTTACATGTTTTTTAAAAGTGCAAAATATTTTATTTACATGTTTTTGAAAAGTGCAAAACATTCTATTTACATGTTTTTGAAAAGGGCAAAGTATTCTATTTACTTCCGTTTGGAAAAATGCACAAGGTTCTATTTACATGCTTTCATGAACATATTATTTAAATTTGGTCAGTAGATATATAATGCATTTTTTTTGGAACTAAAAATAGATATGGTTCATTTTGGTTTTTTCACAGACGATATGTAAAAATTGTTGATAGATATGACTAGTTTATCCACTTCATTTCATACAGAGGTATCTTCGTTTAATTGTAGCTTCGACTTATGAATCATTTAATAACCGTAATACTTCTTTAAAATTCGATGACTCGAAAACATTTTTGAAAAGCGCACCTTCTTTTATATTTACGCATTAAATGTAACAAAATACTATTAAGTGAAACAGTATAGTTACGTACAATTAGCAAACATTAATTCATTAATTTACAATTTATTTTAAGCTCTTGAGAACATAAAGTAGAGGGGCAAATGCATACACATTAACACACAAGAAATGCGAAATCACACATGTAATAATTGCATTAGTTATAGTTAGCCAGGAGAAAATTAACAGTTTCTTGTACAATCCCATCTACCATTGTAAGTACCACATCTTTATCAACATAGTAAAATGATCTGAGTCTGATCTTGACCGGACGAAGTGATCTCACAACTCTCTTGAGATACAGTTTCTGAGCATCAACCTCTGTTGGAGCTGGGCCACTGCCTAAAGAAAATCCAGTTTTCCTTAATGAGTCAAGGAATTTAGAAGGCCGTGTATGAAACTCACTGAGCAATGCAAAAAATACTGTAAGGACCAGGAAGCTGTAGCATCCTATAAATCCGAGAGACAGAGAATCAAATCCGGTCATTCGAATCCCGCAGTAGGTGCAAATAATGATGAATATAATGAGATTCAGCTTCGCCACAGGGATTGTCAGTGTGCAAAATACTTCGACTTCGTTGTAGCTTCTCACCAGGAGTACGACTGCATCGTACAACAGAATTAATAATTAATGTGATGTGGCTTACTTTTATTCTAATAATATTTTTTAAACTTTTTTTTATTAAGTAAAATAGCGCTCTTAAATTTTCCAATTATAAATTCTAACACGGTGCAATTTTTATTGTGAGCAACTGCGGGGACTAAACAGCAAAGATTGTTCTTACGCTATGTGTAAATATAAAAGGGCAAAATATTTTGATTGAAATAAATTATTGTATAAGCCCTCCAAAAATAGATGCAATATGCAATAAAACAATTAAAAATAAATCACTCAACTTGTGTTGATATTGCCAGACTCGCATTTAAAGTCTTTTTCACTCTGGCTGGTTATGAGCATAACATCTTTTAGTTTTGTTTGCTTGAAATTTTTATTACATAAATTGCTTTCTTAACTTGTTTCTTTAATTTAATTCATAAGTGGGCGCATTACTTTCAAAGTGTTATTAAATAGCAAACAACAAAAACTGCAGTAATCCAGGAACTACAAGGCGTAAACTATTTTTTTAGGGCGATAAGGAAACTAGGAAAATAAGGGCATATTTGGAATCCCAATTAAAAGTTGTGTACTAAGTAAACACATATGGATTAAATAACCTGATTGAAATAGAATATTTTTTTAGCTGTTTCCTAACTTCCACAAATAGTAATAATTAAGCAATTAAAATTCAAAAATATGTAGAAAGAACTTTTTATCCTTTTAAAAAACATGAAAATAGAACACTTTGTACTTTTAAAAAACATGGAATTAGAACATTTTGCACTTATAAGAAACATGGAAATAGAACATTTTGCTCTTTTCAGAAACATGGAAATGGAACATTTTGCACTTTTCAAAAAAAGGGTGTGAGAAATGTTCTGGAAATGAAATTTTTATGACGTGTTTTGTGGACAACCCCTAAGTGTATCTCATAAGCACAACCCAGTGAGTAACATACTACCTACCCCCACCGAATGCATAGGACAACGCGGAAGCAACCTGGACACCATCTGCCAATTAAATGGACTTGCGACAGCCACAGAATAACGTTAAGAATCGTATAGACTTACGACAGAATGATTCGTCACCGACGATATATGTATAATGCATACTTGTGTACCTATAATGAAGAACATGTAGGGGCATATCTTTTATCTTTGTAGTAGTTAATCTACACTGCGACCCTCATCGAGTCATTAGGAAAATATGTAGTGAAAATGAGTTGAACGAACTCGACTCTGGCATATTTTGGGAACTATTTATAATTTCAAAATGTGCTGTTGGAAATTTACGTTCAAGATAGAAGGGTTCTAAGAAAATTCCAAGAAAGAATTCCTTCTGCCCTAAAGACCCAAGGCTACTTATATAAATAACCACAAAAATACACGCATGTGGGTATTTGTACTTTAAGAATAATACGTAGGTATACACACCACGCTTAAAGTTAACAAATTATTGGAGAAGTGACTGCAGAAACGTAAAGTCTATATTGTGTCCAGTGTATATATTACACTGCCGACTATGAACAAGAAACTGTACAACACGAAGGTTCACTTATTCAAAACTGAATCAAAAACTCAAGTAATTTTTATATAGGTTCAAAATTTAAAATAAATATCCATTAACTAATACAATCTGATTCCGTTAGTATGGAAAGTACGAATAAAATTAATTCAAATAAACTTTGTGACACCAAAATAAAACGGTTAAAAGAAGAAGGTGACAATTTTTCCCATACTGATAGCCTATGTTGCGATACCAGCTCAGCAGCAGAGGCAACAGCATCCATCGATCATGTAAGTTACGTTAATAAAAGTTGAGGATTAAGGCAACATTTACAACAGTAGTCTGTCCTTAATTTATTTTGTTTTAAATTTTTTCGTTAATAACGGTTTTTTTGAAAAAATTTAAAAACTACTTTAGTCGCCAAGTGCGTAAATTAAAACGCAGCCAGTTGTTCATATGACGAATGCCTCGTGTGTATTGTTATAAGTGATACACTAATTACGTCAGGATCTTAAATTTTTAAATTTTAGATTTGGCGGGAAATTCAAGTCAGCAAAATTTTAGTTTTGTTTTAAGTCACTGCTTTTTCTCTCAGCTTTCAAAAATACCGTAAAAAAGGTATGCATGGGTCTAAATGCAAAAAATTCTATTTCCTGTTTTCAGATACTAGAGCTGATATTATCGCCACTTGATCAAAAAGAGCTGATGGCCGTTCGTTTTGTATCTACGAACTGGAACAACTGTGCCGCCAAACAACTACAGAAACACACCGAACATTCCTTCACGTTACATATATGCCACAGTATACAGAATCAACATCCCCAGACCTATTTTCAACGCCCTCCGTGTCATTTGTTGAAACCGCCAGATGTCCTTGACTCACTTTCGAAATTGACCACTCTCATTCAAAAACAGTTACTCAGCTCAGAATTCCCGTGTACATCCTTCACATTTTTTGATGCAAACAATTTAAATCCTCTAGCAGAGAATTTTCTAAACTGTTTCGGCCTTAACATAAAAAAACTCATTTTAGTGGATAATTCAATTTACTTTGATGACCTTAAAATACTTCTACTCAAGCAAACGCCAAATCTCGAGTATCTCGTTCTTGAATGTTCCATCATCTTTAAAAATTCCCTTTCTGAAAACTCTACTGACGTTACTTGTAGCCTAAATCCTACAAAACATTTAAATCTGAAAATATTCAAAGTGAAAAAAAATATTCCAGAAAAAATTCTGCTTGAGATTTTGCAATTTTCTCCAAAATTAGAAAAAGTCGAAATTCACCAATCTGAATATTTGCACTGTCTTGTTCAACCTGTAAATAGACTTGACTTGCTCAAAACTGCAACAATTCACGTTTCTGAAAAAATCATGAATTCCTTAGAGATCCTTGGAAATCATCACTATGGCAACTGGGCCCTAAAAAATTTGTACTTTTACAACCAAGGGTTATTTTATTCTGAAAACTATGGAAAGGCTCTTACTGTTGTTCGTAAATTTTTAGATGGCGTCTCAGTCTCTTTGGAATGCTTGTTTTGGTCAGACATGAATTCTTTAGGTGGATTGCAACTCGTAAAAATGTCGAACGTGGAAAGAGTCGAATTTCAACACATACTTCCTCCAAATGTTTTGAGCAATCCACGAGATTTAAATTGTGCAAAAATTGATCTTGGGAAAACATTTCCAAATTTAAAAATGTTATTAATTCAGCTTAAATCACCATCGTCTGTTTTGCCTGAAAGACTTTTTCAATTTTGTTTTTCACAATTTTTTTCCGATGTGACGCCAGTTTACAGTGTGACTGAATTTTATTTGGGGGGCATGCAGTACGATCCAAGTTTATTGGAAATGTTTCCAAATGCTGTGTTCAGCTCCGATTAGAACTGAATTAACAAAATTCACTATGTAAAAAGCCAACATCTCTGAACTCACCTAATGGAACCTTCAATTTATTTGATTTAATAAAGCTTGTGGAATTTGCAAATTACATATTTAGTTATTATTTAATTTTCGTTCTAAAGGAATTGTAACTTTTGCTATAAGATTTAAAAATCATTTTTCAAAATGATTTACAGTTGCACCTAATTTTATTTGCCAGGTAAATTGACAAACGCTAAAATTATTTTACGTTGTACGGTATTAAATTTCTTAAGTTTACAGATAATTTAAAATAAAATCTGAAAACCATTGCACTAAATCACAATTTTATTATTAGGACGTATTGTACAGCTCAGCTATTTACAGTGATAACAGTATGCTAGACTCCATTTCGCCCTCGTTAATTTGTAATTCTGAGCGCTCTTGAATATCAAGCCAAATATTTGCAACTGGCCAGCCAACAAAGCCGAGACCAAATATGACCAGAAACGGGGTTATCTTAAATGTTGTGTCAGGTTGCGCAATACAAGCCACGTTAAAGCACGACCCAAAGTAACTGATGATGTAGTAAGCAAGCCAACATTTAATGAACGAATCCCGTTTCTGTGGTAAAAAACAAAGTATTTAACATGTAAGCAGTAAGTTTAAATAAATAATAAAAAACTTCATAATTGAATCAAAATATGTTCAACAGGATTAGCGGTTTAGGCGTTAGGTTATCTCGGAAACAGTGATTTTAGTAAGTTTAATAAAACTTCAGTATCAGTAAATCTCTAACTGAAATTCTTGTTGAACGTTGTTAACAGCATTTGCTGTCAATGTCGGAGTAACAGGTATATTAGTCAAAAATTAATAGTAACGTAGTAAACTCGTCTCCTATTTTTCTAAGCGTGTATATACTTAAAATAAAAAATACAAACAGGCAATTTATTATTGTACTTACATCGTTTATTCCTTGAATTAAAACAATACCAAACAGGAAGCTAAAGCAGACGGCAATAGCAGTACCACCCAACATAGTCATCGCAACTGAAAAGTTTCCATATTTAATTTAACTTAAGTTTATATTTTGCATAAGTCAATAAGTTCTCGACTTGTTATGATAATTACGAAGCATTGTTTTTAAGCTATTCCACAATTAAACAAATAATTGTAAGACCTAAAAATGTTTTTCTATTGCTTTAAGTTTACCTTTATTTTCATGATCTACGATTTCATCCTCATGCTCCGCCAATCCATAGAGTATAAAAATTAAAGACCAGAAAAACATGCAACTACACGCTGTTGCGGATAAAAGCAAAATCTGTATTATAGAAATTGAAAAGACACGTAATTTGTAATTTATTCTATATAATTTTGAAAAGTGCAGATTCTGTGTAAATAAGGGAATAATATGGATCCTAAAATGTATGTATATGGTTTTTCACGTCCCACATTAATCAAACTAAATTTAATCAATAACTACAAAATACAATTCCTCCTTTAATTTAACGATTAATTGTAACTATGTTAAATTACTTACCACCGTAGTATGCCTAATTTCAGTGAATTTCTCCAACCTCAGACATTCTGCTAAGGCATCTGAGCTCATTCTGTTGTTGTCCTGCATTTTTATCGAAGCTCTGAGAGCAGAAATATTATGGAGTTAATAGTTAATCAAAATATTGAGCCGATTTATTTTTAATATTTCATATGATTTTATTGACAGCTGAATTTTGTGATGAAAACGAAAACGGAGCCCAAAACATTAGTCACTGAAAATAAACTGGCCGGATTTTAGCCCACACGTTCTCAATAATGCTGACGTCAACTAATGATAAAGAAATCTTAAAAATATCCTAGAATTTCTTAAAGAAGCATAGACCTAGTTGCTATTAATCTGAGTCTTGTCAAAATATTATCGTGACAAGGCGCACTTTGTTGACTTGATTATGTAATTAATTATCTAGTGTACATTTGTACATAGGATTATAAATTACAGGATTAGTGACAACGAAGGGAAAAGTACGTCATTGCGTTTAAGATAATAGCTATGTAATAATTCAATAATATGTATTCAATGTATTTTTGTATTCTATTTATAAATACCTGTTTTTGAAACGCAATGAAAATGCATAATAAAATAAACGCTAATCTTATCTTGTTATTTTTGTTTGGAGTTTTGTACACTTAAAAACTAGATAGCTGATTTATTGTTGCAAGAATTATTTTTAACTAAAATATTCCAGAAAATAAAAAAGTCATTATCTTATGACAGTAGTAGGCTCATATCAACTTAAAAATTGTCCATATTTGTGGTATTCGATATAACAAACGAGGGCTAGAATTAGAATTACACTGTAATATAATATGCTTAATTCCAGAAAAAACATTTCTTATTAAAATTACTCTAATTAACCGCAAATGATCGATTTAGCGCCACGCTGTCGATTTAAAAAAAACGAAAACGTGAATTAAGATCAGTTGATTATAACATCTTTTGTAGCTAGTTACAACTGCTCAGTAGCTTTTTATTTTATCACAATCCATTCCATTGCTGCTTCATTCGTTTGCTTCTCGTTATATTTTTGAACATATATCCAAATATTCCCAACAATCCATATGCAAAATAGCCCAAATGCTGAAACAAGGACAGCTGCCACATTTGTGGGCGCAATGTACGCCAGACTTATGCAAGTTCCAATTGAGCTGATGACGTAATAAGCCAGCCATGATATAATTTCTGAACTCTGTCTCTATTTAGTATTTAGTCATACATATTCAAAATAATTAAGAATCGAAAATAAACATTGTAAAGCTCTGTGACTTATGTATAATCATGCCAAAATTTGATTTAAGGCTATAAAAGAAGCAGGGATTTGCTTAGAATATTTTAAATTGTGAATAAAAAATTACATGCAGACATGTACATTTTTTATTCATTAATCTTACCTGTTTAACACCATCAATTAAAATTTGTGCGAACAGATAGCTCAAATAGACTGTGATTACAGTTGTAAAGGTAAAAATATAGAAACCTGGAAAATATAAGAAAAATATGTCAATCTGTATAAGCTAGAAACTAATAAGCCTTTGTATGCATATATTAAGAGATACACACCTCTTCTGCCTGGGTCTTCTTCCCAATTTTCAACATTGCAATTCACACAATGCAAAAAAATCCAATAGAATAAAGTCCACAAATTAAGCCCACAAAAACCAGTTGAAATTAAATGCAAAATCTATTCTTTACCAGAGTAAATGAAAAAGATTCAAATTATAGTTACAAAATTCACGCTACAATGAAAAAATCTACACAACGTTTACTAACCATTAAAAATGGAAGTTGGGTGAGTTCCATCCTCCAACAGTTTCTTCCGCAGCTGTAACTATTTTCCAAAAGAATTTGCATTGTAATTTATTCGAGGTGATACATAATTATTGGTCGTACCCTAGCCTAGTAATTACCAAACCTGGAATTGAAGAAGACCAGAAAATTCCAAAAAAGGTCTAAATGACAACTGAACTTGGGAAGGATAATGTTTCAGACGAGTGGATACCTTCAAGATTTACCTATGACCTATTAGATGACTATATATAGCTCTGGCTCAAGGTTTGTGTCTGTAATAATTACGTCTCAAATTTCCCTGCCCAACTAACAACGCTATATGTATGATTATGGCTGTAATGAATTTGTAAATATTTTCCTATTTTTCATAATGTTGCGTTCGTTGTCCTTTCAATCATGTATGTTGTTTTATATGGGTACACGAAAGAAAACAACAGCACATCTAAGCATTAGGTAAATACGGCCAATCAGTCCCGTCTACAATACGATTAAATAAAACCCAATTTGTAAAAATACAAGTAATCCGAGAGAAAACAAAGTTAACTCGTAGACTATGGTGTGAATGAGGCTCGTCGTGTTTTTATTTTGATAGAAAATTTTCGACCAATGCAATCAGCTGTATTTCAGATAACAAGTAAAAAAATAGTATAACGTTGGTAAGAATATGAATTTTAGTTGGGAAAACTAGATTTTAAAGATAGTATTTTCCAGTAAAACATTCAATAAAACCAAATGTAATTGTGCTACAAACTAAAAAAACATACATGAGCGGTATACGGACATTTTTAACGCCGGCATTTGCTACCCGGATATTTGCTACCAGGACAATTGGTACCCACCAGCAAACGTAGGACATTTGCTACCCCAACGCAAAATAGTAATTTGCTACATATCGGTACGAAAGGTACTCTCATAAGCTCACTTGCATGCATTTAATTATTCAGGACGCAGTAATATTGTTCTTTCGAATCCATTTGGTTATAAGGGCATGTATTATTTTTTTACTTTGGTTATGGGAAGCAAATATCCTAGGTATGGTAGTGGGTAGCAGATTCTCGGGAAGCAAAAAGCCCTGGTAGCAAATTTCCATAGGTAGAAAATGTCTTAAAACAAATAGAATGTAATTATGTGCATTGCTTTTTGATATTCTTCGCAGGTTTTGCTAGTGGCAATAGTGGGCTATGTTCCATTTCCCCTTTCTCCATTGACGCAAAGTTAGGTTTTGATCCGCTCTGAGAACGTTGTTGAATATCCAGCCAAATATTTGTCACTGGCCAGAAAACCAACCCAAGACCTACTACTGCAAGCAGTGGTGATATTTTTAATAATGTCATTCCATTTGGCACCAGAAAAACCAAGTTGATGCAACTTCCAGCGTAACTAATGACGTAGTAAACCAGCCAGCATTTAATGTACGAATCCCGTTTCTGTCGTAGTTAATCAGAATTAAAATATTAGAACCAAGCTATATCATAATATATAAAAGGGTAGGGATAGCTATTTACAAGAAAAAGCCAACTTATAGTATAATTTGAAACTAAAGGAAGAATATTAATGTGCTTGCCTGAATCATTCCTTGGACAAATATAATCCCAAATGGTAAACTAAAAGAGGCGGCAATGCTTGCACCCCCCAACATAACCAAGATAGCTGAAAATATCATTAAAAATAGTATGTATTTGTAATTGAGTTTTTTAATTGTCCGCAACTAGTACTCCTTAATATGAATTAGGACTTGCAAAAGTCTTTCTCTTTTTTTTCAAATTCTTGACAAGAGCAATAAGTCTCTTGAAACCAAGACAAGGGCTGGTCTTGAAATGTCAAGACTCTTATTAAAATCAAGACTTGGAAAAGTCTTGTTCATTCAAGACTCTTGAAACCAAGACTTTCAGAAGTTTTGAAAATTTAAAAGTCTTGAAACCAAAACTTCTAAAAGTCTTGTGACTTAAAATCAAGACTTAAGTCTTGAAAAATCAAGACTCATGAAATCAAGACTAACATAAACATATACACAATCCTTTTTTAAGCACAAAAAAAAATCAGTTTTTTCGCCTTTATTTCAACTTCTCGAGGTATAAAAATTTCAACAATCTTGAAATCAAGACTTTCAAAAGTCTCGAAATTTCCAGACTCTCGAAGTCAAGACTTGTAAAAGTCTTGAAAAAATCTCGACTCTTGACAAAATTTTTTCAACACTGTCCAAATTTTCATAACTAGAGAGTTACGATGTCGAAATAGTTGAGTATAAAGGTGGTCTTGAAATTTTAAGACTTTTCAAGACTCTTGAATGGTCTTGGAAATGGCGAAAGTCTTGGTCTTGATTTTGCAATCCCTAATATGAATACATCATAATCTACTATTTTTGGTTTGGTTTGCTCACCTTTAGTGTCGTGTTCCGCACTTCCATCACCGTGATCAGTCAGCCCAGTGAGCAAGCAGAGTGAAGTCCAAAAAAAGATACAGCTAAAACTTGTTGCGGAGATGTGCAAAAACTATTTGGAGAGGATAAACAAGTGTAACAGGATAACTGGTGGTAAAATAGGACTATGGCTTTCGTCCGCAATCATTATTAAACCAAATTAAGTATTTAATTAGAACATTCGAGATAAAAACGTTATGTATCATTAAAGTGCAGTACCTACTCTTCTGCGAAACTGAAATACTTCAATACATAATGTGCAACATTACATTATTATATAGACTATGATTTGCGCGATAGTGGTAGCCGTCGGGCCAAATGACTAGGAAGCAATCTTTCGAAAAGCAGTCATATGTTTGGTAAACATAGTGATGGTTCTAAATTAAATAAATTATGCATGTAATTTACTTACGATGGTTTCATCAGAATCAAAACCCTGCTCGGCTCTCAAGAAATTTGTTTCGCAACAAGTAGGCTCTTTACCAAGATTTCCCATTTTTGAAAGAGACTAAAATGTAGTCACGGAATCAATAAAAGTTAAGTTGTTTTTGTGCTTCAATTTATGTTAAAGCTGATTGTGAAACGTGAAAATGTGAAAATGTGTGTTTCAAAATGAATCATTTTAAAAAATCAGGCTACTTTTAATGAGCACTACGCAATCAAAATAACTTGAGTGAATATTGCGGTTTTTGATATAGTCGCCTTCCCAAAAAAAATCAAAATCGGATAAGAAGAGTAAAATTTACAAAAAAACAAACCTTGGTTTTTTTATCTTTTTTAAAATTTGGCTAGCTACAATGGCTAAAAATTGCAAAATCCACTTAAGCTTCTTTGAATCGGTAATAATAGTTAAAAGTAGCCTGATATTTTAGAATTGGCCTTTTTGAAATTCTAGAATTACATAAAAAAAGAAACCTAAATAAATAAGTTTGTCTAGCTAGCTTGAAAGCCTTTACTGTCCCACAAACCGTGCACTTAGAATTCTACTGTAAGTAGATATGAAATCCTGAATCTCAGAAAGAAGCAAACTGGCGTTTAGTGAAATGCATGTATGCATTTATAGATTTTGCTTTCACACACGCACGAACAATGTAAGTAAACGTATCCTTCTTTATTCACATTGTTGAAGCAGTACAATCCATCTTCATCTGCGTATAAAAACTAACAAAAGTGACTAATAAGGGAAATAGTGGATTTTCTAATCTTGATGTTTTGAGTTTTGTAAACATAAATACATGATTAATACGTGTCAAACGCAGGTCATTGTCACTATGTACAGATGAATATAGAACATATTATTATGCATTCTATGGAATTAAAAGAGTCATGTCTTTAGCCATACCATGTTTTTTGTCCGCTTTTAAATTTCAAATTAAACTACCTAATAATTGAGCAAATTAAATATTTTAAAATATTGATGGAGCCGGGTTTGTGTCTGATAACTATTACAAAGCTGAAGAAAAAAAAATAAAATCCGACTTCGACTAGCAGAGTCAAGGTACATAGTCATTTTATACTCGCGTCGATACTCCCGTCAATTTCATTGCCATCCACATGTACAAAGGAATTCCTGCCTACGAACGAATTGAGAATTTAATGGAGAAGGGACTAAAGCGGCTCGCAGTTAAATACCTTATAAAGAGAGAACGTAAATATTTATTTACTACTGACACTATAATAGCGTTTGCCATACAGACACAGTAAGAACATATTACAATTTCAAAAATCAATGAATAGGGCTTTAGATAATTTACAAATTATGTTATATTAATTTAAATCAAAACAAACTACCGTAATGATCAAAATAGATCCCGGGTCTCGAATAGATCCCGGGTCTCTAATAGATCCCAAGTCTCGGACAAAATTTAAAATAGATCCCGGGGGGTAACTTATGGATTCCGGGGGTCTCCAATCCCGGGTCTCTATTAGATCCCGGGTCAAGGACAAAGTTTCACGTATATCCCCCCCGGGATCTATTTGGATCATTACGGTAAATTAGCTATTCAATAAATTCATATTATATAGATGGTTATGGGATATTCGACATGATCCCCAAATAGTAGCAATCACTATTTCCTCCAGCATTTTAGACGGAAGACGCATCATCTTACGGAAAGACTCAAAAAAAGCTGGAATCGTCCCACAAGCACCTACCAGTAAACCGACAACTTCCAATTTCTTAAGTTGATATTTTTCCAAAAAATAAGGAATACAAGGGTCATAGTGTGCTTGTGTTTCAGCATTAACTTCCTCCGCCTGACCAGAATGTTGTTCCATGCGAATTGTAGGATCCAGAATGTATCCACACTTTGACTCAGTTCTCCAGCATATTATATCCACACGCTTAGAAGCTCCATCAGTCACTTCTTCAAAGACATTCCAGTCCAATGTCTTTAGATGCTTCGCAATTATTGAAAGTACTTCATGGTGTCTGCTGTTTCTCAATAAGCTACCGACATGACATTTCCCTAGAACATGAGCGAGGGTTTCTTTCTCTTTACAATGTCTGCAAAGGGAAAAACAAACATCTTTAAATTAATTATTTAATTTTTTTCGTAATTATTTATGATTATTATTGTGAACTAGCCAAGGATTCTGTCACCGTAGTAACTTTAGCTCCATTCAGCCTAAAAGCCTAAACAAATGTGTCCTAGTAGCCTATTTCTTTTTTACGAGCGGCAACTGCCATGTTTTGAATTGTTTAAATTGTAATAAAAATCAAAATATGTGAACAAAATGACAACAAAAAATTTGAATACGGCAGAGATTATTTAACTTTATTGTCAATTCTGTCAATGCTCAACTTTTTAAATAAGTAGGTAGATACGTAAATAATATTTCTGTTGATTGATGTATTATTATTAACATGAAAAAGTATCACATATAATTACTTAAACCCCAACTTCTGCTGAACTCTATACAACGAGGAGTTTCTCACTGAGGATGGTGACAATGACTCATAAACCCCGTTGTGGGACCTCAAATCTACATGACATAGAACAATATTGACACATGATAATCATATTTTATATTGAATTTACAAATGTTTCTTTAGCAAATACAATAATAATTTTGACTAAAGAGGTACAATTACTGGATACTGAAAAGTTACTGAAAACTGTTGGGGAATTTTGAATTTGGTAAAAAAATGAATGTATTGGAAAAAGAGAAAAAAAAGTTATTCGATATTCGCAGAATTATGTAGCTGGTACTACAACTTGTAGTTGCGTGTTCGGCGTGTTTCGTTGGACTCGACACGTCAGAAAGAGCTCTGCAATAATAAGAACACTGCTGCTTGCAAGAATACAGTATTCTATCCACATTAGTTTAGGCATGAAAACGATGATAGTTATGCAACCCAACATCCTTAGAACAATAGCAAAATAAATTCCAATAAAGGATAATTTTTAAAATGTTGCCGCGTCTTGTTTGATTAGCTAAGAAAGAAAGAAAATAATATACAAATTATATTTTTATGTAAACACCTTACTGCAATTTTAATCTAGTACTATTAATAATACTTATACTGTGAGTAGTTGAGTAGTAGTGATTGAAATGGTCTGGTCTGGTCCGACATCACCGGACCAGACTAGACCAGACCAGACCAAACCAGACCACTTCGGACCAGAAAATCTCAAAACAAAATATGTCCGAGAAATTTCGCCTTAAATTTTGCTCCACATTTTTCAAAAAGTTAGTATCCCTCATTCAATAGAATTGATTTTAAATGTAATATATAAATATACATATACATAGTTAATTCAACAAAAAAAAAGCAGATGACAAAATCATCCTTCCGAATTTCCTTAATAATTCTGCATATAGTCGGACCAGTACAATGTGGTCTGGTCTAGTCCAAAACCCCCGGACCAGACCAGATTTTACTGGTCTGGACCAGACCATTTCCATCACTAGTGAGTAGGTCATAACTGGTATTATGTTGTATACCTTTTTCAGCATCCGGATCACAAAAAGTTCATGCAGCATTGCTACCACGGATAGTAAACAGAGAGCGATGAGTGGAACTAAAAAAAATAAACATTTTTTACAGGATATTAATTTCACAATTTCAAGGGTTAGCTAAATATTAGGAATTTAAAAGTATCAAAATGTTAAGCAATGCACTCCACTTGCCTAACACTAATAATATGTATGTACTTTTTCTGAGAGTATCTACAAAATTTTTAATAATCGTTTTCTTACACAAATGAGGACAAACCGATGAAATACTAATGCAAGAAATAGCCGCTAGCAATCCGATTCCAAAAGCAGTGACGTGAAAAACCTAAGTTAAAGTAAATGTAGAACAAATAATAAGTTAATTTTGTTTCGAGAAAAATCAAATACTGTCAGATTCACTTATAAGGGATTCGCATAAAAAGGAAAATCGCTGTAAGGGACGAATTTAAAATATTTATAGTTGGCCCGGTATGTTTGCAATGTTAAAATTATCCGGATATAAGAAAACTGATGAACGAATTATGTATGGGATGGTAAGAGATGCATTCCCTACTGTCGCATGACAGCTTCTCTGCGAAACAAAAAACAAGTGGCGCGCAACTCGGTTGGTTATAACAAGGCATCATTATTCATTATCAGAATATTTAACTCACCATTTCAAGTTTAAACGCAAGTAACAAATTGGCTAAAACATTCGCAGTCTCTTGTACTTGGGTTTCCTGCTCTTCATCTACCATGACTGACAGACCTATTCTCTGCTCTGCCTGTTCATCTCCAATAATTACTTCCAACTGGTCCAATGGTTCCTCAGGCCTCTCAGTGCCTTCTTCACTCGATGGACTTTGAACCCGAATTACACTGCCTTCTGGAATATTAAGCGATTCGTAACTGGTCACAACCTTACGACAAGAAAAATTAGGTCTCTCATGAGTTTGAGAAGATTCAGAAGACAAAGGACATTGCGATTTTCTTGGAGATCCGTTTTCACTAGTTCCGTCCTTGAATTCTTTCTCCGTCGCCCTCTGAGATCTTCGGCTTAGCAAGCAAGTTGTTTCGTCGGCATCACGGGATTTTCTTAGGCCAGTGACACCTGGACTCACAAAGTCCATATCGATAGCTGATTTATTTGGGAACCTAATTATATAAATAATTTTGTTAGTTTTTGAAATACTTTATGTACCTATGCATGCTTCACATACCTTTCATTTTAATGGCGTGATTAATTGCTTCACATACCTAAATATAAATTAATCCTAAAACTAAAAAACAAAACTAATAGTAAGTATTATAAAAGTGGAAATAGGTAGAAAATTGGGTAATATTATCAATAAATAAACTTAACATGTAGTATTACTATTTAGTTTTTCGTTCCTCCTCAATTACGATCAGACACACACGTTTTGAAGTAATTTGCTGATTTTTGTTTTCAAGTAAACTAAGCAGTAGTTATACACAGGAAGAATTGGATGTGTAAAGAACTGGTGAGCAGCAGGAAGCGTACTATGGGCAAATTGTGCTTGGTTTTAGAACTCAATAATATTAGTAAATATGTAAGTGGAAAAGCTAAATGTAATATTATATACCTATGGTCTATACCTATACGTATGCCTATACCTATGCCTATACCTATGCATATACCTATACCTATGCATATACCTATACCTATACCGGTCTAAACATACTTTAAATTTAAATCATACTAATTTAGTACTGAATACAAAAGACAGGGCCCATAATATTATCGCTTACAAACCTTTATCAAGGTCGGAGGGACATTGTCGCTAAAGAATACATAAAAGCAAGCTCAAGCAACTTGTTATACTGCTACGGTAAAGCTTCTAATAAGGAAGCAATACTATGTTTGCATGGGCATGACTACCTGCTTTAATGCTTTCCTTTCGTGTCTCATTTTTCATATTTTAATAACTACCGATCATTTCATTTACTTTTGTAGGTTTATTTCTACACTATGTATCTACATTTTTGCAGTTCACAGCAATCTTTCGAAAATTGACAGTACTTCAATGCTAAATTTTATTATAGGCACCGCATATTAAATGAAAAGTCACTAAATAAAGTCGACCAAGGTGCAGAGCTTCAATTGAGTCATACACATATATGCTCTAGCATGGTCCATTAATGATGTCACAAACTAGGTGGGTGAGTCCTAAAATACTTTTTATTTAAGCCCATGTTGAAGTTAAAAGTGTTGTAATTACATTGTTAGAGTGGGTGGCTGTGGTGGATTTGGATTGCAGGCAGACGACCAATTATTGGTTTTATGCAAGTTTCAGAATTTTACATTTTAGATTTGGCACGAAATTTAAATTTAAGTTGCTCAAAGCTTCAATTATTAATTTCGAAATATATTAAACAGATAGAAACATGATGAATAATTACATGTCGAACGCAGGTCATTTTCAATGCGCTACATCCTAACGGAATGTCAATATATTATGAACTTTTAAAAACAAATAAAGAATCTGAAAGTTATTTATGTAGGTATGTAAATAAAGCTATACTCTATGTGTAGGTATATGTAGGTGGAGTTTAAAAGTACTTAATTATTTCTGCTGACCACTCAAAATGAGCAAATATGTAGACTCTGATATTTCTATCTTCACAGGTTCCGGATTCTTCCATGGCCCATCCATTTTCTCACATTTCTTGGCTTCTATAATTGACACTTGACTCCGTCGTCCACTCTCGGATGGGTTTTGAATGTATGACCAAATATTTGTGACCGACCAGACAATTGTCAAGATCCCTACTACAAGTATGAACAGTAGAAACACCTGTGTCATCTCTGATGGCGCTTCATTGTTAGAAGCTGACACAGAATAAGTCACGTTAATGCAAGTTCCAATCCAATTAACGATGTAGTATCCAAACCAGCATTTAACATACGAAAGCTGTTTCTATAGAAATACAAACAATCAATTATTCACAATATTTTTGGATTCATTCACACATGTTTCTACATAATTTGAAATTTGCTAAGGAAGCGCAACTGCCTGAAGCAAGCCAAAAGTAAATTAATTAAGAAATTAAAATGTGGGTGATATACTTTCAATAACTAAAATTGTATAATTAATGTATGACTGCTTGAAACTTACTTGATCAAAGCCTTTCCATAAAATCATCGCAAATAGAATACTAAAAAAAGCGAGGAAAGCGTCAGCCCCTAAATAAATAAGTGCGGCTGAAAAACATGGTTGACAATAATTATTGATGCTTTTTATATTGATTTTCTCCACACTTTATAGCCTTTATTTTTAAAATCAAGCAGGTCATCATTTACGTATTAACCATTGCAAGTGAATAGTATTGTATTGGTGCGCGAATCCACATACCGGTCCCGTCAAGTGCTTCCTCATCTACCAGAGGTAAAGGAATTCCGACCAGTGAACGGATTGAGAATTTGGTGGAGACGGAACTAAAGCCGCTTGCAATTAAATGCCATCCCTGATTTAAAAAAGAATATAATGTTCACTAAAAAAAACACGTAATTTAACAATAGGTAAGTTGTTAGCCTATAAATATTATGAAATTAATTACCAAGAACTCCATCGCAGTAGTAACTTTAGCTCCAGCTCCAAACAATGCTTCCCAGCAACCCGTTCGTTTTTGCGTATGACTGGTACTGGTAACTGTCATTATTCAAATTATGCAAATTGTAATAAAATTCAAAATATATGTCGAGGAATGACACAACACAAGACGAAATACGGCAAAAAATAATGTTATTGTTGTCAATTCTGTCAATAATGAAATTTTGAGTGGATGAGTTGGTAGAACTGTTCACTTTTAATATGATACTTCAACCCAAAATTCTACTGAAATTAATACAACCAACAATTTCTCACTAACAATGGTGGCAGTGACTAACAAATAATCATTGAGACTTTAAATTTCTACATGTTATGACATTGAGCAATATTGACATATGTGATAATCAAATCGTATTTTGAATTTAAATATTTGTTTAGCAGGCACAGTATTTATTTTGACTAGTAATGCTTCGGGTACAAGTAATTACTCATGCATCATTTCTCCCATATTTTATTATAAAACTAAACTGTTAAGGAATTGTGCTAACTGAATAACAGAGGAACTGTGAAATATATCGTTAAAAGTACTTATTAAGTTTTTTTTACTGAAAGGAGCTATTTCAATAATATGAATTTTCGTTTTTGAGAATTTCGTAACTATAATTATATTAGGGATTTGATTCTGTTGGCGGTGATAGCTGTTGGTGTGATTCTTGTAGTAGTGATACTGGTGGTGGTGGTGGCTGCTGCGGTTGTGGTCTATAACTGACAACTGGACTTTGGTTCCCAATTATTAAAGATTGAGCCTCTGGAATGTCCTGAATGAAGTCGTGCACTTGACGGATGACGCAGTTCAATATCACAGTATTCAAAATCAGTAGAAATAATATTGAAGTAGACGAAAGATTACTAGTGGGAAGGAGACTCAGCACAGTCGCCCAAATGTAAATGTAGCACAGGAATCGAAATAACACGAAAACCAACCAAACTCCAAGAAAAGCCCATTTTGACATGTTGAGTACTTCGCTCTGTTTTAGCTGAAAATGAAATACAAATACATATAGATACAAAAATCCCATTTCGAAACAATGTATATTAGGGATCGTCCATAAATTACGTCATATTGAGCAGGGTCTACTTGGATATTGATGACAACCCACATGTTAAAGATATGCATTTACTCAATTTCAAAGGGTAAGCTGAGGACAGGAGGCCGGGTCATACAAAGTGTTAAAAATGTGGATAGTTGGATGCCATTATTTATGGACGACCCCATGTATTATAAATTAATTAATAAGGTTGAATCAAACTCTTTTCAGTCTCACCTTTTTGAGCAATGTGATCACGTAGTATCCATATAGAACTAGTGCAAAGGAGATGACTGACACAGCAACTGCAATCCCTTCACAAATACAAAAGTGCAAAAGATTAGCATTTTCATTTGCTGCCTTAACATATTGAATTTCAATTGCATAATTCATTAGTTAAGTTTACATACTTGTTACTGACATGCAGGGACATAACTAAATTCCGTATTCTTATACAGTTTGTTGTAATTAGGTACATACGTTTATTTAAGCTGATACAGGAACGATAAGAGCAGACTCCAGTTGCAATAAATCCAATGACACAGACCATTCCTTCAAGTGCCTGTAAAAGTAAATAGAATCATTCCATTAAACACGGTACTTTAACTGAAATAAACTCAATCAATAAGGTAAAACACATTCGACACTGTCCGGTATTTCAAAATGTTTGTAAAAATAATGTGAATGCAATAATAAAATAGAAAATATTAAAACCAAAGTCAAACTTGCCACTTGAAATATGAAAAAATACAGAGAACGATCTAAAAACTGTCGGTTTTCGTGATACTGTTCTGGTATTACAGTTTGAGGAGGTTCGACATGGGGACGTTTTTCATTAAGTGAATCTTTTCTTCCAGTAACGTTGGTGGATGACCGGTTTCGGTTCCGGTTCCGATGTGAGGGTCCTGCTTCTGCTGAAAGATTCTGCTCACCATCTTCTTCAATAAGATTAGCTTCTTCGTCGTCACTCCGACCCATTCCAACTGTCAACAGTGATGATGTAATATTTTTTTATAATTGTTTGATAGTTTTGATATTGAACTTAAATCTTGATCCTACATTACAGGTACAGTGGCATGTGGATGACAAATGACAACTTACTGACCGCTCAATAATTAATTCAGGCACCGGCGCCGAAGCCTGAAGTTGTGGGAATGAAAGGAATGAAATGCCTGTACTATACCAAAAAATATTGACAGCTCAATAATATACATTCGTTGAAGAATAGAATACGCCATGCTTTAGATATATATTAGTAAAAAGTAAACTACACGGCGTATATCGAATTCCAGAACTGATCACTTTTGTACACGTTCTTATATAGAAAGTAGGAAGGCTGATTTGGTATATGTAGATTGATTATAATATGTAATTAGTCCAGTTTGAAATATAAGTACAGTAAAAATATCTAAGACTTACCTGTACTACACAGTCGTTTGTGCTTTGTACTCTTAATATGGAGTAGCAGGATCATTCGTTTAGTATATATTCGGTTTTAACATAGGATTTCCAAAGTGTATATTGTACTTACATCTTGTATGTAAAATGTAAAATTGTGAAACTAATACTATTAAATAGCGAATTTGGGTATTGGTTTTCAATGGGATTCAACAGCGTGGAACTACCGTTCAAAATAGTTAACCTTTAAAAGTTATAGTATATAATTTCAATAAGTATAGTTGTATCTACTACGTTTATCATGCAATTTATACTTACTTAGGTTATTGTTAGTTTATCTTACTTCTGCCATAAGGAAAAATACAAAAGAATTATTTTATCTTGGCTTGTACTTCCCCACAGTTATATTGGTATTGCGGGTTCTAATCTAAAGTCTAAAGCAACCTTTTTCATACACAAAGCGAGAAGAAACTATACAATCGACGGAATGATCAGGGGCCGACCACAAACCACTTTGACAAAAATTCACAATTTTTATGATCCTATATAATATGACTCCGCACTGTCATTAGATTAACGACGGCGTAAATGACTATCTTTAGTATATGGGATGTAATTAGAATTTAGCTTTACCCATTGATCCTAGCAATGACGTCATTTGTGGATGATCCCTTCTGATTTCGTTTGTGAAGAATTAAAATAACTCATTTGTTTCAGCTAAAAACAAAATTCACCATCTACAAAAGTAAATTATATAATGAACTTGAAGATATGTCTGAATAAAACATTTTGCACCTTTTGAAAAGATTCGACGAAAGCATGTAAATAGAACATTTCACACTTTTCAAAAACATGTAAATTGAACATTTTACACTTTTCAAAAACATGTAAATTGAACATTTTACACTTTTCAAAAACATGTAAATTGGACTTATTACACAATTAATATTTCTGTTTTAAAAACATGTCAAGGGAATAAGACACATATTTTAGAATTTTTGAAAAAAGTGCGAATAGAACATTTTGCACACCTTTCAAGATAAAGTAAAATACTATAAGTTTTTATTTATCGCACTTAGAACTTTATGGAATAAGCTTATTTTAATTCTAACTCTGGGAGGAATGGTCTATTTCGATTCTTCACAGAATACATAGGCATAAACGGAAGCTATATTCTTTGACAACATTACCTGTCGGTGTCAACAAGTTTAACTGGGTAAGTACCTAAGTAACATGCATATATGTACGATGCACAATACACTACACTCACCACGACAGGGTGACAAGAAATATTCGCTTGTAGAGGATGACTGGAACTCAGGGACGGACTGGCCATAAGCAATTTCGGGCAATGCCCGATGGGCCCCCAATTCCTTATATACATTGCGTAAACGGGAGCTTGGGGCCCCTCGGCTCATCGTGGGCCCCTTAATCGCCAACCCTCGTCATTATAAATTCCCGGGCCCCATAGACCAACCAGTCCGCCCCTGCTGGAACTGGAACTGGAAGGATCGAAGGATGAGTGAATAAAATAAATAATTAACTGCTTCAAATTCCAATTACAAGCCGCATGAAAACCAAAGAAAAAGGCTGTCCAACATAAAAGCGAAAAGAAATCCGTTTCTTCAACTTCAACTGAAAACCTGAAACTGAGATACTACATTTCCGAAAACATAATTTTATCCAAGCGTGGGGGGAGCTAGGATACCTTCCCAACACCCCAGGAGGGAACTTTTTAAAATTATGTAGATAGGAGCGAGTATGAGAAATGGAAGTAGATGTGAGATTTCTTCATAGCTAGAGCTAGATCAACTTAATTTGTGTAAATGTCTCTACAAGGTGGATTTGATTTTTTCTTTATTATGCAATTTTATTTTGATTTTTGATTCCAGACATTTATATTTTAGTTAAGTTATTTTAATATTATTATTATTAGTATTTACATATTGCAATAAATTAACTTAAAGTTTTAATGTGGGCAAAATCAACAACTAACTGGGCCCAGTTAAATATAATTGATTTTTAAATAAAGCGAAAAAGCAAGTTAGTGAACTACTAATTAATTATGTAGTGTAAATATAATTGTACGTAATACTAGTTGCACTAATTCTATAGATATTTTTCATAAACTTAAAATGTATGTAATTCACATGATTAATTACACACGTACATAGGTAGGTACTTACAATCAAAATTAAATTACACACATGCTTATTGACACCGGTTTAATCTGAATATTTGCCTTCTTACAGAACTACTGAACTGTGTTTTAATTCAATAAATATTTCTCATTATTTTAATTGGTAATTTCTGAATAGATTTTCTCAACTTGGGCATCATGTAAAACTGGGGAAGATACAGTAAAATAGCTCCAGCGGACATGACGATTCCAAACCAGAAAGTGGCTAAGAATCCACTGATAAAAAAGTAAGTAACAAGTTGGACTCCCAGAATAATTTGAATGCAAGTACAGCTCCAGTCTGGATACACACGATGGGTCCTGGCACTTTGCTAAAAATCATTAAGTAAATTAAACTTCATTATGAAATGAATTCCTGATTATTTGTATTTAAAGAATTTCAAAATGTTACAGCAAATTTATGATGTTGATGTAGTTACATATCGTCTATGAATCATTATGAAGAACCAAAATGACCCATATCCATTTTTAGCTACAAACAATATCAGCTATCTACAAAAGTATTCAAATATGTCTTGAGAGCATTTGAGTAAAAACATTTTGCACCTTTCCAAAATCATTGAATTAGAATATTTTGCACCTTCTCAAAAACATTGAAGTAGAACATGTTGCACTTTTTCAAAAACATGGAATTAAAAGGTTTTGCACCTTTCCAAAAACATCGAATAAGAACATTTTGCACCTTTTCAAAAACATATGAATAGGACATTTTACGTGTTTCCAAAACTCCATATAAAAGCTTTACGCATGTTTGTCATTTTGTTTTTATGATATATTACATTTTGACTGTAGCTTAAATTGGATATGGGTCATTTTGGTTCTTCACAGGTGATAGTTTACACGGCTGCTAAGTGTAATTCTGCATTTATGCATAGTTACTAATAAATCTAGATATTTTATTGAAAGCAAGTAAGTGTATAAAATCCGTTTTAACCTGGTCAATCCCATGATCCAGAAAACCGCCTTGAAGAATTGAGAATGCGATGACGACCATGAATCCAATAATAGCATCTGAAATACGTATGTTTAGTTAAAACATGCATTTAGGTCTTTTTGATTTTTCACTGACGATCCTAATATCATTTTAAATTAAACAATCATTAATTGTGTAATAATCTTACGAAAGTTTTCATTGCAGAATGAAGAGAGGTCTGGATCAGCAATCGTGGCACAAATATAGAAAACAAGAAAAGCACCGGCTTCAATTCCCTGTTTCAAAATAAATCACAAAAATCACATTATCAAAAGATTTCCCAAACAAAATCAAAATCAATTCCTAAGCCCAGATGAAAGAGATTGTTTGTTAACGATGGACTTAAGTACGTAGGTATTGCACTCGCATTTTATTTTCTTTCTTAAATAATCAAAAACAAATCTCACCATCGTTACCATGACAATTCGCTTTGCACTGGCCAAGTGTTTTTCACAGTTCACTAAAGCCATACGCCGGGCCCGGGACATTCGAGTCAGCGAAGGTATTGGCGAATGAGACACAAGATCATCGATTGCTATCACAACTGATGTGGTTAATCGAGATGCATCAGCTGAATGAACTTTGCACATTCTACTTCCACTGGTGCCTGGCTGCGGCTGCAGCCGCTCACTTTGTTTATTATCCTTCGCTTCATCTGAAGTAGTAAGATTGGCATTGGTAGGGGACTTTTTAGAGTTTTCACCAAAATCAAGTAAAATATTATTAGTGGTCTTGAACTCGGAAGGGTCACACTTTGAACTTGCATTTTGGTCTGGATCGGGGTTTTCACAAGGATTGATTTTATAATCCATTTTTGGCGTATTATCACTCTGGCGCTCGCTCGTTCCTAATTCAGTACTTCACTTCTTTTGTACTCTCAGTTCCAATCTAACATCCCGACTGTGAACTGGCACGTCAATTCTTAAGTTAAAATCGTAATTCAGAATCGGCTATTAAAGTTAAAGGCCGTACATATGCAAATTAATTGACGTCACTGTGTTGTAACTATTTTCCTTTAATGGAAGGAAAGGCAAGGTAAAAATTTCCTGCCCTTCAATAATGATTATTAAACATAATAAAAGTTCTGCTATGATCTGACTTAATTTCTTACTATACTTAAGAATAATAATAAATCTAGAGACAGAATATCGCATATAATAATGTATTAAGAAATTAGGGACCGTCCACAAATGACATTGTAAAAAAATCCCCATTTTAGTACCCCGCGTCATCAGCTTAACCATTACGTAAATCTCTATCCTTAACATGCGATATCCTCAAAAGAGTCCAAGAGTAACCATTAGCCCTACTGATGAAGTAATTTGTGGACGATTCCCTATTAGTGTTAATAAAGACAAGTTTACAAGTGGACGTATATTAGCCTCACCGCACAGCAATTTATTTAGGTAAACTACGGAGGTAGCATAGTTAGGTCAAGCTTTCCGCACAGTCACCTCTTGTAGGTAACCTCAACGAAGAGATACCCCGCACAGCCTTACCTAAATTAAGAAGACCGAACGTGATTGGTTAATTCAACTCGCGGGTTCATGTTTGCTCAGAGCCAATGAACGAGAGTGTCAAAGATATCCTTGGTTGGGGGAGGGAAAAATACCGTGTGTTAAAAGCAGGACCTTAAGTTAGGTAAGACCCGCACAGCACGTCTGGCCTACGTAGGTAGGTATTTAGGTCTTGCCTAACGCATTTTACGTAGGTAAGGAGTTAGAGAAAATGACGCCCACTTAGGCTTAGGCACGGCTCTCCGCACAGCACCTAGCTAGGCTTTTTGCGGAGGTAACCTACGTAGGTCTGCCGTGCGGTGAGGCTATATGTCATTACATTTAAAACACTTCAGGTTTTTTCACTTTTCCTATACTGCCGACGGCTGACGGTATAAAGACGAGAAGACGACGACGTCACAAAATTTACAAATACAGTTAAATACACTCACTATAACATATTTTTGCTCCTCATGTTGCCTGTGAATGATGGTAAATGAGCGGCTTTTATGTGCATAGGTAATAAAATAAAAGCTTTATCTACAAATCTAAGTATATGATAATATGATATGAAATTATTCAGTTGTTAGTTGTTCTATTTTGTGTATGTAATAATTATTATTTGTGTAACTAATTATAAACTGTAGGGAATACTAGTGCCGTAATATTGTAAATTGTAATTGTAATTGTATTTTTTATAAAATTACAATTACAATTGTAATTGTAAATACAATTACAATACAATATCAAATTTATTTTCTGCAGTGTGTTCTGAGCCTTTGTTACGCTAAAATCGTGTATCTACATGATAGTTATCATGGTAAATATCAAGTCAGTAATTTAATCCTGATTAGGGGTCTAATTAAGGTTCCAAAAGTATAAATTACAATTGTATATTGTAATTGTATTGTAATTTACAATTACAATTACAACACAATATTAATTTACAATACAATACAATATTATTCTTACAATAGTTTTACAATATTACGGCACTAGGGAATACCAAATAATATATTTGGCCACAAATTCCTTGATTTCTTGGAATTGAGAAAGCCATGATTCTGTTCCACTACCACTGCCAGAGCCTGAAGATTCGTTTGACATTTGATAGTTACACTTGCATACTGAATTAGTCTTGTGATCTTTCGTAATTTGGACGGCATCATTCATAAACCGTTCTCTAAAAATATAATGATTTAACTTTGTCTCTTGTCTCAGAAACTATTTTGCCAAAACTAATATCGGCAAATATGCCATGTGGGGCTGGTAAAAAAGAACTAATGATTTTGAAATATAATATTTGCAATTTTAACTACAAGTTAACTCACAAATCAATAACTCGTATAAGTATACAGATAGTGGTATTTTCTTAAAACCTACTCGTGTGAGTGTAAGGAGTTTACAAAAATCTCTGAAAAAAAAGTTTTGAGTTTTTATTTTACGCTTAAAAGTATCTGTGCCTGTATGTATACACATACTATTCGTTTCGTAATAATAAAAAAATATTAGGTACACGCTCCGTATAAACCCTAACTGAAGTTCGTCTAAAAATCACCTGATGTTAACACCAAGTGAAGTCGATTTCGCTCTTCTGAAGTGCATCATGAGATGATTTTAGAATTTGGAGTCAAATACGATTTAGTTGCTAGGAAACATTTCACACTTGTGATATTTAGTAGTAGCCTAGGTGACGTATGCTAGAAATAGTGAGGTGAGTCGTAAGTGTTTATGAGATGATGTGCGACGCGGAGATGTACTGTCGTTGGAGTATTTAGGTGCTCCTCAACATTGAGATGTGTTGCGATTTTAGCATCAAGTTGCACTTTAAACTTACTATCTGATGCAATTCATGTAAAATTTTTAGTTGCTGTTCAACATTTAGATGCATTACCGACTTACAAGGAAAGCACACCGTATGGTACACCCAGATTTTAAAACCACATAGTGTAATCGATTTACCCACCTTAGTGTACTACAACGCTAAAACAACTCACTCGCATTTTGCGCCGTTCGCTCACAGTTGCCCGCCAAAGTTTAAAAAAGTCGATTTTTCGATTTTTTGCTGCCTCATAGATCCTACAATTTTCATCCGATTTTCGAAAAAATTGAATTTTTGGGATCTCCAGAACATTATCTTAAAAGTAATTTCTGGGTTTTCAAAAATTCGAAAATTTTCATTTTTTCCAAAAAATAATTAAAATAACCGTCTTTTTAAGGCCCTAAAAAATACCTACTTTTTTGGAAAAAATAAAAATTTTCGAATTTTTGAAAACCCAGAAATTACTTTCAAGATAATGTTCTGGAGATCCCAAAAATTCAATTTTTTCGAAAATCGGATGAAAATTGTAGGATCTATGAGGCGGCAAAAAATCGAAAAATCGACTTTTTTAAACTTTGGCGGGCAACTGTGAGCGAACGGCGCAAAATGCGAGTGAGTTGTTTTAGCGTTGTAGTACACTAAGGTGGGTAAATCGATTACACTATGTGGTTTTAAAATCTGGGTGTACCATACGGTGTGCTTTCCTTGTTAGTACTTAGATGCTGCTCAACGTTTAGATGAATGAGAGTTGATTTTAATATTCAAAATATGATGCATTACATAAAAAATCGTTAGATGCTCTTCGAAATTTAAATGCTCCCCTGTATTTAATAAAATATTTCTCTCAATCAAGACTCGAAAATAATCATTTTTTAGGATATATTTGTTATTTATTTTTAAAAAAATCAGTACCTAAGTAGTACCTATGTATAATAATTAAAACTTCACGGTTATTCCAAGGCTAGACGTTATCGATAACAAAAACGAGTTTCAATGAAGCATTCTGTTATCGATTTTCAAATGTAGTATGTGTGCCTTGTAGGGCGAATTGAAAATATTTTACATAGAAACCATTTTCACTTCCATGGTTCTGAGAATACAGGGAATAACAAAATTCGAAGAATTCTATACAATATTATAACAGAAAACGGTCCAGGCACGAATTTCTTCAATTTATTTTATAATTTGTATTGCTGTCCCCTAACTACGATTCTTTATCAAAATTTATCACAAATTCAGACAGAAATAGCGGACTCGGAGTTTTGATTTTAAGTTTTACGAAAATGAAAGAAAATGTAAGACACGTTATATGCTTAATAACTTCAGTTTTCCACCTCCGCACACCAACTGCAAACGTAATTTAACTACACTATACTACCTGGCTATGACTTTAAAACTCAACGTCCGCGGTTGTCAGTGCCAATCTACAAAAGATAATAATATCTCCAAGTCCACTGTCAGAGATTCGTAATCAACAATCATATTACATATTATTACAGTCAATTAAGAACTCCCATGGCAACACATTATGTGATAATGTAATTCATATTAAACTTTGTAGTCTTCTAAAATGCATGTGAGATCCTATACTGTGTTAGCTGCTTGTTGATTTTTAGAAGAATCTCACACGCATTTCAGAAGCGGCTCACTTTTTAGATGACACGAACTATACTGTGTTAGACACCTTTTGATTTTCAGAAGGACCTCACATGCATATTAGAAGAAATATATAAAGATAATAAAGAACTCGGCAACAAATATTATGCGACGTACCGTATTTCCTCTAATACTACGTAGGTATCTAATATTGTAATGGGGGGGGGGTAAATTCTTATGTAGATTGAATAGAACGCGCGTCTCTAATACATAGTAGGTATGGGTATGACCTAAACTTATCGTATATTAAGCTGAATCATGGTATTTAATTAAAATACCGTATATCATGTAATAATGCGCGGGCTTGTAATACTATGCGGGACTGATAGGTCGCTGTTTGAATAGTACACGTACCATTATAAGATATGTATTCAAAGCCTTATTTAGGTACCTATATACATTTCCCTACTGTGAATACTGTTATTAGATAACAAATCAGAGTTCTTGACGTTTCCTTTGAAAGTAAGCTTGATTTGTTTCGAATTTGAATAGAACGTGGATCTCTGAATGTACAAATAGAGAAAATACGGTAAATCATGTTTAAAAGGCTATAATTAATTCTAATTTGCATGTGAGATTCTTCTGAAAATCAAAAGGCGTCTAACAGAGTATTGCTCTCGTGTCATCTAAAAAGTGAAACGCTTCTGAACTGCAATTCAAAAGCTGATCGACGTTTGAAATTCATGTGCAGCACTTCTAAAACTCATTAAGCATTTAACACTGTTGGATCTGTATCATCTAATACATGAACAGCTTCTAAGTAGCATTAACATGTTTTGAACGACATGTGAGTTACATATGCGGGGCATCTAAATCTCATTATGTAACTGATTCATATTTACCAGGATCATCTAAAATGTGAGCAGCATCTAAATATTATTAAAGATTTTGAGCGACACATGAGTTACATGTGCGCTGCTTCTAAAAATCAATAGGCATCTGACCTAGTTTTATTAACGTCATCTCAAATTTCGAAAGCATCAGAACAACTTCAGAATTATTAAATGGATATCTAAACACTAACTGGCGTCTTTCTCCAAACCCAGATGAGCCTTTGATGTACCATAGTTCCCCGAATGCATCTTTCATTCTTCTGGTACTCAACTTAAACCACGTGATGCACTTTTAAAGAGATTTAGTTGACTTCAGACTTCAGCCTGAGATGTTTGTACGGAGCGTGTACCTACTTGTATCTAGGAAAAAGTTAAACGAGCCAGATTATCTCTCGCTTGATTCCTTGTAATGTTAATAAGTTAATTATGTCCACGAGCTCACTGCCCACGTAACTAAATGACTATGTTGTATATAATAAGAAATAAAATAAATCATAAATTTCAAAGCAATGCTCGAATTCGAATCTCATTTCGTTTGTTCCTACCAACTACTTTTCTTTAAATTAGATTTTGGTCTACTACAAGCTTATGAGAAAGAAAAGTTTTATGATTTAAAAATTGTTACGCTCAAAAATATTTATATTTATATAATAATTAAAAATATATGTGAGCGTATGTTATGATTAAGACGGACGGAAGAAACCCCATAGAAATAGTCCCTGTAGTTAAGATAGGCAGCAGTAGCAAGTAGTAAGTACTGGCCTATACTTTACAGGTAAATACAGATAACGCCAAAATGGTCATAGACCATAACCATGGCAGATCTCTACAGCGTAGAGATCTGCGGAAAATGCTGTGCTTTGGAAGCACTGAAGGAAAAGATAGTAACTAGGATGGAGTGACAGCCACGTGCAATTTAAGGACCTGAGATATTCTTACGGAGAAATAAATCTCACGCCGCTACGAGCGAGCATAAGGGAAAGACTTAATAGTGACCCTGGGTTATTCCTACAAGAAATTATATTTACGCTTACGGAGCGAATTAAATAGAAAGTTTAATTAAGCTTACAGAGCGAACTTAGGGAAGATACAGTCACCCAAATAAATACCCAGACGAAGGAAGTTCTGAACCCGTCCGGCTCAGTCATAACCTACAAGGTAAAATATAATTTGTTGAAATAATTATTCGTACGGCGAATTCGGTAAACGCTCCCTTTTGTTTTATTGAAACATTTAAGTTTCTATTGATTTCAAAGTCTATTTCATTTTGGGCTACGTGCCATTAAAAGTAAAAGTATAATTATTGTTTAATAAATATAGGGCTGTATAAGACCTACATTATATAGTTTCATATGTGATTGCATCTTGGTTGACAGGTTGATATTCGCATACAAATATATAATGTATATTATAGATATTTTTAGTTTATTTAATATCATATATAGTCATAGTCATTGTTGGGAAAACGCATAGGCCCTCCCCACCCATAGATTCATATATGCAAAGCAGAGTGCTCGCCATATATGCTCCATAAATCCCTCCTCATTGTCAAGCATATAACTTATCTCGCCGGGCCGGTCCTGAGATACGAGAGAACCCCCAAGTAAAGTATCTTAGTCGCCCGATTCCTGATTCGGATTTAGAAGACCGCATTTAAATCCCTATCACTTAAAGCATGTATTAGGGTTATATACTCAATTTGCCTTGTATTACTTCTATTTAGTACATTATTTTTGATATTTCCTATATATCTCTATGGTATGCACTTGTTTTAGTCATTATTACATTGTGTATACATAGTATGCTATTAGGCTGGCTGATTTACTTTATATTAAATAAGTCAATAATAACGCAAATTTTTGTTATTTGGGAGTTTTTATTGTTAAATTACAAAAAGGCAAGACTCATCTCGCTGTTCTTTTTATATTTTCCCGTGGTGATGTAAGTGTACGTTAATTTTAAGTTTTAAAGCACAATATTTGTAATACCAATGGATTTATTAAAGACCTCATAATTATTATAGAATCGCGCTTTACTCTTTACGAATTATTACCTCACTAACTTCTGTGTACAGCTTTCCCACAATTTTCTACAAGAGATATGTTTACAAGATCAAAGCTTATTTAACCGCTGTAGTTGTAATTCTGTAAAATATTAAAATTAAGCATTAGCTAAAAGTAAGCTGATAATCGAGTCAAAAAAACTTTGATACATTGTGAGGACCATTGTTTTGTCAACGTAGTAGGTTCCACCGCACAAATAGGATTTCATTGGTTTGAGTGTAACGAGACACCGAGACCAGTATTTTCGTTTCCTTGCAGTCAGATTCTCAAGTTGAGTCTTCCATTCGTGCAGAAGATCAATTAAGCCAGAAGAGGCGTCTGCTGTTGCATTACCACACGTAAATATGAACAGAAAGGACATCGCGGACTGGACTTCGCTGATAAGCGCCACCAGTCCCACCCACTTGATCGTCATATAAACACTTGACACGAATGTCAAGCCCAGCAGGAGCTTCCCGTAGGAAGCAGGAATGCCAAAAATGTCCTGACAATCTTTCAGCATTAGCATGATTCGAAAGTAGAGCTTTGTTTTCAGTTTCCAAATCCAAATTTCTTCTTTGATTACTTTTATTTGTGTGCTTTTTGAGCTGTAATATTAAAGTGCGTTGGTATTTTTAAATATGACTTAATTTGATTGAATTTACAATACCTATCCAAAAATCAAGATAAATAAAAATAAAAATATTTACTAACGTCATTCTTATCGTTATTTATCAAGTTTTCAATAAACCTAAGCTCCGCTAAAAGTTCCTGCCAGGTACGCGCTAACGGAATAATTGTAAATGATATCGCGGGACTAGTTGAAAGCCAGAAAAGGCCATTTTAGCCTTGACATACCATTGAGAGGACGAGAATGAAAACATCTGTCAGGTTTTTATTAAAAAGTATCCCCAGAGTAGTAGCAGTTGGACTGAGCAGAACAGATACCAGGAAATCAGGTGACATTGGGTTCGTGAGATAATAAATCCCAAGCAGTAACCCTGCAGTTGAGCAGCTGTAGAACATTCTAAAGAAAAACCAGCCATACGAATTAGCCCTCGCCGACGTATTGGCATCTCGTAGAACGTATTTTCCTGCGAAATATTTTTTTAAATGTTTTACAAAATACTATGCTTCTGTAACAAATGAAATAAAATAAATATGACAGCTGCGTTTGTTGATAAGGTGGTTATTAACTAAAACAAAGTGTGAATTAAAAATTGTCAAAAGTAACTTATAGTCTTCTCTATATGATCCATTAAGGACAAGACTGTAGCAGGGAGTTGGAGCCCAGTGCAGATAAATGTTATGTGATTGCAGTGGACAATCACCCAGAACTAAATTATTAATAGCGAGTACATTTTTATAAAGCTACTTGCCCTGCTGTCCAGTTGGATTTTCAAGAATTGAGAACAGTAAAACAGGAAATGTCCCGTGTTTATGATAACGTTGGTGGCATATCAAAATGTTTGGACTTTGGTGCACTTTGTGATTTAAGGGCGACATTTAACGTCACCCCATTTAAAAAGATGCAATGCCAGGACGTGACCGTACTGAAATACTTTTTAAATACAATTATAAATTGCATTTGTCAAAACAATAAACTTTTCTTCTCGTTTTAGTGGCTTGATCACAAGTAGAGTGGAAAATAAATTTAAAATACTCTTGCCAAGTTTTTTGTAGTGGACAAATGCTGAGGTCAGGGGTAAAATTATAAGTTTTTTGAAAATCATTATGTACAGATTAATACTTCACTTCTATAAAACTCGAAAATTTAGGAATGTGTAGCACTCGTATTTATTTTTTTTACGGTTTTTAGTCCTATTTAGAGGGTAGCTGTTTTAAAATTAAGGCACTGATTCTAAAACTGACATTGTTTAGCTATAGTTTAGCTGCTAGATCGGTAAAGCATAACCAAATAGTACAATTGACTGATCTGATCCAAATCGTTAAATTCTCTACATTTACTGGCAATTCTAGTCCTCAAAACGACAAACCACTGGAATTGATTCACACCAATATTAAACGGTGGTATGAAAATCCAGTATCAATACCATCATTGAAGTTAATAAATGTTAAACATGTGACAATAAGTTTAAATCCAAAACTTAGACACTACTGTAATGGTCAAATGAGAAGTGATAAATCATATTATGATATTAAAAATGGAAAAAGAAATTTATAAATTATTTATCTGAATGTGATTGTACCTAATTCTACTTATGTGTGACACAAATATTATGTCAACAATATTGGACGAATACACAGAAAATGCCTTTGTGCACGCTTTCCTACTAAAGACTAAACAATAAAAATCAAATGAAAACTCGAGGATAACAAAGGCAGTAATAAAGGCGGCCAAGAGTTTTTTAATGCAACAATCAACAATATGAATTGTGTGCATAGGTACAAAGCTGATCGTAATAGGCAAATTAAACAAGCCAAAAAAAATTCAATCAAAAAATTCAATCAAAAATCAACAGTGGAAAAATAAATGATTTGTACAAAATAGTGTCCTAAGTATGTGGTACAAAACAAAAAGTGTCTGAAATCATGCTTAATGAGAATAACAATGACAAAGCTCCAACATAGGACAAAATTATTAGGCATTTTTCAGAAATTAACCGACGTTATGAACCAATAACATCCCAAAGTAGCACTTCCAACAACCAGAAGGAGGATAACAGCTAAGTCATAATTTTAAAAGTACACGGCTAGGCCGAAGGCTTACATCTAACCTATCATAAAAATTGGTCTCTGTGATACTAGCACTCATTATACTGTGAAACAGGATGACTGGGAAAGGACAAAAAGCTGGTACAAGTCCAGGTTCTACGCCGGACCCGTTAGAAGCAATAATGAATAAATTGGCTATACTGGATACCATTGAATCAAAAATTGACAAAATTACTTGAGATCTAGAGACGACAGTGACAAAAGCAGTAACGTCAGCTCTAGCAGAAATCAACAATAGATAAAAAAAAAAGATAACAGAATAAATAAAATCAAAAACAAACTGATTTCAATCGACAAGAATATTGCAGCTGACAAGTCGTACGTAGTACTTTTTGGAATTGCAAACACAGAACATCCCATTGGAATAGCACATTAAGTAATAATGGAAACTATGGAGGTCGACGACGTCAATATACTAACTGCCAAAAGACTGAAAAGCAAGGACGGAGAGGAGTCGCCTGTACTAGTTGAACTTTGTAACACAATTGCAGCAATGGAAATTCTGAGTAAAAGTAAATCTCTTATTAGGTCAAAGTTCAGAGTGAGTGACATCGTTTCAAAAAAGAATAAGAAGTAAAACAGGAGTTGGTGATTTACGTTAAAACACTAAAATCCCTTAACAATCGTGTAAAGATTAACGGTTTTAACAAGTGCATAGGTAATGACGAGCAGTTTATTTTAGAAAGAACTAAACTTAAGAAGTACGATCACTAGAAACCAAATTAATCAGAACTAGAACTGCATAGTGGCACAAAAAAGGATAACCATTAAAAATATTGAATTTTCTTTGGCCTCGATTTAACTATGTAAGAATGTTTCAATACATATCCAACTTTAACTAAATCTAACTATATAAAACTTGAACAATGAGAAAACGAAATCATAGAGCTAATCTAAACATTTGTTAATAAACTGCGAAAAGTGTCTTTAAAGTTTAATTTCAACATACCATAAGTTTAATAAAAACTATATAATACTTTGTAATCCTTGAATAATTATTATTTGATACAAAATAATTTAAACCCAAATCCACAAAATTGTATGCAACTAGAAATCAACTTATGTTTAATGATGTAACCTCCAATTCTTACTTAAAAAATTAGCAATGTACAATTTCCTTATTACCTAATCCTAATTGCAGAATATTACATTTGTAAAACTTTTTGCTAACTTTGTGTAATGAGTGTTTTCGCCTTCAGGCACAATAAAGTCAATCAATCAATCAATCATCATTCTAAAGTAGCAGTGATGAATTAACTGCGCCATTGCAAGTAATTGAATTAACTGTAATTAAAAAGTTCGATAAACTAAATTTAAAAAAGGCAAATGTACCAAAAGGCCTACCTACACAACTGGTCATGGAACTAGGATTTTTAATTGCAACAGCATTAACATTTACGTACAATTTTTCTCTTAAAAATTGTGTATAACCTAGTTCCGAGGAACCATAACCAAGTTAGTATTGAAAATACGAGACCACTTTCCCAAACAAATATCTATGGAAAAATACTGGAAGGGTTTATATTCGACAAACTTTATAACAAAATAACTGACAAAATTTCATTAAATTAATTTGAATCCATTAGAGGCGCCTCAACTACTTACTATGTAGTGAACCTATTTGACTGTGTTAATAAGGCATTAGATGCTTATAGAAAGTACGTAATAATAGTGCTCTTAGCTTTGACAAAAGTTTTGGATTTAGTGGACTATACTGTACTGATAAAAGAATTAATATTAATGGGAGTTAAAAAGTCTGATGTTGAACAGATGGAAAATGTTTTGTTTGAAATAAGCCAGTGTGTGAGAGATGGTGATCTGATGTCAAATCTAACATGCATATTTAATTGCACCCCTTAGAGAACGTAGCTATCTCCTCTACTATTTGTCATTATTATAAATAGAATATTAAGCAATTTTTGATGAAAAATATCAACAATATGATCAATTAGAGAAGGCTTTATTAAAGGGATTTGTTGATGACTCAACTTAAGCTGAGTGTGGTGCTTATAGTGATCCACCTAAAATGCAGGAATACCTAAATAATATAAGCATGTGGGTTCGGGAGCTTGAAATGCAGTTAAATTTCAATAAATGCTGTGCTATTTTTATTGATTTTTCTAGAGGAAGTAAGTATAAAAAGCTGGAATTGAAAATAAATAATGTAGTGATACCTACAGTGAATAAAGCTAAATTGTTAGGTGTCATGATTAATGACAAAGCAAATTGGCATGACTAAGTTGAATACATGGTAAATAAGGCAGCTAAAAAATTATATATATTAGGGAGCTCAAAAAATAAGGCACTAGTAGAACAAACCTATTAACAATTTATAAAACGTATGTTAGAAGTAATGTAGAGTACGCTTCTCCAGTGTGGAGCCAAGCAATAAATGTGAATAACGTGTCAAAAATTAAATTGTTAGAAAAGCAATGCCTGGCAATTATTGCGAATAAATATGTTTGTTATAGAAATTACAAAGCTGTGGCCAAAGAGCTAAAATTAGATTTAATTGAAGTAAAAATTAAAAACCTGTTAGTAAACTTCGATAAAAAATAATTAAATCACCTAGATTTAGCTTTTAGTTAAAACCGTATGAACGAGTAAGCATGAGACCAGCCAGCGATAAAATTTATTATACAATAGTTGAATGTAGAACTGAAAGGTACAGAAAGTGTACTTTGCCTTTAATCATAAGAATACTTAAAAGGTAATCCTCAAACTTAATCTATACATTGTGTATCTGATTAATCTTTTTATCCACTGCGCTTTCTAACTTGACGCGTGGGCTCCATTGTTTTTCCTGAATAAATTAAATAACTATGTAATATAGAGAATAGGAAATAATATAGTCAAAATCAAATTGTAATTCGAATATTTCTATCGTAATTTTCGGTGTACTATTTACATCGTCAGCGAAGCAACTTTGTGTTGATTGTGCGTATGTACATTCTAATTCCTAAATCTTGAATAAAAAAAACAATAAAAAAACCAATAATAATAACAAATTCCTTACATCGTCTATGCTGATGTTTTTACAATCGAATTTCTGATTAATTTCAAAATGTAAATGCTTAAAGGGTCATGTCATCCCTAAATAACGTCTCTTGCAGGTTCATTGGGTATGTTCTGATATTAGTGACACGTCAGGTTAAAACACCCGTTTACTTATTGAATAAGTAATAACTTAAAGAAGGGGACGGGGACGGGGTCCGGAGATGTTGATAATTTAGTTAGCATCATTTGTAGACAATCCTTGACAAATGTATTAATGACTTCAGTTTGTCCCAAAAGCTAGCTAGATTTAATATAGACAAACATGCAATGTAGGGCTCTTAAAACATATTAAAATTTAGAGTTTGAAATGTAAAACCAATTCCAACAACAATTTTATTACTAATTTATTAATCACAAATATTGAACAAAATGTAATATTTGCATGAAGCTCTTCTATTTGTATAGGTAAACAGAGTCTACAGAATTCCATTACAATGAAATTGTGGTTTTTACAATGGTTACTGATTTTACGATCGGCCTGGTTCTAATAAAATTGTAATGCTATTTACGTTAGACGAGCTGGAATTTCCCTCGCTTGATTTCAAGTTATTTGAATCATATGATAATAAGTAAGAGTCTACAGCTACCAGAACTAATTTGTATATATATAATAATAATTTATTCATTTTGTCGATTTGGCCGCAGCCCATACAACATTGTTTAGATATATACAATTAGAGATTTACAAAATTATTGTTGGTCCTTGGTTAGACCATGTCGGTTAAAGGTAAAATATGTTAATATGATAAGCAGTTATTTTAGTTTATGTAATGCCTAAAAAGTAGATCATGATTTAAGATATATTAAATACAACCATGGCAATCATGTATGCTTAAATTGTTAAAAATATTCGCAATAATAAAGTATGCACAGTTGAAAGTGTTAAGCTTCGGACGACGATTCAGCTTCTCTTGGCCAGAACCACTCGAACAAAACCGCTTTCCATCAAGATCATTTGCCTTTTTGGTCATCAATTACTGAAGTGAAGAATATGTTATATGAAACCACCAGTGCTAAGTTTTAGTAAAACACCCATTGAGGACGCTACGGATCTGAGCCAAGGGTACAAAGGGACAATTCTGAAGCACAAGCGCGGAGCAAAGCGAATTACGGGGGCAGGACAGAAGCATAGGCACTGAGCAGAGAGTTACTGGGGCAATACGGGGGCAATACGGGGGCAATACTGGAGCACTAAGCAGAGAGAGTTACGGGGGCAATACTGGAGCACTAAGTAGAGATAGTTACAGGGGCACTACTGAAGCACTGAGCAGAAAGAGAGCCACGGGGGCAATACTGAGACACAAGTACCGAGTATAGCTAATTATAGATTAAATACTGAAGCACACCCACAGCAGAACTAGTTACAGAGGCAATACTGAATCACAAGCACTAAGCAGAGCAAGATACGGAGGCAATACTAGAGTACAATCGCTGAGCAGAGGAAATTGTCATATACTTACTGAAGCACAGCCATCGATAATGTTTGCATATTAAATTGCGTAATAGTTAGTTGCAGACTCAGACTTGAGACTTGGAGGGTTTACTCTTCATCAATACAGTTGTAGAAGAAGTTCCGAATTCTTATAGCTTCGTCCCAGAAGTTAAAGATCAGTCCAAATCCTTCAGTGTCATGGTATCTTTTGAATATGTCAGGCACTAGGCTATCTCTTGTCGGTTTGGAGTTTGAGAGTCTTTTCAAGAATTTGGTCCTTGGCGGTATATAGTGCGGGCAGTTGAGCATTATGTGAAAGACATCCTCTACCTCCCTTCCACATAGGTCACAGTCAGTTGCTTCTGTACGCTTCCATACTTTGTTCATGCCATTAAGGTTGCTCACTTTTCCTCTAATTACTATCCTAGGTAGGCCTGTTCTTAGGTTTAGCACAAATTTTGTTAGGTTCCAGGGCAAGTCTAAGTCAAAATATTCGGATCTAAGAGCTTTTGTCTTTATGCAGGCAAAGTGTTTCAGTGTGTTGCTGCTTTGCATTCTGCAGACATCATTGTTAATACAGCTAAGTTTATATTTTTCAATCATTTCAGACTTGTGCTTTGTTAGGTATTTCGTACTTACATTCTCGAGATCGATTTCAAGTGATGCTTCAGCAAACAGATTATGAACTTGCAGCTTCCAGTTGTAACGGGGGTCTGTTGTTTTTGTCTTCAGAGCTTCAAGATAGCAATTCTTTGTAATGCTGCTGTCTTCTGCATTAGTGGCTTTTTCTAGAAATCCCATCAAAGCTTTAAACAGTTGCAGCTTAATGTTATCAGCTCCTGTTTCTAGGCGAAGAAAAAATCCTGGTGTCAAGTTTGAGCTCCCTGTTAGGCGTCGGAGGAACATGGTTTGAAAAGTTTCAAGTTCTTCACAGTAACGGAGCCCCCATATAGGGGCCGCATACATCAGTATCGAGGTAACCAGGGACTGGAAAAGTCTGAGTTGTATGTTAATGTCCTTTATTTTGGCTCGGTAGAAAAGTTCAAACAATTTTTCCTGTGCGGCTCTTGCTTTGTTAAAGAAGTGGTTTTTGGCTTCATTAAAAATGCCGCTTTGAGTGAATGGGACTCCCAGATAAACATATTTGTTGACTATTTCCAGCGGCTGACTCTCCCACTTAAATTTTGTTGAGTTACTTAGCTTATTGCCTTTTCGAAAAATCATCACTTTTGTCTTTGATAGGTTCACTTTGAGGTCGTTGTCTTTAAAAAAAGTGCTAAGAGTGTTGATTTGCCTCTGTAAGTCTAGTTCATTGGATGCAAGAAGAATGATATCATCAGCATATAGTAGGATCAGAATTTCTAGTGTGAACATCTGTGTTCCTTGGATGCCGCTTTTTTGGAGTATTTCCGTTATTTTGTCAATGTAAATGGTAAAGAGAGTTGGGGACAGTAGTATTTGTATATATATAATATATATACACAGTTAATCACAATAAGCAATATATTATTATGGTTTTCAATTTTGAGGCAATGCAAAGCTCTTATTTCGTTTGTATGTATGGTTACTCAAAGTTATATTATATTCCTTTTGCCTAATATTATTTTTACTTAATAAACTGCGTTGAATATTTTTATTATTTCAACATTCCATGGTAATTAGATAATTGATTCATTCCTTTTTGAATTTTATACTTATAAGATGTTTCTAGACTGACTGATTTATAATAATCATGCTTTGAGTTAGAAAATAATAACAAAATTATTGTAATTAGAAATTAGTTGTAAAATTTCTAAATTACTTGTTCCTCTATACGGCCTAGTATGGTTCGATTTTTTAATAATGTTTACATTGAATTGTAGAGTTTTAATGAAATACGTTAGAAGATTTCAATACGTAGCACAATATGAAAATAATGATATATAAGAATGCTCATTTTAGACATACCAAAATTATGTAGGTAGATACCTTACAATCAATAGATGTGTTTAAGACACATTATACGTTGACTAAACGTTAATTATGCTTAATTTATAAATAAGTGTTGAATAATGTGAAACTTAATTTAATTTAAATTTAAACGTGTTTGAGTGTAGCTGCGGACCAGTGGTCAGTTAGTTATGCATAACATTTAAAATTGATTTCTACGGAGCCTTTTTCCTTTGTTTTTCAAGTTTAATAAGCTATAACTATATACACATTAAATACTCATCTTCTTTTGCTTCTGCTGTTTTCAGCTATAACTTTCAAATCATGAGGTTATTGATACAGTATAACGATGTACAAGTAACCAGTAACAATATAATTTAAAATCAAGGATTAGCTAGAAGCAAGCTAATAATCGAGTCCACAAAACTTTGATACATTGTCAGGACCATTTCTTCGTCAACGTAGTACGTTCCACCGCACAAATAGAATTTGATTGGCTTGAGTGCGACGAGACACCGAGACCAGTATTTTCGTTGCCTTGGAGGCAGGTTCTCGAGTTCAATCTTCCATTCGTGCAGAAGGTCACCTGAGTCAGAATAGACGTCTGATGTTGCATTAGCACACGTAGATATGAACATAATAGACGTCACGGACAGGACTCCGCCCATAAGCGCCACCAGTCCCTCACCTTTGATCATCATATAAACACCTGACACGAATACTGAGCCAAGTATTCATTTACCGTAGGAACCAGGAAAACCCATAATGTTCTGCACCTCGCTCAGCATCAGCAAGATCTGCGAGTAGAGTTTTGTTTTCCGTTCCTACATCCGCACTTCTTTTTTCATCACTTTTATTTGTGTGTTTTTCGAGCTGCATATTTCCAATATTATAAGACAAGTAAAACATATAACAATATTTAACTAAAAATCGTTATTAGTAATAATTAAAACATTGACAAACGTTATTCTTATTTATAAACGTACCTGAGCTCCAGCAAAACATCTTGGAGTAGTAGACAACCTGGAACAGTTGTAAATGATATTGCGTGACCAGTTGCGAGCCAGGAAAGCCCATTGTAGCCTTGAAATACCATAGAGAAGACTAGAATTAACACATCCGTCAGGTTCCCATTAAAAAGTATCCCCAGAGTGGTAGCGGTTGGACTAAGCAGAACAGATGACAGGAGATCAGGTAACATTGGGTTAGTGAGATAATACATACCCAGCAGTAACCCTGCGGCGGAACAGCCGTAAAATATTCCGAAGAAAAGCCAGCTATAAGATTTGGCACTCGCCGGTGTTTTTGCATTCCTTCGAACGTATTTCCCTGTAGGAAAATTTATGAAACATTTTTTGTAAATATACAACATGCTGAATAAATTCAAAATGAAAAATACAGGTGAAATCTGTTGCTAGGACTGTTGTTAACCTAAAGAAATTTTATTATAAAATAGGTAAATAGTAACTCTCAATCAACTTCAGATGGTCCATGCCGGACAAGACTGCAGCGGGAAGTTGGAGCCCAGTCCAGATAAATGTAACGTGATTGCAGGGGACAATCGCCCAAAACCAAATCATGAATAGCGAGTACATTTTCATGAAGCTGCTTGCCCCTTTGTTTAGCTGAATCTTCAAGCATTGAGAACAGACGAATAGAAAATAGCCCGTGTTAATAAGCACGTTGCAAGCGTAGCAAAATTTACGAGCTTTGCTGGGCTTTGTGATTTTAGGCCGATAGTTGACGTCATCCCATTCAAATGGATGCATTGCCAGGACGTGGCCGAACTTAAACCCTTTTTCAATACAACTAACAATCGCATCCGTCAAAAGAATAAACTTTTCTTCTCGTTTAAGTGGCTTGATCACAAGTAGAGTGGAAATATTATTCAAAATACTTTTTCCTAGTTGTTTGCAGTAGGCAAACGCTGAGGTCAGAGGTAAAATTCTTAGTTTCCCAAAAAACATTTTGCACACTATAATAATATTGATCTTAAAGCAGAAAAAGTAAAAACAAATGTTTTTTAATTTTTTCTTAATATTTCTGCGATGTTTAACGGGACACTATTTTGGCCGGCTTGTCCATTTCGAGGGTTTGCAAGTTTTGCATAGATTTATACTGCTATAGTAGACAGTCCTTTGTATTTATTCTATTGATGCATTTATAATTGATTTTTGCTGCTTGAGGGGCTGTCAGTAAATAGTGTCATCCGCAGGGTCAGTGAATCTTTTGTAGTATTGGCAAAGCGTCATATTGAAAAAATTGCAAAGCTTGAATGATTGCATGGTGTTGTTAGGGGGGAAGAGTTTTAAAACAATAATAACCCCAATAGCACAAGACGAGTTTTATACTATCCACAACTGGTCTGTGTGGTCCAAAACTCGTACATGTAGAGAAGACGATATTAAAACGACCCAAAGACGTATTTGGGACTAAGGGTGTTTCGAAAAAAAGATGTAGGCGGGATTAAAAAGGTTTATACTAAACGTCCCCCGGACAAGTCTAAACTTGGTTTAAAACTCGTCTTAAACTCGTCGTTAAAAGTAGTGGGCGTAATTCAAAAGTCCGTCCTAAACGTCTACCGGGCAAGTGTGAAACACGTTTAAATATTGGATTAAACTTGTCTTACCACATAAAACAGTTTCCTACATAACATCGTGCTGCATCAGCCATTTTAGTCTTTCTGAAACTTTTATGGAGTCAACAAGTACTCCTGAAAGCTCAAATTTAAAAAATCTTAAATCATTCAAATTTTAGCTATAAAGGGTTAATGTTTTCCACCTCACAATCAATTTGCAAGATTTTTGTTTGTTTCAGTACACATTATTTGTGCTAAAATGTTTTTACAGTGTTTTTGTGATTAGTGTGTTACGTGTTATACACAGGTGGGTAGGTGTGTAAAACTTACATTCACCATAATATATACTGTCAATTTATATGCTTTAAATATTTAAAATAAGTTGTGTATGTGTGTTGTAGTTGTGCACAACAGCCAGAAGTTGTAAACTATTTTTTAACTAAGTACATTGTGTATTGTGATCAAGTGAGTAGATTATTTTCCTCAAATACAATGTACAACTTGAAGTTGTAATTCACAATTGCGTGTGTTAACATTAGAAGATGTCGCAAGGATGGAAAGTGAATGAAAATGAATGAGTATGATGTTAAATGAATAAACCGAATGAATACTGTAGTAAAATAGAAGTTTGTAGTTCACTAATAGTTAAAATTATGTAAAAGAGGGAAGGGGAGGGGAGTGCGACGAGTTGGTCCTAAACTGGCACAAAAAGTTGGTCCTAAGCTGGTCCACTTCGCACCAGCTAACAAAAACACGAGCTGAGCACGTGTCCGGGATGCGCATAATCTTCTCCTACAGACGTATTATACTGGACATTTTCCAGAAGTTGTACGAGTTGCGGACAAGTGGGCGTCAACTAAAGTTTAGGTCCACAGTACGTTTTAAACTCGTTTTGTGCTATTGGGGAATTTTGACGGCATCATTTATGAACTATCCCTAAAAAATATAATTTAGATTCCAATTTGTCTCAGAAACTATTTTGTGAAAACTAATATAGGCGAATATGCGATGTAGGACCAGTAAAGAGGATTTAATAATTTTAAAATGAAAAATTAGCAATTTCAACTATGTAAAATTCAGTTCACAAATAAATAATCTATACTAATAAACAGAATGTGGTATTTTGTTGAAACCCATTTTCAAGAGGGGAGCAGTTTTCAAATGTATCTTACAAATAGGTTTTAGTTTTTACGCTTAAATTCATAGCTGGGCATTTTATTTGCACTCGAACTTTACTCGTTCGAGCGCATGTAAAGTCTTTTGGACTCAAACTCCACTCGCTTGAGTGCATTTAAAAATGTTTTCACTGGAACGCCACTAAACTTAAAGCATTGTCATCAGTGCAATATTATCTTCAATCCACAGTGTGAGCGCAACTTTTTTGCGACATTCAAATACGAAAAATACATCGTTGGTGTGGCGCAAAGTTCAAAAATCGTTGCTTTCTGAGCACAGTTGAGGTGCGCTCCGCTCCGCTCCCTTGAGTGTAAAATCTAAATTCCTTGCACTCGCACTTCGCTCAATGAGTGAAGCGGTGCGGAGTGTTGCACTCTACTGGTTGAGTGCGCCAAGCTATGCTCAAAGGTATATCTTCTGTGAACTGTGAAGAACCAAAATTACCCATATCTAATTTAAGCTACAATCAAAATGAGCTAGGTACATATGTTATATAAAAACAAAATGAAAAAAATGCGTCAAATATTAGTTTTAACAGTTTTTAAACAGCGTAAAATGTTCTATTTACATGTTTTTGAAAAGCGTAAAATGTTCCATTTACATGTTTTTGAAAAGTGTAAAAATGTTCTATTTTCATGTATTTGAAAAGCGTAAAATGTTCTATCAACTTGTTTTCCAAAAGTGCAAAATGTTCTATTTAAATGCTTTCAAGACATGCTTAAATATTTTTGTAGATAGTGGATATTGTTTTTAGCTACAAATGGATATGGGTCATCTTGGTTCATCGCTGACGATATGTCCCAACACCCTACTGTATGTATATACCTACATACTATTCGTTTAGTAATTTAAACCAAATTTTGCATGTTTCCAGGGAGACGTTCGACGAGCAGGATGATGCTCGCTCGCTTGGTTTGTAGTAATGTTAATCATGTCCACGAGCTCACTTACAAAATTAGGTACCTATGTAGATTAATGAGAAATAAAATTAATAACAAATATTAATTTCAAAGCAATGTTCGCATTTCATCTTGTTTGCACATTTCCTTAAATAAGATTTTGGTTGACAACAAGCTTCTTGCTTGCAATAAAATTATACACATAATCAGTTGGCCTTTTTTTACCTATATTAAAAGAATTGCTTTAGATATTTCTTAGATTGCAACATAATATAGTGTACTGATTTTAGTCACTATTCAATTTAATACATGGTATGCCATTAGGCTGGCTGATTTATTCAATATTGACTAGAAAAATTGAAGTACACTGATGTAAGAGAGTAATTGTGAAATTACAAAAATATATAATTGGCCCCACAGTTCTTTTTATATTTTCCCATTTTAATGAAACTGTACGTTTCAATTTTAAATTTTGAGTTTTAATGAGTTACGTTACAAGATTTTATGATAAGTAGTAACACAAAAATTTACTGTGTCTAGATGAAAGCTTGACTTATATACTAACATTACCATTAAATTGAAATTTTTTTTAATGATTTGAGCTTTGTGCATAATTCATTACTGTTTCCTCCTAAAATTCTAAGTGAGGCCAACAGAGTCTTTTGTTAAAACTACAATACAAAATTCAATAGAAATAAGTGGCTTGGAATTTTTTATCATTGCCATAAAGTAAGTAAGTAAGGGCTTTATTGTCATATTTCACACAGCGAATAAATACACTGATTTTCGGGAACAGACATTTATAATATATATCTAAGACTACTTAAGTAAAATTATTATAGTTAAATATAAATATTATTACGATTGTTAATAAGCCATTTGCTTAACTCAAATTGAAAGTTCTTTAGATTGTTTTGTTTATGAATACTCACAGGTAATGCATTCCAAATAGATACAGCTCTATACTGATAAGAAGTATGGTAGAACGATGATTTCCGTAAAACATGAAGTTTAAAATTATTTCTGAGTGATCTTTCTCTAGTGTCCAACACTTCCAAAATACAATCAAGTTTCTCATTTTGCCTAATAAGAGTAAGCGTGGATGACAATGTAACATATATAATTCGTTCAGAAATAGTTAACAAACTATACATCTCATACAACTTACATAAATCAACATTGACCCCTATATGTTGCTTAAGGAACCCAAGCTGCCTGTTCGGTATTGAACCGAAACTTAGCCAATATTCATAGTAGTTTTTTCCTGAAAGATTTAAGTTTATTCGATTCTACGTAGTAAATAGTTTGTAGTTCGAAATGCCACCATTTACCGTTGTAATATTAATATTAAGTGTAATATTACGGCTTATCCATAGTTTCTAGTTGGCATCGACCAGATGTCCCATATCTGTACTTTAATTTACCTACAAAAGTAATTAATTTGTGTTTTCCTTAATCTCTACATTCTATGTAAAGTCGGCCGCATCGGTCGCCTCCACTTCTATTCATTAATTTAACTCCTGAGTTCCTTCAATAGCTCAGCCTTCAACTTATGTGAATAACCAAATTCTAGAATTATTTACCGATACTACTTATCAGGCTGACTCTAGTCAGCCTTGAACCAAACTCCTGATTTGTCGTGTTAACTTTTAACTTGTAATAAGTTTAGTCCACGTTGACTCCGGAGCTCTAATATACTAAAATTACATGTTTATTTCTGTTAGATTTTAACCGTGTGCCATGGGCCATGCCCATCTCATTCCATCCCTATAAATTACTCAACCTTAACCATTACTCTCTGACTTTTACTTCAACTTCCTCCTGACTAAGTACTCTGTTCTTTCTCAGTCTCCGTACGTATCTTTTACTATTGACTACTGTAAATTATACATCTTACTTACTTCGTCTTTTACATTAATAAAGTAATAAGTATTTTGTAATAGCGAGTTTGTTGCTGTTTATTTGAAGTTAAGTCCACCGGTGGATACTAGAATCCACGCAATTTGAGTCGCAAGAGTACGGATATTTTCGCCCGTCAATATCCTTCATTTTGCATAACCTAAACCAGGGATTTGAGAGTAAAGCCTTACAACCTCGACCTCTCCTCTCCCTCCTTTTTGCACCTTGGTTCCGCCACTGAACATGGTCCTTCGAACCGGATAGTGAATGCCGGAAAACAATAGTGGTAGTCCCGGGACTGAAGTGCGAAAAACCCGTTTTTTCAAGAAAGAAAAAATTTCGAAGTTTCAACTTACCCCAGGATTTTTCTTTCAACCTACCAACCGTGTGTACGCTGTACAATTAACCTTTCCTCAAAACACCTGTGTTACTGTGAATCATCCGTTTCATGGTTAAATTTGGATCTGGAGGAGTCTCACCAAAAGCCCAAAAACTTAACCGAAAAATGTCTGAAGCCAAGGCCGCAGCCGCTGCCGATGCAGTTAGTAAAAGAACCTCAATCAAAAATCGCTTGACCTCCATGCAGACTGCTGTCAATAAGCACGTAGCAAAGACCGATCCTCTTGCTCCATCAACAGTACTCTCATACTTGAATGATCTCAAGAGGTACAAAATTGAACTGGAAGCTCTGGAGGCAACTATCATCCTCAACGTACCCAATGCTGACTTGCCACCGTACATTGCCTCTTTTGAAGTCAAGTACGCACTCATCATGCTTCTGGAAGGCCGGCTTCATAAAATATTTGCTGAGATTCCAAAAACTGCTCCTCTACCCTCACCAATTGAAATCAAGCTTCCTAAACTTGACCTACCAAAATTTAATGGAAATCTGTGTGATTGGATTTCCTTTCGTGACCTCTTCTACGCCTCTATTCACCACAGTTCCTCTTTAACGGATGGACAGAAGCTGCAGTACCTCAAGAGCTCCGTAGAAGGGGAACCAGAACGACTCCTCAGGTCGTTTCAACCAACCAACCAAAATTATGCTGTCGCGCTCAAAACCTTGGAAGAGCGGTATGAGAATAAGCGTGAATTAATTCTCCATCAACTCTCACTTCTCACTCGCCAACCACCGATGTCCTCCGACTCCGCCGTGCAGCTCCGGACGCTCATCGACACCACCCAAGAGTGTGCAAGGGCACTTGAGGTCCTTCAGCAACCTGTGAACCAGTGGGACGCCGTCCTCATCCATCTCGTTCTGGAACGACTAACCCCGGAAAGTCGCCAGGATTGGGAACTCAATTTCAAAACCACCACCCTCCCTACCTTCATTGAAACCATCACTCATCTGGAAGCCCGTGCCCGTGCCTTGGGTGCCAGCACCACCAAAAGTGTAAAATCATTTACCAAACCAAAAACCGTGTCCTCTCATGCTGGCACCGTCCACCCTCCACCAAGATGTAAAGTGTGCAACCAGGACCACTACCTCAACCAGTGTGAAGTGTTCCTGAACATGTCTGTAGCTGACCGCATTACCAATGTGAAGAGCCTCCACCTGTGCTTCAACTGTTTTAGTAGTAAGCACAGTGTGGAGAAGTGCACCAATAAATTTAAGTGCCGGCACTGCAGCAAGTCCCACCACACGCTCCTCCACGCCGAAAAGAAGCCGGAGCTATCAGATCCTCCACCGCCACCACCACCGCCGCCTCCTCCGGCCTCCACCGAAGTCATCGGCGCTCACCAATCCGTCGAATCCACCCAGCAGGTACTCCTTTCCACCGCACTAATCAAGGTATATGACCAAAGTGGTCATCCCCATGTGTGTCGTGCCCTGCTAGACGGTGGGTGCCATGCCAGCATGGTTTCGGAGCGCCTAGCTCAACAACTCCGCCTCCCAAGAAAAGACGTGAGTGTTGGCGTTTCAGGCATCGGAGCAACCAGTTGCGGAAACATCCGTCACCAAATCAACCTGACCATCGAATCTCTGGTGGATCCAAAAGTTTTCCGGAAAACTCCAGCCTATGTCCTCGCCCGTGTCACCAAAGACCTGCCACTCCAGCGGTGCCTCTCCTCATGGCCAGCCATCAAAAATTTGACGTTGGCCGATCCACAGTTCTTTAACCCTGGAGCCATCGACGTTCTCATCGGTGCTGATATTTTGGCGTCCATCATGTTAGACGGAAGAAAATTTGGCCCACCCGGGTACCCTGTCGCTCAAAATTCAGCCTTTGGTTGGGTACTGTCTGGCCCCATCCCTATATGTCATCATGAAATTAGTAGTAATCTGATGACTACTGACCATCAACCTGCTCCAGTGCAACCGTTATTTTCGTCCCAATATAAAGTGCGACGTAAAATGGACTGGTCCAACCACAACCAATTATTTCACAACCAACGTAAGTACTCCGCCAGCAGTGATGACGAAGAAGAAATTGCCAAAATGTTAAAAAGTGTCTACTGTCATGCTGCTGTGCTCCATCCAACCGTCAAACAAAAAGATCCAGATCCCGTGCCACCCAAATTACCTTCAAAATCAAGATCTGGATCTGTACGAGTTTCAACATTTCATCCTGGAGAACACCATCGAATTCTGTTGTATGCTGCCTCGTCTCAAGACTCCGACCATCCATCATCTTATTCCCAAACCGTGTCCACTTCAAACTCCATAACCATCGAAGAAGAATCAAAATCAAGTGGCTAGTGTTTTCCCCTTATGTGTATTTTGTTGGATTTCAATTCTCCAGGTTTGTAATTACGATATTTATGGACATGTGTATGCTTCTTACCAGTAATCAGTTACTTAGCAATACCTAATAATTCATGTTTTGTGTAACAACATCCTGAGTATTTTGATCTGTATTCATTATATAATGTAAGTCATATCGTTTAATCTAATCCTCTGTGTATTTTATTCATCCAGTTCAATAATTCTGGAATTCAATATTATGTGTCTGCAATAATTCTTAAATCTGTGTGTCATGTAACCCGTTATTACTGTTAACCATGTTGATCAAAAGTGTGTCATCAAATTCAAGAATTGTTTTTTGTCAAGTTTTGAACCTTCATCAATTTGTGTTTGTTAAAGTGCTTCAAAATTCAACAATCAAAATTAAATATTAAGTAGTACCAGTACTTTTGTGTTTCAACCTGTTAATTTTACTATTTAATTTAAACCCATTTTGTGTAATCCAATATTATGTTGTATAAATTCCGTTATTTTTGTCCTCCGCCTAATACCTAGTTACTATTGCTAACTGTAATCTATAGGTACTAGTGACTCCCAAAATATATATGTTACCCTATGTAACTTCATGTGTTTAATTTTCCTTTAAAATTATTTAATTGTGTTAAATAGAATCAGTGTTGAACCCATGCTCCTGCATGAGTTCAAGGGCCGGAGTATGTTCGGTATTGAACCGAAACTTAGCCAATATTCATAGTAGTTTTTTCCTGAAAGATTTAAGTTTATTCGATTCTACGTAGTAAATAGTTTGTAGTTCGAAATGCCACCATTTACCGTTGTAATATTAATATTAAGTGTAATATTACGGCTTATCCATAGTTTCTAGTTGGCATCGACCAGATGTCCCATATCTGTACTTTAATTTACCTACAAAAGTAATTAATTTGTGTTTTCCTTAATCTCTACATTCTATGTAAAGTCGGCCGCATCGGTCGCCTCCACTTCTATTCATTAATTTAACTCCTGAGTTCCTTCAATAGCTCAGCCTTCAACTTATGTGAATAACCAAATTCTAGAATTATTTACCGATACTACTTATCAGGCTGACTCTAGTCAGCCTTGAACCAAACTCCTGATTTGTCGTGTTAACTTTTAACTTGTAATAAGTTTAGTCCACGTTGACTCCGGAGCTCTAATATACTAAAATTACATGTTTATTTCTGTTAGATTTTAACCGTGTGCCATGGGCCATGCCCATCTCATTCCATCCCTATAAATTACTCAACCTTAACCATTACTCTCTGACTTTTACTTCAACTTCCTCCTGACTAAGTACTCTGTTCTTTCTCAGTCTCCGTACGTATCTTTTACTATTGACTACTGTAAATTATACATCTTACTTACTTCGTCTTTTACATTAATAAAGTAATAAGTATTTTGTAATAGCGAGTTTGTTGCTGTTTATTTGAAGTTAAGTCCACCGGTGGATACTAGAATCCACGCAATTTGAGTCGCAAGAGTACGGATATTTTCGCCCGTCAATATCCTTCATTTTGCATAACCTAAACCAGGGATTTGAGAGTAAAGCCTTACAACCTCGACCTCTCCTCTCCCTCCTTTTTGCACCTTGGTTCCGCCACTGAACACTGCCTGTTTGCCATCATATTAAAATAGTAACCCTTTAAAAGTATACACTTAAGATAGTGGTCAAGAGTACTTTGGCATTTATCAAGCAATAGCTTAGGTGCACTAGCCCAGATAGGAAGACCATAGTCAATATGGGAATAAACTAGCGATTTAAATACAATGCACAAGAGTCTAGGGTCTATAAACCTTTTGTACTTCACAAGTCGAGCACATTTAAAAGCAACTTTTTGTATAACATAAATACAATGAGAGTCAAATTTTAAATTACAGTCAAATATAATCCCCAAATATTTAAATGAGGAGACTTTACTAATATTATTATCATTACAAGAAATAGTATCAAATCCACATTGACGCTTTGTCCTATTATTATAAAAATCCATAAACACCGTTTTTGTACAATTCATCAATCCATAGACATAGAACCGACTTGAATGTATTGAATACAACTTTATTACAAAACTTACTACATCCACAAAGAAATGCACACAAACTCAAATAGGCACGCATTAGCTCCAGGCTCGCGTGCTTCTGTGACTATTTTAAATCGTACCTCTGTGAGCCTTCAACCATCTCTTTTTGTTTTCTAAAAATCTGAAAACTATTTTTTCTTCGACCTTCAAATCCAAACTTTGCTTATAAAAATTCGTTAAATGTTTAATTTGTTTTGTGCACCCGTACAAAGCTTGACAGCTCTTTATTTTCTGGAAGATCGCATGTTTATTGCTAATAATATATCTTTTTCTTTGAAAAACCAAGCTGTCTATTAAAACTAAATTCTATTCTTTATTTGTAACTTGTTTACATTTTATTAGATGAATACCCTACAGAAAAGCATTGTTTATTACACCCATGCAATTTTTTTTATTCTCCGTGTGCTTTGCGTCAATCAAAAATGTAAAGTACTTATACTTGAGAAATAATTATGTGTGTATTGTGTATTGTAAAGCTCCGTCTCAGATTATCTAATAAGTATAATTACACTCGCGAGCATAACTTGTCAACGTGTAATTGAGTTTTCTCAGGAGATATTTTTTTTCTAAAAGAGCGTCTTAAAAAACTTTAAACGGCTTAACAACATGATGCGACAAATGGGTTTTGGTCGATGAACTTTTTTTTCGAAAAATGGTTTTTTAAACTTGTTTTTAATTTTTTAAAGAACATCTAACGAATTGTTTTTTGAAAAGTATAAAAAACCATTTTAAAATATTCTAATTAAATAGTAACCCATATCCAAACAATTGGATATGGGTTATTTTAGTTCTTCCCTCACGATATTATTCGGAAATGTAATTAGCTGACAAAACTCCTGATAAAATGAATAATAAAGGATCATTCTCAGAAATGCGTAAGATTAACTTAAATTAAAACTACAAAATTACAAAATAAAAACTAACCATCATGAATTTTCCTAACGTGTTAATTACTTTGAAGTACGGCACCTTTAACTAAAGGAGATTTTGATTTTTATTTGGATTTTGTTTTTGACATCGATGTCGATTTTAACTTTAACAGTGCGGATGGGGATGATGTGGATTCTGCAAGTTTTCGCTGATTGGATTAAATAATAATAAAAAATTAAATAAATAATAAATTTCGATTTTAAAGCAATGCTCGAATCTCATTTCGGTTGATCATACCTAGTATTTTTCTTTAAATTAGATTTTGGTTTATTACAAGCTTACAACATGTATTAAGGTTATTTACTCAGTTTGCCTTCTATTAGGTAAATTGTTTTGGATATTTCCTTTATTTATCTATAGTATGCAGTTGTTTTGTTTTAGGTATTATTAAATTGTGTATACATATTAGGCTATTAGGCTGGCTGATTCAATTTATATTAGATACTTAAATAATAACGCAAACTTTTAGTATTTAAGGATAATTATTGTTTAATTACAAAAAGGCAGGATTTATCCTCCTGTTCGTTTTATATTTTCCAGTTTTAATGTACGTGAACGTTAATTTTCTGTTTAAAGTGTTAATGAGATATTTTAGAATATTTTAATATGTAATTAGCAAAATAATTGTAATACCAATGAAATGCTGTTCATTAAAGGTTTCATAGTTATTAGAGAATCGCGCTTTACTCGTAGCTTAGTACGAATAACTACCGCACCTACTTCTGTGTACAGCTTCCCCACAGTTTCTTACTGGATCTGTTTACTAGATCAAAGCTTCTTTAACCGTTGTAGTTGTAACACTGTAAAATTTTAAAATTAAAGATTAGCTAAAAGTAAGCTAATGATCGAGTCGAAAAAACTTTGATACATTGTAAGGACCATTTCCTTGTCAACGTAGTAGGTTCCACCGCACAAGTAGAATTTGAGTGGCTTGAGTGTGCCGAGACACCGAGACCAGTATTTTCGTTGCCTTGGAGACAAATTCTCGAGTTCAGTTCTCCATTCGTGCAGCAGATCACTTGAGCCAGAATAGGTGTCTGATGTTGCATTCCCACACGTAAATATGAACAGAAAGGACATCGCGGCCATGAGTCCGCCCATTAGCGCCACTAGTCCTTCCCCCTTGATCATCATATAAACACTTGAGACGAATGTTGAGCCCAACATCAGCTTTGCGTAGGAAGCGGGAATGCCAAAAAAGTCCTGCAAATCTTTCAGCATTAGCATGATCTGAGAGTAGAGTTGAGTTTTCCTTTCCCACGTCCGAATTTCTGCCTTCATCACTTTTATTTGTGTGCTTTTTGAGCTGAAATATAGTGTGTCAAATATAATTGAATTACATAGAAATAACAACACTTTTAAAAAATCAAGATTTTTATTAAATTATTTACCAACGTTATTCTTATTTATAAACAAACCTGAGCTCCGTCAAAAGTTCTTGCCAAGTTAGCGCTAACGGAACAATTGTAAGTGATAAAGCGTGACCAGTTGAGAGCCAGGAGAGGCCATTGTAGGCTTGACATAGCATTGAGAGGACGAGAATGAAAACATCCGTCAGGTTGCCATTAGACAGTATCCCCATAAGAGAAACAGTTGGACTCAGCAGAACAGATGACAGGAGATCAGGTAGCATTGGGTGTGTGAGGTAATTCATCCCAAGCAGTAGCGCTAGAGCTGAGCAGCCGTAGAATATTCCAAAATAAATCCATCCATATGAATTAGCACTTGCCGACGTTTTCGCATCCCGTAAAACGTATTTTCCTGCAAAATATTTATTTAAATGCTTTAAAAAGTATTTTACATTTGATAAATTATATTTAATATGACAACTGCGTGGGCTACATCTGTTGCTAAGGGTGTTGTTAACTAGACAAAATTTTATTCTAAAACAGTTAAATAGTAACTTTCAGTTGTCTCCAGATGATCCATAATGGACAAAACCGTTGCAGGAAGTTGAAGCCCAGTCCAGATGAATGTTATGTGATTGCAGGGGAGCATCGCCCAGAACCAAATTATGAATATCGAGTACATTTTCATGAAGCCACTGGCCCTGCTATCTAGCTGAATTTTGAAGCATTGAAAACATACGAACAGAAAATAGCCCGTGTTTGTGACAACGTTGCAAGCGTAGCAAAATTTGCGGTATTTGCTGAACTTCGTGATCTTAGGGCGATACTTGACGTCATGTCATCCCATTCGAAAGGATGCATTGCCAGGACATAGCCGAACTTAAACCCTTTTTCAATACACCCAAGAAACGCATCTGTGAAAATAATAAACTTTTCGCCTCGTTTTAAGGGCTTGATCACAAGTAGAATGGAAAATAGATTCAAAATACTCTTTCCCAGTTTTTTGTGGTGGGCAAACGCTGAGGTGAGGGGTGAAATTATAAGTTTTTTGAAAATCATTTTGCACACTTCAGTAATAATTCTCTCAAAGCAGAAAAATTAAAAAAATTAGTGTAATGTTCCTTATAGTTTCCTTCAGTGTTTAAACACACAATCTGTTGTGACCAATTTCTACATTGCGAGGGTTCTCTGTAGTTGCATAGTTTTATACTGCTATAGTACAAAATCCTTTCCATCAATTGTATGGATGAGTTTATAATAGATTTTTTAATCAATTTAAAAATATACTAGCTTAAGGGGTTGTCAGTAAATATAGTGTCATCCGCAGGGTCAGTGAATCTTTTTTTGGTATTGGCGACGCGTCATATTGAAAACCTGCAATGTTAAAATGATTGCATGGTGTTGTTAGGTGGAAAGGGTTCTTAAAAAAATAATACTTTTGAAGGCATCATTTATAAACTATTCCTAAAAAATCAAATAACAACTTTAAGTTGTCTCAGAAACTATTTTGTGAAAACTAATATCTTTGAATATGCGATGTAGGACTGGTAGAATAGAATTATTGATTGTGAAATATAATATTTGCAATTTAATTTACAAGTTAATTCAAAAATCAATAATCTATAATAATAAACAAATAGTGGTATTTCCTTGAAACCCATTTACATGAGGGGAAGCAATTTACGAAAATCTTTCACAAATAATTTTTAGTTTTTACGCTCAAATGCATAGGTGGGCATTAAATTTGCACTCGAACTTTACTCTTACGGGCGCAGGTAACACCTTGTGGACTCAAACTCCACTCACTTGAGTGCATTCAAAAAGTTTTTCACTCGAACTCCACTCGAGCTAAAGACTCATCATGAGCGAAATATAATCGTCAATCCACTGTGTAAGTGGAATTTTTTGGTGACATTCACATACAAAAATACATCCTTGGTGTGGCGCAAACTCTAACAATCGTTGCAATCTGAGCGCAGTCAAGGTGCGCTCCGCGAGTTTACTGCCTTTAGAGTTAATTCATGAAGGTATGTTCATATTAAGAAATAAAATTATTGGGTTTTCAATTTGGAGGCAAAGCTTGCCCCTCATTTCCTTTGCATATTAAGTTACCCGAAGTTATATAATTATTCATTTCGCCTGGTATTCCTATTTTTAATAAGTAAACTGTTTTGAATATTTCCATTATTTCAAAATGCCATGGTAAGTAGATAATTCATTTATTCCTTTTTTAATTGTATACTTGAGATGATCTAAGACTGAGAGATTTATATTAAACATGCATTGGTTTTGAAAATAATAAAAAAATTATTGTAATTCGAGATTAAATGTAAAATTCCAAAATTACTTGTCCCTCTATATAACTGGTTCGATTTTGATGATGTTTACATTTAATTTTGGAGTTTAAATGACATATACATTCAAACATTTCAATACGTAGAACAAAAAAAATGCTGATTGAAGACTGGTTATTTTGCTGGGTAATTTTAAATATCAATTTATCTAATAATTTTAATTTATTTTAAGTACTAATATTTGTTAGCAATATGTAATTGTTAGGTAATACATAAACAGCTTAAATACTTATTACGTCAAATGTAATGTAATCTTAATTTAAGTTAAACTTTTTAAAGTGTAGTCGCAGCTAAATGGTTAGTTAGTTATGCATCACATTTAAGATTGATTTCTAGAGAGCCTATACTTTCCTTGTTTATCCTTGAACTCATTTTCTGTCATTAATTAAATTACATTTTACATTAAATTAGTTTATATTTGTTCACGAAGACATTTAAGTTCTTAATGGGACAAATCAAGTCTTAACTATAACCACACATTGAAAACTCATCTGCCATTTTAACAGCTATTTGTAACTTTAACTTGTTTAGCATTATTTTATTGCTACTTTACTGATAAAGTAGTAACAATATAATTTTAAATTCAAGGATGAGCTAAAAGCAAGCTGATGATCGAGTCCACAAAACTTTGATACATTGTAAGGACCATTTCTTTGTCAACGTAGTAGGTTCCACCGCACAAGTAGAATTTGATTGGCTTGAGTGTGCCGAGACACCGAGACCAGTATTTTCGTTGCCTTGGAGACAAATTCTCGAGTTCAGTTTTCCATTCGTGAAGAAGGTCACCTGAGTCAGAATAGACGTCTGATGTTGCCTTAGCACACGTGGATATAAACATGATAGACGTCGCAGAGAGGACTCCTCCCATAAGCGCCACCAGTCCCTCCCCCTTGATTATCATGTACACACTCGACACAAATACCGAGCCAAGTATTAATTTACCGTAGGAACCCGGAAAACCCATAATGTTCTGCACCTCGCTCAGCTTGAGCAAGATCTGCGAGTAGAATTTTGTTTTCCGTTCCCACGTCCGCATTTCTTCTTTCATCACTTTTATTTGTGTGCTTTTTGAGCTGTAGTACATAATAATGTGTACATATTTTAAATACGATAAGGAAAGTAAAACAAAATAACAATACGTAACTCTACGTCGTTAATATTAATTACAAAGCCATTTACAAACTTTATTTTTAATTATTGACATACCTGAGCTCCAACAAAGCATCTTGGAGTAGAAGTGAACCTGGCACAATTGTAAATGATATGGCGTGACAAGTTGCTAGCCAGGAAAGGCCATTGTAGCCTTGAAATACCATTGAGGCGACTAGAATCAACACATCTGTCAAGTTTCCATTAAAAAGTATCCCAAGCGTGGTAGCAGTTGGACTGAGCAGAACAGATGACAGGAGATCAGGTGACATTGGGTTTGTGAGATAATAAATCCCAAGCAGTACCCCTGCAGCGGAGCAGCCGTAGAATATTCCAAAGAAAAGCCAGCCATAGGATTTGGCACTCGCCGGGGTTTTCGCATCCCGTAAAACGTATTTTCCTGCGAAATATTATTTATTTGAGATTTTTACTAAATTTACAACGTGCTCAAGGACTGCTGTTAACCTAAAGAAGTGTTAATACAAAATAGGTAAATAGTAACTCTCAATCAACTCCAGATGGTCCATGCCAGACAAGACCGCAGCGGGAAGTTGGAGCCCAGTCCAGAGAAATGTAATGTGATTGCAGGGGACAATCGCCCAAAACCAAATCATGAATAGCGAGTACATTTTCATGAAGCTGCTTGCCCCGTTGTTTAGCTGAATCTTCAAGCATTGAGAGCATACGAACAGAAAATAACCCGTGTTAATCACAACGTTGCAAGCGTAGCAAAATTTACGAGCTTTGCTGGGCTTTGTGATTTTAGGCCGATAGTTGACGTCATCCCATTCAAAAGGATGCATTGCCAGGACGTGGCCGAACTTAAACCCTTTTTCAACACAACTAACAATTGCATCCGTGAGAAAAATAAACTTTTCTGCTCGTTTTACTGGCTTGATCACAAGTAGAGTTGACATTAGATTCAAAATACTCTTTCCCAGTTTTTTGAAGTAGGCAAACGCCGAGGTCAGAGGTGAATTTCTCAGTTTCTCAAAAACCATCTTGCACACTATAGTAATAATGCTTTTAATGCAGAAAAAGATTAAAAATTGCTCTAATTTTTATATTTTTCTGCAGTGTTTAGGAGGATACTATTTCGGCCGATTTGTTCATTGTGAGGGTTCTTAATAGTTGCTTAGTTTTATACAGTCCTTTTCATCAATTCTATTAATTTGTTTTTACTAGATTTTGTAATCAATTTTAAAATATAACTGCTGAAAGGGTTGTCAGTAAATAGTGTCATTCACAGGGTCAGTAAATCTTTTCTGGCTTTGGCGACGCGTCAAGTTGACAAATTAATAATTTTGACGGCATCATTCATGTACGATCCCTAAAAAATATACTAACGACTTCAATATGTCTCATAAACTATTTTGTAAATAGTAAATACTAATATCTTTGAATATGCGATTTCGGACTAATAGAATCGAATAATTGATTTTAAAATATTTGAAATTTCAACTACAAGGTAATTCACCAATCAATAATCCATATTATTAATCAGACAAGTAACCCCGCCCATTCAGCGGACGGAACTTTTCCTTGTCGAACAAAGTCATTGTTTATTACAACGATTTAACATTTTTACTGACTTAATGTTAGTTGAGACGTAATTGAATTACGAACTTTTGAAGTTGAAATATAGATAGTTTTTAAGTATTAAAATAAATAATAGTTCTCATCGATTACTTTTTTGTGCGCTGTATTATTCGTGTAGCACACATCCGACTTTGAAATTAGGCTTTCCTGTTTAATTTATTTTATGAGATAAACTCTGAAATAACTTTGGCGCAATTGAATGTAATTCAACGATACAATATTTCTTTAACTGGAACTGGAACTTTATGTGGAAAGGAAACGTTTGGATGGATTTCTTTCACTAAAAGTTTTTAAGTTTATCAATATGCTCAGTTTCAAAGTGCTAATTGAATATTTAAAATAGCATAATTTGATGGTTTACCTCATTAAACACCTCCTGGGAAAGGATTTAAAGTCAGTGTAGTAGCCATACGCAATACTGGACGCTTTATCTGATGTCCTTATATCCCTATTTGGGTTTTATAACTACATTTTAGTTTTTTGCATTTAAGCAGAAGCAGGTCGCAAGGATATGATATTAATGATAGGCGGGGTGTACTGTTAACATTGTTACAAAAATTGCAAATTGCTCTAATTGCGTATCTTAAAACCTAAAACTTTTGCCTAAAACTTTTGCTGCGAATTGCTCTTACCTGATTTATTTTAAAAAGTTCAAAATGTTCTTACTGCATTGTTTAAAGTTGCAAACTAATCTAGGTAACTACATGATCTTAAAAAGTACAAAATACAGTGCAATTACATGTTTAAAAAATTGTAATATCTACACTAAATACCTCTAGGTATCCGCACCTAGGTATAAGTTTCGAGGTTTTATAATTATGTAGATTAAAATATGTTTTATTTTGAGTCAGCGAAAAAAATTAAAATTATAAAGGGGTTGCCTTAAACTATGGTATTTGAGGGACGTCACTATGAAAGATCCCTAAATATATATAACTAATACAGGTACGTTCATTACATGTGTGTTAAAATAGGCTGCAAACATTTAAATGTTGGAAATGGGGGTACATGAAACTATAATATTTGCGGGACGTCATTACAGACGATCCCTGAATGTCTGTAACCATAACCTATATGGGCACGTTCATGATATGTAGGTTAAATAGTTTGGAAAATAATTTGAAGTTGTAGAGGGGTTACTGTGAACTATGACACTTAAGGGACGTCATTGTGGACGATCCCTATAAATATCTAAGACCAATATAGGTACTTTCATGACATGTGGGCTAAATAGGTTTAAAAAAAATTAAAATTGTAAAAAAGGTGCTTAAAACTATGATATTTGATTGACGTAATTATGGACGATCCTTGAGTATCTATAACTAATATAGGTACGTTTATTACAGGTGTGTTAAAATAGGCTGCGAAAATTTAAATGTTGTAAATGGGGGTACATAAAACTGTGATATTTGAGGGACGTCATAGTGAACGATCCCTGAATGTATGTAACTATAACCTATATAGAAAGGTACATTCTTAACATGAAGGTTAAATAGGCTGGAAAACAATTTAAAGTTGGAAATTGAGGTACTTAAAACTATTAAATATCAAGGACGTGGATTATGGACGACCCGTCACTATCTATAACCTATTAACGTACGCATGTCCGTGACATGCAGTAATGAATAGGAATCTTTAAAATGGTGAAAAAGGAGAATTCCAAATAGCTAGGCTGGTGCTCGAAGAGTGGACCCCCCGTTATGAGCATGGATGTTTACGAATTTCCACACTGCAGTACTAAACCCACGACCACTGAGCCAGGCTGCCCTGTGAACGTATACACATTGGATAAGTCCTTGCACTACAAATGTAAAGTCTATCCAAACTTTCAATATCAATTTCGAAGCAATGTTTTCATCTCATTTTGTTTGCATATTTCTTTAAAAAAGATGTTGGTTGACAACAAGCTTAAAGCATGCATTAAAGTTATATATATAATTCTTTCGCCTTTTGCTATATATGTACCTATATTAAAAGAATTGCTTTAGATATTTCCTGGATTGCAACATATGGTGTACTGATTTTAGTCACTATTCAATTTAATACATGGTATGCCATTAGACTGGATAATTTATTTGATATTGTCTAGAAAAGTTGAAGTAAGCTGATATTTGAGAGTAATTGTGAAATAACAAAAATACAGAATTGGTCCCACTGCTCTTATTATAATTTCCTATTTTAATGAAACTGTACACGTTAATTTTCAGTTTTGATTTTTAATGAGTTACGTTACAACATTTTATGATATGTAGCAACACAATCATTTACTGTATCTAGAAAAAAACTTGACTAATATATCAACACTACCATTGAATTCGACATATTTTGATTGATTCGAGCTTTGTGTATAATCAACTATAATCCATTACTTTTGCCTTTTAAAATTCTAACAATAAGACAGATTCTTTTGTTGAAGCTAATACAAAATACAATAGAAATTGCTGGCTTGGAATTTTTTATCATTGCCATTGCCATAGAACCGACATGAACACATCCAAAAAAAAATGCACACAAACTCACATAAGCAAATACGTATTAGCTCCAGGTTCGCGTGCTTCTTTGACTATTTTTAATCGTACCTGGGTGAACCTTCAACTATCTCTTTTTGTTTTCATAAAATCTGAAAACTATTTTTACTTCGACATTGAAATCCAAAATTTGCCTATAGAAATTTTTGCAAATTGCATGTTTGCTAATAATATATCTATTTCTATTAAACAGCAAGCGGTCTCTTAATACTAAATTCTATTCTTTATTTGTAAATTGTTTGCATTTTATTAGATGAATGCCCTACAGAAAAGCATTGTTTATTCCTATGCGATTTTGTTTTTATTCTCCGTGTGGTTTGCGCCAATCACACATGTGAAGTACTTACACTTCAAAAATATTTTTGTACTGTGTATTGTAGAACTGCGTCTCAGATTCGTCAACTATTATTTATTCGATGTTATTATTTTTAGTTGCACCCGCCATGCCAATTTGTGATCGTTATATCATGAAATTTCAGTTACTACGTCTACAAATACACATCTCATTCTATTCAAAAAATACGAACAAATAAAACATATTATATTATTGCAAATTCACTAAGGAAATAGCTCTATAATTATCTTCGTTACGAAAGACAGGAGGGTAAACAAACCAGAATAATAATTGTCTTTGTTTAGGTGTAATGTTTGAGTTGTATGCCATATTTTGCCATTTGTTGTGTAATTGCTCTGTAATAAAGAATCATTTTCAAACACAAATTGGAATTCTCTTCAAAGTTCAAATCAAAACTATGAAATACTTACATTAAAGGATTGAAATAATATACGCTTTTATTTGAAAACTGATAATTTCTGATTCAATTAAAACTTTTAACAGGAAACTCATCCACACGTTAATATTTATTATTGAAATATTTCTATATTATTATTTCAATAAAATACTAACCGCTTGGAGAAGCGACACAAATTAATCTTGGACTAAATCCAAAGTATTTGCATAACTTCACTTGAATAAGGTCGTTTGCAGTCAAATCAGTCAAAACCCAAATACTGTAATATATCAGCGCATTTTCTATAATGTTCACAATCTCAGACAGAAAGGTAAATCAAAGAAAAGATTATGTTTTAAATATTACTAATAATAATGAAAAGAAAATGGAAATAGATTCTTCACAGACCAGCTTTGAAAAAGGAACTTTAACGTTTGAAGTAAATGCTTGCCAAAATAACACTAACAAAAATGTGGACTTGTACTCATCAAAAGCTGGAATGACGACGGATAACTTGTATCCACATTTCCGGACTTTTCTTATTTTTGGGAAATGTATTGGGCTTATTTCTTTTGAAGGGTTGTTTCAGCCAAATTTGGATCAAGTATCGTTCAAGTATAATAAAATAGTCTTATTGTGTTACATACAAAAATCTAACAAGTATTTTTGCAATGTTCGTAAATAGACCTAATTTTGTATTTTATTTGTACAAACAAAGTTTAAAGCCTGTAATTAAAATAACCTCGAAATTAATTTATTATAGAAAAAAATGCATTACGATTTTACCGAAAATAATAATTTGGATCCTATTGGCCTCAGCATCAATGGTGAACTTAATCCATGTTTGCCGAGGAGAACACCTTTCTAATGCTGCAGACTACGCCTTTGCACTTGCTGAGTGTATCTTTTTGGGGCTTGGACTATTTGTGTAAGACTCATTAATGTAACAATATGACTAACATATTTTTTAAATTAAACTAAATAACCGTTAAAATCGTGTGTTTCTAATTGTGAATCTAATATTTAACAGCAAAATTTATTTAATTATCTGTTGCCTGCAGAAATATTTTCTACATGAAGAGCAGCCCGGCTTTGATTTCAATTTTTCAACAATGGAATCGTATGAAATTACACAACACAAAACTTGACACTGGCTTAACTCGCTATGTTAACACCCTGGCGGGAATTATGTTGACAAGCGCCATTTTAGAAAATATAGCAGGGCATTTAAGATCTATCCCAGCACTATCCTCTCCACGACGTATGACATAATATTTTAAAATGTGTTTAATAATTCTCAAAATATTTACATTATGCATTAATTTTAAATCTCAGAATTAACAAAACCAACGCTTAGCTAAATTTTTTTGGAATAATTCCCAATTAATGTATTAGATGACGAGGAGGGGATGAGCGCCATGGAAATTTATTACAGGCGTGAACTCGTCGCATGGGCTGACCTCCTGCCATATCATCCTGCACTCACAGTGTGTTTTTTCTTTGTCAACAAAGTGGCAGTTTATTCATGGAATTTCATGGATATCACACTGGCCATCTTTGCCCGAGCAATTTATTTCAAATTCAAAATGTTATTTCTTATTGGTAGATCCCAATTATGTGACACTGGTACTGGTGTCCAAAATTCAATTGGTGAGTGCGTGAGTGGGTTAAAAATTCTAAAATCTAGCATTCTTGACTTTTCTTGTTATTTTGAGGTTTTTAATATTTTCACTTACAATGTTGTCAATTCTAGACGTTCACAAATGGAGGCAACTGACAGAGGATTTTGAAACACTTGTTGAAATGCTGCGTCAAATTTCAAATTTATTATCGCCACTTATCTTTGTTTCCTTTGCTGCCAATATTTATTTTGTTATTCTTTATGTAAATAATCACTATGATATATAACGTAATTACTCCTAATTCTTAAAGAAATGTTACAGGCTTATTGTTCGTTTTTTAAAATGTGGTAAAATTGTTCTTAGGTTCATCATGGAATGATGCCTGGGAATTCACAAAATGTAGTAGCGGCTATTTATTCAAAGTGGTATAAATACTATTTCATTTGTTTTTAAATTATTTTTACACATTTTATTTAATTGTTTTTTTTGAATTTTATTATTACAAAGTTTACTAATAATTATTTAAAGGGCCTTCATCCATCTTATTGCTCGTCTTTGTATGGTATCCCTTGTGAGCGCCCAGATTAATGTCTGGGCACATAAATGTAGCGAATTATTTTCTAAATGTCCTACACAGGCTTATGTTGCTGAGGTTAGAATCAAACTTACTAAAATATATCAAACATATTATGCTTTATTGTCATTTACAACATTGTATGTGCATGATGAGACACAAGACATTTTTAAATATATACTTTTTTCAACAGGTTCAAAGAACAGACCATTTCTTAAGCTCAGTCACATTAGGGTTTAATGGCCTGAACTTTTTCACTGTAACAAGACCATTGGTTCTCCAAATTGTGAGTGTCGTCTTCACCTTCGAAATAGTTTTATTGCAAGCATCCAAAACGTCGAGCTCCTGCTGACCCTATATGGCTCGGTGTAGTACGGTGCGGTATTGCAATTCTTCTGCCTTTCAAAGTGAACGCAAGTGAGGACATACGAAAGCAATATTAAGGAATTTCCTTACGCAACTATGGACCTATTTAAAGCTAAAAAGCAATTTAGCCATTGTGTCACCTATTACTTATACAAATTATAAAGCTCATGGAATTAAATGGGCATATATATGGATATGTACGCTCGCTATCTGTTATGTAACCTGCTTTTAACTGCATTTAACTTAATAACAAATATATATAATTCACTTTTTAAAATCAAACTAGCAACAAAAATATCAAAGCTGCACTCTGATTACCACTTAAGCAAGTTAAAAGCTTGTCATTACTTAAGAGAATTATGAGCCACGCGCAACTTAAAATTAATGGAATTTTAGAAGGTCAGGAAAATATTTCATAACCCTAACCTGTCTGCAATATTACATATTAAGATGAAGTAATAGAAATGTAGGGTTTTACCTTTATAATATGTTGAGTCTATCTAAAGGCTTCTTCAGAACAACACCTTTATGCTTAGTAGTTAAACGTCGTTTTCAAACTTTATTGCACAGGTATTTTAATTTTTGTTCTTTTATAAAATAATTTTAGATCAGACATTGCATAACAAAGTAACGTATAATATAGAAAGTTTAAAATTGACTCAAGTTTAATACTGAAAAATAAAATTTCTTTTCAAAAAACGAAATACGTGAACCCTGGGACTCAAGAACACTCAGCTAGACGTATGGGTAATGGGTGGTAACATTATTCAGACCGTGACCGTAAAGTCGAATACAACAGAGCTCAATGGCCAATCAGCCATAATAGGACATATGTGCACCAAGATGAAAGGTATAGCAGCGATTCGTACAGTTTCATTCAAATTTTCGATATTTTTATTTTTTCTTGTCGAATTGATAGTTACACAAATTATTATACTTTCAAGAATGCCTAATAATATGTATGAATCGCATTTTAGGAAAAACAAGGTCAACAAAAAGGAGGTCAAAATTCAACTGGTTACTCCGTTGTTACGGCCCTACATGCGAAAGGGTTTTAAAATCGGCCAGTACTTCCACATGCATCCCTATATTTGGAATGATAACAGGAATGAGTGCATTTTCACGTACGTCGGTGATGCAAAAGTGTCGAAATGGCGCCTTTATCTTTGGTATTTTAATTTTATTTTCAACCTGGCTTACACTGCATTTGCGATTGTTCGGTGCTATCAAACCGTTCAAGATGAGACGAGACCAAGACGGACGCTGACAAGACTTACATGTACTTTCTGACAGTCTACTTCGTTTACTCAGCAGCACTCCATATTTCGGCTTTTTATTACGCAGAGGAATTACCTGCCTTAGTCCAATGTTGCATTGATATTGCTGAGCGTTTTGAAAGTAGTTAATTCTCATGATTAGTATCACACATGTTTTAATTAAATAATAAAATAAAATTCTAATAAGTTATTAATTATTGAATTTATTGAATTCTTTAAATAATATTTGCAGGAGAAGATTTACAGATGAACAAAAGTCTCATAACAAGTTTATAATTTGTTTGAACGAAATTTTCATGATATTGGTGTATTGGTCCTTCAACTGTACATCTATTCTTCTGATGATTGGGTGTTACTTGAGACCACACTCGCCGGAGCATCTTACATCGCTCGTAGAGGATCTAAGCACACTTAGCTGGTACGCAAAGATCCCGTTTGTGTTGCTTTTCGGCTATTTTGAGGCAAGGTTCTTTTTCACGGCCATGGTTTTGTACAACTATTTCCGGCACAGCTATATATGATACCATGTTTAATCTGCATCAAGAAGCTTATGTGAGTCACCCTAATACATTTACTACGTGGTCGTGAATTAATTTTTTAATCCGTAACTGTAAACGTTTTTACCAAATGGTGAGCGATATCATGCGTAATAATTAGTTATTATTTTATTGACAGTGAAACGAGCTTCAAAATAACTGAAACAACATTAAAGGAACTGCAACGTAAATTACGCATATACAATGCGGTTACAATTCTTGTTAAGAGCTTTTAAAATGTTTATTCTCCAATAGTGACCCCAGCCTTCGAAGTCTGCATCATCTTGTTCACTATAATTGGGGCGTATTGTGGGATTCGAGTCAATGGACTTGTTGGCCTTACCTTCGGGTTAATGGGAATTTATTTGATCGCCATTCTTGTGGTTGTATTTGCCTTCATTAGTGAATTTCATACACAGTCTGCAGCTATTCTTAAGTCATGGAGCAAACTAAATTCTACTTTTGAATGTGGCGTTAAAGTTGGAACGCAAAACCACAATTATGGCAGCTATCTATATGTAAAAAGAGTTTTAAAATCTCTCCGTCCTATGAGGCTCACAGTCCGCAAATTCTACTACATAGATAAGGATATAGTTATCACAATTATGATATATACAATTAGGAACGAGACAGCCGATTTTCTTGTAGCCAATCCATGAATTATTACAATTTAAATCCTTGCGGAAATACTACTAAATTTTTTAAAATAAATATTTGTTGTGTGAGGGACCGGTTAACGTCCCTTATAGCTGGATTTATTTGTTATAATAAAAGGAATTTCACTTTTTGGTGGACATATTCCATAATTATAGTAATAAGAACCTATATACTTTATTAAACAATTCACTTTACATACTTTCACAAATAAATACAAACATTACAAACACAAACCATTAACAAATAACAGTTTTAATAGAAGTATCTATTTTCCCTTTTAAGTAAATTATCCTTTGAAACTAAATTCTTTTCGTATTAAATTATTGCAAAAAGAAGGCAACACTGACACACATTGATTCAAATTATCAATAGCTAATGATAAAATCAATGGCTAAATCTTTTAAAATTGTAATGTTTATAATGGGCTGTCCATAAATGATGTCACATGTGGCGTGTCTGGACTGGATCTTGTCCGCTATTTATGACACACTTTGTTACAGCTGATCCGTGATAAAGATAGTAGGTGGTTTCTCAAAGAGCAATAATTTATCTGGCGTCATTTATGGACGATCCCTTAACATAAACAACTGCTTCCTAACACGCTTCATTGGTAAATATAGTTTTTCTGGTCTCCTTTTTAAGGTTTTTTGTGAAAAACTGATATATGTCGGTTTCGCTTTTAGTGAAAAATTGTAATAGTCAGTTTTGCGTTTAGCACAAAAAGGAGATAGTCAGATCTGATTCTTCACCGACGATATGTTGGTTCTAAACTGACGTGCTAAAATGTTTTCTAATTAGAAATTTAATTGATGTTTAAAAACTCCTATAAGCGGACCAGTGCAGTAGTTCACTTTTCCCCTTATAAGCAATAAATGTTTTACCTATAGGAACAGAAAAATGTATCATTTTTCTACGAGATAAATGCAACTTTACTATTACCATAAACCATTGTAAAAGTAACTTTTAATTATTTATTATTACGCTCTATATAATAACAACAACTTAAATGACGTCTCTAATTTATTGTAGTTCTTTATTAAGTTAAGCACATAGTGAGTTCATAAACAAAATGAAAATCTAGGAAACCATTACAATCATTATTTATTTACTATTTACGAAGAGAGACCATCAGGTCCAGAGGTAACAAAAAAGGTAGAAAATAAACTAAATAGTAATTTCCATATACTACTAAACTAACAGAAGTAGCTGCAACAGTACAATGCATTACCCATAACAACACACAAAACATAATAATGCTTTGCATTAATTTACTTTACACCAAATCTTGCGTTTTATTGTGTCTAATGAAATTGCAAACATAGTATGACATAACAACCTTATGGCAAGCAGTGTAACTTAAACCAAGAACTTATTAGGATCATCAACTTAATTGCAATTTTACTCATCGATTTAATACGGCGTTTAGCAGTAACTCCATTATCAACTTAACAACTTGATGAAGGAACACCTGAATCATTGTCATCTTTATTGGCTTCAACTTCAATGTCATCGCCACTATTATTTTCATCCCCGTCATCTTCTTCCTCGCAAAGATCTTCATCCTCATCTTCTTCCTCGCATAGCTCTTCATCCTCAGCTTCTTCCTCGAAATCATAATATCGATATCGATATCTACGACTGTAATATTCTTCCTCATAATCTTCTTCTTCGCCATAATCGTCATCATCATCGTCGTCATCATCATCTTCACCATAGTAGGCACTACGCACTTCACTTTTATTTACGATGGAAGCATTTGGAAACATAGCCTTGAAACTTTGAAGTACTTTTTGACCAGGACGAAGCACTAGCTTCAGAGTGACTGTCTTCACATTGGCGGCAGTGACTGGATCAGCATCAGTGAAGATACTTGAAATGGATATATCGTCCAACACAACCTTGGATGTTAGTTCAAGGAATTTTAATTTGGGAAAAGTATCGCCAAGGCTCACACCATCACCTAAACTAGTGACCAGTGAGTGAGACTCCCCATTCAAGTCGCACTGAATGGTTGAATCTTTTACTTGCGGCATATTCGGAAATTGCAAGTTGCTAACTCCTTTACTCCACACAAGTTTTTGAGCCGTGGCTGAGCAGGCTCGTAGATATTTTCTCATGACGTTGGCAACTTTTTCATCATCCTTATGAGCATTAGAGTAGGTAAGTTCACGAATTGCTAAATTGGGATGCTCTTGAAGATGGTGTGCAACAAGTTCATGTGTCTAAATGTTTGAGCTATCAATATCAATCGTTAGAGTTTGAAGAAGGTGAAGTTGATTTGTGGGTTGTACAATAAATTGAAGACCGTCTTTAGGTAGAGCCACATTAACAAGATTCGGTGAGCAATCTAAAATCTGCTGCATAAAACATGGAGGCAATTTTAAAGAGAAATGACATTGCAATGTCTTCAGGTTTTTCAAAATTGGCTTCGGATTCGAAGCATATAAGTCATAAAGGGATCTTCCATGTTCGAGCTCCGAAGTAAACTGATTTGTGTAGTCATAAGTTAGACGTATCTGACCCAAATACAACTCTTGAAGATGCGTAGCTTGATTTAAAAGAAGAAATTTTAAATCTTCGAAGCTTAAACATTCGCGAAATGTTATTTTTTTAATGAGGGCTCCGTGAGCGTTAAAAATGGTTGAGCGGAATGCATTCTGGACTTTTCGGGTTTGGTGGTTCGAAACTCAAAAGAGGTGCAGGGAAATTGGGTGGATTTATTCATAAGATTAATCAGATGTCTCAGAGAGCGATTTTCATCAGAAGTGAACCGAAAAAGACGTGGTCCCTTACGATGAGAAGGATGCTTAACAAATCCAATGCTTACAGATTTTTGCAACGCTTTCGATCCATAGTAGGCCCAGCGACGAGAAACAAGACGGCAGTTCAGTAAAGTTCTTCGGTCAACATTTCGAAATATTGATTCGAGTATCTGTTAAACACGAATAAAAAAAGTGAATGCTTGGGTTACAATATTAAAATAATGTGAATCTTTTGATGATAGTACTATATGTCATTACTGTACTTGTACACTTTTGTCATTAAATTTAAATTGTCTTACATGATCAATTGAGAAAACAAATTGTTCCGGAGACTGAGAAGAATTTGAATTTAGCGACCCCCCATTTACGTTCCTAATTTCAGCCACGTCTTCAGTCCTTCCACTACTTCTTAAGTCATCAGTGGAAGAAGTCATTTTTAGCTTTTTAGCTGCATTCACCTTAAAGTTCTTATCTTCCGTCACTGCGGGACTGGGGTCCTGAGTTGAATGCGACGAAGATGCATTTGATTTTGCTGACGAATCCATTGCAACTGAATTGAGACATGAGTTTAAAAAAATATTGTTGAAGACTTAACCATCAATTTAATAACCGGTCAGAAATAATTGCATAAATTGTTCCTTTATAATATGTGTAAGTTTATTACTTATTGGTATTTAGGAATTTCACGTTATTTTGATACCATTATTAAACTATAATACTGATTAGGAAAAACACTCCAATTTGTTTTCAACTTTTGTAAAATTCATTTTATAGGCAATAGGTAATAAGGTATGTAGAAACTCTCGAAGTAAATACATATGGCTTACAAAATAGAATACCTACAGTCAACAGTTCGATAGCCATAGCCATAAATTAAATCTAAACATTCAGTTTGTTCTGAAGTTACGAGTTAATAAATGCAAATTGTGCCACTCTACTCTTGTATTTTCTTCGCAATTGTTTGTGAATATGAATGTGAAAAACACTCACGAGCATTAGTTGTTAGTTATTGGTATTTTTCTTAAAATAGTAGGTCGTTTGTTATATATCTTTCAAACAAAGGTTATTAAAAATTGTACTTTTCATCATTGTTAAATAATTATGTTAACAAACCTACCACGACTAATAGTCAGTTGACTTTCCATGTCTGATACAGATCAGCGACAATCTTCCTCCACAATCAAGCAACTTCAAACTTGTTATCTCTAGATGTTTAATAGTAACTCCCAAACTCAATAATAATATTATACCAAAATGTTTTGGTTTTCACACCTGGAAGTTGAACTACACTACTAACTATCAACGATGCCAATATTTCAAACAAAACTAATAAAAAGTCAGTAGACGTGACAAAAATGTTTTCAATTCCAGATTCCAGACTCTTGCTATTTTAGGAATCTTCAGCAATTTCTATTTCGCTAGACCGAATTTCATTTCAGCTGTTGAACATAGGTGGGCATACCTCATGAGGGATGAGGGCATGCCTCGCGCTCACCCTCAGCCTCATTGCCGTGAGGGCGAGGGATGAGTGCGAGCGCAGATTTAAATTTTGTCTACCCATCACCGTGAGGGTGAGTGTAGTAGGACCCAGCAAACACCTCATGAGGGTGAGGGTGAGGACATGCAAGTTGCACTCATCGCTCATCTCACGGCAGCAGTAAGCAGATGAAAATGATGAAATTTCCATTTTCGTATTAATAAATTAGAAAAATACTGTATGTAGTACGCTGTCTAAGGTCGTTTTTGCTTTATTTGCCTTAGAATATTGCTTATAATTTTGTTACTTTAAACTCTACCCCCCTTTTACGTTGCCATTTATTTGATTTTTTTAATTCTGCATTAAACGGTGAGGCATGCATCATGAGGGAGAGGGTGAGTGCCTTGTATTTGAAAATGACACTCCTGAGGGTGAGTGCGAGCTAAAGTTTTTAGATGGTGTGAGCGTGAGGGTGAGGCTGAGTGCATGATCCTTTGTAGGTACCCCTCATGAGGTGAGCGTGAGTCAAATATTTTTGCCCAGCTATGCTGTTGAAAAGCAATCTTAACTTTTGATTTTGAATTTTCCCGCATTACCTCGCTCAATGTTGAGGTTTCGCTCCATTTCACGTTGCAAGAATGAAAATGAAATAACAGAGAGAACAGACCGTGTGCCGGACATTTCACTTTCACTAACTATTACTATTAACTACTTATTGTAGAGGGATATTGAGAAGATAACACATCTATTGAAAGGACGTTTTTATTACTGATAAATAACGATTAATTATTGATTCGGTTTATTACATTCAGATTAGCACTACTCTTAAATTCTAATTTTATTTGGTACTTCAGGTAGTACTTACAACAATAGTAGCTTGAAAACCATGCCTAAAACGCGCAGCAGTCAAAATCCTTTTGTACATACAAAGACGAAAATAAAAGCATATCTCACAGGACCAAACTACAATACAAACAACACTACAAAATACAAATGCTTCAAAAACAATTAAAATATCCGACTCAGTCAACGATAGACTTGAAACCGTGGACTCGCTACCCCTCACATTGCCCCTATGTGTTGCTTTAGAAGCTAATATACTTGCTGATTCCGAAAATCGGATTTTATCCCACTTTTCCCAAAACCAGAAAATCCCTGAGCACAGAAGTACCTTCATTCGACTCGGAACCCACTAACTGTGATATTTATGAATTCTGGAGGGCAGGCCTAGCATTGTGGGCCAAGTAAGAAAATTATCTTTGACATTGTAGTTATGAGCGAATTTTAATTTTGAATATCTACTTTTCCTTAGGACATTTTGAAATCTCTTCCAGTAAAATTCAAACTGATCTTCATGGAGAATAAACGCCACCTTAGATTTTGCGTCTTCTTCTTTTTTAGAACCTGTTATCATTGCATTTGAGTTCCTCATCGTTTCTAGAAATTCCTCCAAATATTGTGAGCAGACATACACAGAATTTTCGTTGAGGTCCTCTTCTCTTTTGTGAAGGATTTTATTTTCTTTCAAAATTTCTTCAAAAGTCATATTTTCACTATCAAACAGATAGGAATTCATATGCAATTTTAAATCTGTGATAAATTCGAATTCCAAGTGACACTTATTACATAAGTAATCATATTCCTGGTTGTAGACTGTGGCTTTGAGTGCGCATATCCGAGGAACAGTGTTAATGCGAAAGCCTTTAGCTGCGTCTGCCGGAAATTGAAATAAATTCAAAACATCGGCGCACTAACTCTCTGATACAAAACTGTATAGTGTATAGTTTGTCAATAACTGCGAGACAGATTTCAAACTAGTTGCGTATAGATTGGGGAGTGTGAAGTCCGACATTTTTAAATCCTTTGTAGCCATTTGCTAGAATGATTGCCATTAGAAGCCAGAGTACAACGATCTTTGCGCACGCGCGTTTAATACATGGGACCCTTATACCCTGTAGTACTGCATTAAGGCCGGACTGCTCAGCAATTGACCCTACAATGCGCAGCCAATTATGAACAAGAATTGAGGTAGTGGAATATAATCCAAATTGCAGTTCTAGTTTTGCTGAGTTACTACTAAAAGTAAAGCATCTGGCTCCGGCAAATATAGCAGACTTCAGAACCATAGCTGTAAAAACACCAATCCAAGCAGAAGTATGAAGCGGAGTTGTAAACACGTCGAATGAACTTTTAAATTTTTAGACGTTGTGTAGAGATATGAATTTGTACGGATTTGTCCGCCCCACAGGATACATGTTAAATCCAGCAAAATATTCATAGTGAAAACGCTGATTTACAAAGTTTAAAATTTTTGGGCCAATTAATTTGTCAGAAGGGCGTAAAATCGGGTAAATATATAACTGAGGAAATGTTTAAAGCTCCAGTTAAAATTCTGAACGTCGCATTTCTAATCGGAGTTGAATTTTGTCCACTGAATGGCGAAGAATATGTCTTGAGATTTTGGCGCATAAATTCAACTGTGGCTTCCTTGTCGTCATATCCTTTTGAAATCCAAGTAACATTTTTTCCGTTTTCGATGAAATTTTCATAAAGTTTTATGAGCGCTTGAAAGCAGTCCTCCACGTTAGCATTTGTCCCCATAGTTATTGGGCACTAAGAAAAGTCCGAAAGTTTGTCTATTTGTAAATTTCTTGTATCGCTTTCAAATTTTGAGCGAGTAATGGAACAAATGGAATTTGCTTTAAAATATTTGTACGTAAAAATCATAAATAGAGGCTCACTTTTTACTCCCATCCGAAGCAGAAGCTGCTTGTTCAAAATGTACTCGAAGGGTCGAAGGACCCAATACATTCCTCTCGTACAATTTCTATAAAGTAAATCGGACAGTAATTGGTATTTCTTCGTCGAAGTTGCAACCAATCTATTTCCTTGTAGGAATTCCAGTAGCTAGGTTCAGAATGTTGTCAGTAGGAAGTTACATTTTCGAATTTTAGAGTCTCGTTGCATTTGTCAATGAGGGCAATTGCAGTGTAGCATTGAATAGCTCCAGTAGTTTTCATGGGATGGTGGTATTGGTTGTAAAGGTCTTTACTGAGTTTAGCAGTGATATCCTTGGACAAAACTATGGGGACAACAGATGAATAGTTTAGCACATTTTCGTTTCCTGCGTAAATATGTACGTAAAAATCTGTTAAGATAATTTCTTTCTAACATAAAGTTAGTGTTGAGAATGGCGGGAGGTTTTTTTATTGAAATTAAAGTCGCCGCTGAATTAATCAGAAACTGTTGTAAATGAACGAGTGACATTAATTGAAATTGAGGTAAGGTGTCCATTTAATTAGGTTTAGAATTTTTGAAACAATGAGAATGATGTTATGCATATTTTTACATGCCTATTGTTTAAAAGTTGGTTGCTTGCGAATTTCAAATATTTTGTACACCTACTTTAGGACAGAATTTAAAAGCTACAATGATGGCAAACTACCTACCTAAACCTAAACCTAATGACATCGAAATTGAGTACGGACTATCATTTCACTCGGCATGAAGCTTCTTGAAAAAATGGGAATGTATTTCAAAAATTTAAAACCAAATACGTAATTGAAAAATTTGTATTGGTTTAATTTGTGTGACAGCCACATTGCATAAAATGTTGTATTATTTACCTTGTTAAACATTTGCTAGTGATTTTAACGTGCTAAAACTTTCGACGATACCTAAATTAGAACAGTGTTTAAAGTTAAATATGTATCTTGACCTTCAACTCTACCTTGGTGGACAAATGTAAATTGGAAATCATTGTGTAAAGTGGAAGTTTAGGAATATTTATGGATCGTTCATAAATGATGTCATCAAAATTTCCCAGTTTTTGGGACCCCATGAACCTATTGTAATCGGCTGTAACCGACTGTAATGTTTAACATCGAGTGTCATCAATTATGCTGGGTAGACATATTCGTCCCAACGATTACATTATTTGTGGACGACCTTATATTCGGTTTATTTAATGGTATATAACTCTGCCTGTCCTAAAGTTTTTACTATAGGCTTGATACTATTTGCTCGTTTGTTTTTACAGTTTAAAAGTAAACATTAATTTTATGTGTTATGATTTACTGTAGCATTACGAATAATTGCAAACTAGGTATTCGAAGTCTATATCTTTGGCATAACACTTATATTTACACAATTTCAAAGGGTACGTAAATATTTAGCTGATTGTGTTTTTTGGCTTTGAGACAGCTGTAGTAGCACAATAGAAAAAAAATGGCTAACTATGAAAGTCGTGCTAAGCCTGTTTTCTGCTTTTTGTGTGACTAGACTGTAAGGATTTAATTTCCCACTCATTACCGTACAACTCTTGTTTTCCCCTCTCATTATTTCTAGAACCTTGTGAAGACTTGTTATTGCCGACAGTCGCAGAATTTGAATAAAAAATAAATGAGAAAAGTTGTGAACACGCAATGAGGTACATGCATATGAACATAAGAACACTATAAAAAAATGCAAACTGTTGATTTAATGGCAGCATTAACGTTAATATGGGGCAGAAATATGTAGTATATCGTGTTCTTTGTTCATTTTTCTCCTGGTCGAATTATGTACAGTACTATTTATTTGGGCCCAATAATGTAATTTGCAAATCTTTTGAAATATTTGGCCGATTTTGACAAAAAATATATTGTTGGAGGTAACAATATGAGAGCTACAGTAAATATTTATTATGTGAAAATAATGAAAAAGCTTGTTAAATAGGATTGTGCCTTTCTTAGTTTTCTTGTTTAAGCATAGGCAAGGTATCTTTTAACTTCCCTTAAAATTACATCACTAGTGTACATACCTACAATTTACTTTTTGGTGCCAACAACCGGCACCAACATTTTTCCTGCACCACTGACAACCGCACCGGCACATTTTCGTTGCACAATATTTTATATATTTTGTTCCGAGTTACTATATTATATTAATATGTATTCTATACATGTGTTTTCTTTCCAGGGTACAAATAGTTAGGGTACGACTGGGATTAGGGTACGAATGGTCAGGGTATGACTGGGACCAGGGTACGAGTGGTCAGGGTATGACTGGGACCAGGGTACGAGTGGTCAGGGTATGACTGGGACCAGGGTACGAGTGGTCAGGGTACGACTGGGTGGGGTACGAGTTATCCAGGTACGACTTGCAAAGAACTAAACTCGTTATAACTATGCAATGATTAGATGATGTATGTTTAAGCAATACAGTGTGTGTGCAACGCGGAATAAGTAAGCACAGAATAAGATCATATGCAAGTAACATTTATTCATTATGTAGAAATAATGAAATAGCTTGTAGAACGATTATAACTATTAGATGAATTGATAAATAGAATAGAATATTTGTGCGAGATGAGTAGGCACAAGTATGAGATCATGCATTGACCTTTTTCTAGATGTGAAACCAGGAAAAGGGTCGGAAGGCGAGCAATTGCTTAGTTATCAATGGGTAACTTTGCGATTTCATGAGTATAGTTACCAATTGTTAAACAATTAATTTGGTTAGTGCGATTTCACTACATAAATTAACAATTGTTAGCCTTAGTGGCAGCCAAATTTCAAAATTTTGAAGTTTATAAACTGTACCAGTAATAGCAACAACTGTGTGTCTGGACGTGGTGGAGGCGGCAGAGGAGGGTTGGATAGCAACCGGAATGAGAGTCGTGACAACGATTACCAATGGGGAAAAGGCAGAGGCGGATATCGTGGAGATGGCTATCGAGGCGGTTGCGATAGCTTCAGACCACGTAGAGGTGGTCGCGGAGGCGGCGATTGCTTTGGCGGTGGTGGCAGAGGTAAACATACTTTTATAAAAAGTTTTATTCTTACAATAGTTGTTTCTTTGATATAAGTGCATAGTGTCCATATCCCCCAATCTAAATCTAATTTTTTGTGTTTTTTTTCTTGGCGGTCGGGGAAATTACAACTCTGACAACAGCTGAGGAGGCTACAACAATGACAAGCATAATTGGAGAGATGGAAACCGTGGAGGTGGCTATCGAGGCGGCGGCGATAGCTTCATGTCATATGGAGGTGGTCGTGGATGCGGCGATCGCTTTGGCGGTGGTGGCAGAGGTAAACATACTTTTATAAAAAGTTTTATTCTTACAAAAGTTGTTTCTTTAATACATAAGTGTAGTGTCCATACCACCCATTCTAAATTTAATTTTTTGTTTTTTTTCTAGGAGGTCGTGGAGGTCACAGCTCTGACAGCAACCAAGGAGGCTACAACAATAACAAGAGCAATTGGAGTGGTGGAAATCAGAGGGCAGTTTCAAACTTGGCTCCTGAGGATGAAGACTAGGAGTCTACGGCGAAGACAGCAGAAGCCTCTACAAATGTCAATCGTCAGGCTCAAGCTCTAAAAATTGTTCCAAAAATCGTCGATGGTGACGAGTGGTGTAAAAAATTCCAAGTTGAATCCTAATTAATCATGAATTAAGAAAGATTGTCAATTTTAAAGTACTTGCACAGGCCATGATCATGATTCCTATAAATTGAAAATTGTAATGTTACCGACATATTTTTTCTTGTATATGCAGAACAGTGAACAGTAGAATTATGTACGTGCTTAGTGTTTAGATTATACACTCATGATATCAAAGATTTATCACTCGTCAACTTGTCGAAATCGCTGTTTTTTACAGGTTAATTTATGTACTAGATTATTATGCGAATTTTACTTTTTTGAAGAGAAATGACTAATTATTGTACCTTGTTAGTAGTAGTAGTGTGGCAGTAAGTGTAACTTGGTAATTATGTAATAGGATTATAACCCGCTACTATTTTGCAAAATGCAATGGCTGGCAAAATTTGTCGAATTAAATTTTATTTATAATCATTATGCGACGTCGGACCCCTAGGAACTTATTACAGTAAAAGGGTCTTTTGTGAATTTTGTGTATTACCTATGTTGTTGAATTGTTTGTGTTGTCCAACTTCTGTTAGTTTTTGGACAGTGTACCAACTTGGTGACTTATAAAATAACTTGGCTGCGTATTGGTTGTGACGATGATTAGCTGCATTAAAATTTTGTATCATCTTAAATTTTTTGGATAAGTTAGATTCAAAACTTTGTATAATAATTCAACATTTCTTTAGTTGCATGGAGTGGCCTAAAGCAGAACAAAAATGTATGTTGAGTTGAGTTATTTAATTTGATTAGTTTTATTTTGTCCTGTTGGATTTAATGAACTATTGATTGTGCCGTTCGAAAATATAACTATAGTAATAAAAATGATATATAGACAATTAGATAAATAATTATTTGTTTGCATTCTGTGGATAATGTGGAGGAAAAAGTACAATACTGGAATGTTGGACTATGACATAATTTACCATCCAATACTTTTCCATACTTTTTGCACTCGTGTGCTTTGATTTTAGTATACAAATGGTATTTTTTAGTGAAAATGAAACTCTAGCCATTTATCCAAGTAGGTGCATCATAAAATTATAAAGTAACGACTACTTAGTTCAACTTATTATGTAATTTATTACGTATAACTTAATAGAGTAGAAATTTCAGCTGCTTGTTTAACTGTATACATATAACTGTATGTAATCTACAGTCAAGCTCAAAAAGGGAAAATGGAACGGCATATGGACGCCCAATGTCGGCTTACAGATTTATTTGAATTTCGAAAGTTGTATAGCGAACTCAGTTTTAACGAATTTGAAATTGTCATCACCACCAACTGGCTTCCGTCCGCAGAACAGTTTACAAATAGGTGATTTACTAGTATACAAATATGTCCTGAAATCATGTAAATAGAACATTTTACATTTTTCAAACTCATTGAACGAGATCATTTTAGGCATGTTATCATTTTATTTTTATTAGACCGCATTTAGATCTATCTTGAATTGCATATGGGTCATTTGTTTTTTATATTTCCGTATGGAAAATATGAAAAAATTAATTTACTCGACATTTTTAATGTTACTGAGACTTTTCCAGTATATGTGCTTTATTTTACGACAATCTTCTTTTCAAGAAAAGTAGGAAATTAAAGTTGCTGGGACAAAAAATGAAAGCATGCGTTAATAAAGTATTGAAAGTATTTGGGAAAGGAGTATGACCTTTAAGTGAGTACAACAATGGACGGCGTTTAATCTGATTTCTATATAATGTAGGGAAATTGAAAGGCTGCCACTGAGATTACAAGCAGTAAAATGGAAGTCTTGCCGAGTATAGGAGCGAGAAGGAATTCGACACAGACTCGTTATTTATCAAACGTTTATGGGTCCATACGTCCAAAGTGTTTCGAACGGGGATCTATTTCCTATGACACAATGAGTGATGAGGGATCCACACATGCGGAGCGGCTCAGAATCTCAGTGGTGGACCCTTTCTAGCCAAAGCCTTTAGACGGGACGAGATGTTAACTGTTCAGATAGTTTACTAGTCTCAGTGAATAATTTTAACATACCTCTTCCTGCCTATATATATATATATATATATATATATATATATATATATATATATATATATCGTCTGTGAAGAACCAAAATTACCCATTTTCAATTAAGACTAGACTCGAAATGAGCCATGTCATAAAAACAAAATAATAAACATGCGTTAAATGTTACATAAACGTTTGTGTGAGTATGAAATGTTCTATTTACACGTTTTTGAAAAGTGCAAAATGTTCTATTTACATGATTTTGAGAAAAGTGGAAAATGTTTTATTTACATAGTTTTGAAAAGTGCAAAATATTTTATTCAAATGATCTTAAGACAAATTTGATTACTTTTGTAGATAGTGGATATTGTTTTATCATACGAATTGATATAGGTCATTTTGTATCTTCACATACGACAAGGTAGTTGCCATTTGACTGAAAATTGAACGACAAAAAACATACTTAAGATACAAAAATTGTATTGATAAATTACCTTCTACTTTTGTCACACTTTACACACGCAAATCCTCGAATTCACTGAATACTTTGTGCATTACAATAATTATAGCGTTCAAATTTGGCCAAAGCAAATATAATATGTAGCTACCTCCAAAACCGCACACAAATGAAAGGAATACAACGAATAGAAATAGGAGATGTAATGATTTATCTGTATCAGCTGGTACAATATGAAACGTGGCAAGCTGTGCGCCAGCATGATGGTTTTTACTAAAAGCAAGATGGACCACATTCTTTCGTAGCAGAGCCTTCACTTAGACTTGTGCTCTTTAATTTTTGTCTACTCTCGCTCCGCAGTGGTTACTTCCTGTTTGTGTCAGTTGGAATTGGAATGGGATGACGTTAACAATGGACATGAAAGAATACGCTGAAATGTTCCAGCGCAGACCGTTTGTTGTCAGCAGCATTTTCTTTCAATTTATTTTTCAAAATATCTTACAATTTTAAGAATTTCAAGAAAGAAAGGCATAACATTTAATTTTTAAATATCGTTTAGTTGGAAAATATTTTTTTTAAGACTGATTTCCATAATGTTTAAATCTTAATGGATAAAACGTACAACACTCAGCCAAACTAAACATTTTTAATTTTGAAGTCCGCAGAATAATTTATAATCATCTTTTATACACGTCTTTAGCCCACTAGGTAGATGTAAGTAGAACTTGATTAGTGATTTCGTCAAGCTTTCAAATTATGTACTTTCGAAGAATTAAGAATTTAATTCTATTTCGAAAACTATCGAACATGAACAAATCATGTGGAACGTTTGCGGTTATGTTTAGCACGTGCGACAATAAGTTACTACCATAACAACAATTTAAAATATTAATTCATAGTTTACTTTAATTTGCCTATCAGGCAAAGTAGGCCACATAACAGTCTGGTAAATTATCAATTGTGAAATAACGAAGTAGATACTGGTTAATATTTATATATACATATATCTATCGTCTGTAAAGAACTAAAATGACAAGTATCCAATTTATGCTAGAATCAAATTGAGCCATTTCATTAAAACAAAATTAAAAATATCCGTAAAATTTTAATTACATGTTTTTAAAAAGTGTAAAATATTCAATAACAATGCTTTCTAGTATTTTTGTAGATGGTGGATATTGTTTTTAGCAAAAAACGAATGTGAGTCATTTTGGTTTTTCACAGACGATTTTAGATATGTCTATATCGTCGATAGAGACATGTCTATATATGATACGTGTGTTATGAATAGTAAATTATTAAGTTATTACCTAATTACCAAAATTATAAGATATTAGTTAGTGTCAAATAATGTGTTACGTCATAGTTTTAAAAATATTTCCTACGTAATTCGTTAAATTCAATACCAAGTTCTTTCCACGTTGTTTGTGTAGAAGGCGCGAATAGACGGAATATATGTCAAATTAAACTTGAATGACATTCATATCTAACCAGTCAAGGTACTTTGCCACTTATGTGGAGATACCCGGGTATTTCGCTTCCGCACAACCGACTCTCCAAGGTACGATTCCGACTAGATTGTATGATCCATTATTGCGTTTGATCAAGAGTGGACCACCTGAGTCCCCTTGATACACACACACACACACACACGCACACACCTTTTTCCTTATCACACAAGAAGCCCGCACATATATTGTTAGACGCCAATTCCATATTCCCAGTATCCGCATCTTTGTAAGCCTCTTCACACTCTCCGTAAGTCAAGATGGGCACAGTCACTTTCTGAAGAATATTCGGATTATCTACCCAGAACTCAACTTGCCCCAATCAGTCGCAATAGGATCTCCGGTCGCCAAATAGTCAGCACACATGGCTGAACATGGTCATATGTTGAATCTAATGGAGTATCCACTTCAACTAAGGCGATATCGTTAATACCTTTATCTCTATCAAAGTCTTCACGCGCAATTACTTTTTTCAGCTTTCGCATTGTTCTGTTTCAGATGCGGCACCAACAGTATGAGCCCTGCATGACCAAATTCATTTGGCGAAGCATTCGTTCCCCAACGATCCTACTGCTTTTTGCTCAACGCAGCAATGATGAAGAACATTCGAACGTATTGCATGCATCTTAAGTTTATAGAATTAAAATTGTGGAATTACCGTTTATCAAAAAGTAAAGTAAACTCATACTATGCTACATATTACTGTTACATTTGCTAAATCATAAAAAATATTGTTACCACGACTACCAGCCCATTTAACTATGGCACACGCGGGTTTCTTCCGGCTTTAAACGTTGAGGCTTCCTCTAAAGGCTATTGGATTCTTTAAGACGTACTGTATTCTGATGTTGATCTACTAATGGCTTGGGGTAGCCTCCAACTGGGACCTGCACTTGCAAAATTGTTTAAGACACAATAAGCACATAAAATATGTCTGCCTCAATCGTACTCGCTAGACGGAAGCTTATGAATACAAAAATTAGGAGACTAAAGCTCAAATTTCATAGACACTGCCCCTGTCTTATTATTTTTATGCAAACGAACATAATGTTAATGTGTGGATCTGGATTTCTAATGAAATCTAAATTACTTGAAAACAGCAAGTAGCTCAATAAACTGAAAGGTTAAATAGTTTGTTTAGTATTGGTTGTTGAGATTACTGAACAATAGGTAGGAAAATAAATATTACACATTAATTTGGAAACTTTATTTCATAAATGTCATTTGGGCACAATAAAGGATAGTAATAATGTAGTAGGCATGATATTACAGAATTATCCTTAAAACCAAACAGAAATTTGTTTACTGCACTATTTTTTCACACTGGTTTTATTTTATTTTTTGAATTTTTAAATGGTATTATGGCCGATATTTGTTGAATACAATTTTATGTTTTACTAACAATAGGCAATATGTGTGTCACATTAAAACAGAATTCTTAAGTTACGCTGAAGTTATTAGAACCTAACAGTTTTATATTATTAATCGAAACCGGTCTAAAAATTATAAATGTAGCTAACGACAACGTCACACAAATACAGGGCAGACAGGCAGACAGACATACAAAACCATTTTGTTAGATGCTCAATGAGCTTCAAAGATTAGCATCTGAAAACAATCATACAACGTACTAAATAAGAAAATTCATTGTAAATAACTTGTATGATATCAGGTTCTTATCAATTAGTTACAAATTAAATATTAAATTAATTGTGATAGCGATTTCGACACAAAATATCTAGTTATATTATTGAAAGCAGTTTCTAAAATCAATTGAATTTGAATTGACGTACACCTGACGTGTCGTAGGCATTGACTTATGTTTTATACTGTATACTATTTTTATTACTATTGGCATGACATTTATTCAGTCATTCAATTCCTTTTAATAAAGTTTACTATCATGAAGGCTAAGAGTACTCACTGACGTGTTATGTAATAAATATTACTGTAAATAAACAAAAAATTTAACTACAATAATTCTCATAAATGTGCATATTCACACATTTGAATAATACAGATATATTGGAAGCAAGTTTGGATATAGCAAACTCAGAAACATTATTGAAATGGTAACAAATTGACCCTGACATCACAACATTCTCTGTTTTCTCTTAATCTTCCTGTTTAATTTTTATGACGGGGACGTAATCGGATTCCAGCTTCACCGTTTTGAAGCCCATAATAACAGCAATTACGGGTTAATTCAGGATATATATTTTTTCATTGCTGTCATCTTCTTTGCTACTAATATCTTTTCCAGTTGACAACGATTCACTTGCATTACCCAAAGGACTGGAGCTGGAAGATAAACAGGCAGTGTAAGTGTCTAATTTGGTTTTGATGCGAGCGCTTCTCCGTGCCATCTGCTTGTCGGTCCCACAGCCCGTCGTGACCTTGTTTGTGTTGTTGCTATCGTTAGTATGTTCGACAGAATTTTCTTGTCCAAACCCAAACTGCCCAAGAAGTAAATTTACCGGAGCAGAGGTAGTTATGGCAGAGGGCAACCTCCTTATAACAAGTTTCATGCGCCTTTTACTTTTCTGTTTCAAGACACTGGTTTTGGCCTGCGTTTTTGGCAAACTATCCGCCGTCGTTTCTCCTCTACTTGACGTGGATCCCTGTATTTTAACAGGACAAACACTCTGAAGTGTGCTGCAAAAAGTTACGAAGTGAAAATCATTGATTAGAATAAAATTATTCTTACTAAGAAAGACTCACGTATTTGTGAACATATTCTACGTAACTAATTAAAACTCTGGTTAGAATGTCACGTCTGTAAATGACGCCATATGTAATGTCAACGGGGGCACTTTACTACCCATGACGCCCCGTATAGCTATTAACTTGATTGTTAAGTGGTTGAAGGAGAGTTTATGGGGTGCTTAGAAATGAATATTTTGATGCCGTCATTCATAGACGACCCATTCACATGGGTTCTTTAGAGTCGTTATATAAAAAAAAACAAAAACATTAACATACTTGTAGTCAGCAATGTCTTCGCTAGAATAATTCAAAACGACATTTTCATGTTCAACATCACACGGTAGGTGGTCAGTCTCTGGATTCATTACTTCGTGTCCAGCTACTACCGGTATGCCAATTCCTTTGCAATCTATTTATAAAGACAATATATATATGTATAAGCTTTATTTCAGTTACAAGCAATAACTGAAATCAACGAAAATGTCTATTAAAAATACTTAACGCAATTGCAACTCACTTTAGAAAAATTTTGAAAAGTTTTTACCATAATTTACTTTATTTGTTACATACCGCAGTTCAAGTACATTGTAGTTTGCAAACAACAGCAATTACAATAGAAATCTTACACAACTAAACGTAAGACTAACAATGACCCAAAATCTTACCCATTTCCATGAAAAACGTGTCATCAAAGTATGTATCGCCATCCCATCCTCCAAAAACAAAAACTCGTTCGCCTAACGCAACACAGCCAAATTTGCCACGGCTAGACGGACGCTGCCCAATCTGCTCTACCTTCCGTGAAAAGGGATCGTAGGCTCATTAAAATCAAGAGATTCGAATAAAATTATTTGCGGACGATCCCCAATAACATTTGCAAATTTCGTAACGGTCATCCATTTAAATGTGAGGGGATAATTGTTGGTTATTAATTTCATTTATTTTCAATCAAAGCATAAACCTAACTTAGTAAATACATGAAAAAAACAATTCGTCAAATCACCTGGATCATAGGAGAACAAATCCTCCAAATTAGAGTCATAACAACAAGAACTTCCGATAATAAAGATGTGTCATTTGTGAAGAACTTAAAGGAGGGTCAAAACAAGTTTTTAAAATTATCAGTGTCTTAATTTATGTTTAAATTCTGAATTGAAATAGGTACATATTTACAGTACAACAATTTTGTAAAATAATATTTAAATTTAGAATTTAAGTTTTCACATGTAGCACCCAAACGACACTTTGGAGTTGTTCCACTTGATATCGGCTTCGACCACATGGTGGAATTCACATCCAAACAAAAAATCTCGGTTGCGAATCCTCCTTTCTCATTATCTGCTTCACCAAAATAAAAGACGCGCTCGTCTTTGTGAGCTGTCGTACAATAAATCCAACAATCTGAGAGAAAAGTTTCCTATAAAATAATGTCAACAAGATAACTACAAACTTGGATCATTAGTTAATACAGGTTTTGGTTAATGTTAATTTAAAAATTAATTAATTATTGTATTAATTTTTACGTTTGTTTCTAGCTTCGACCACTGATTTGTCGTCAGATCTGGAGAATGTACATCATGTATCCATTTTAACCCTCCGAACAGCAACATCTTATTTCCGACAACAATAGCAGAGTGATCACAACGAGCATGTGAATCATCTCCACTGACTTGAACTTCGTTCCATTTCAGTGTATTTGTGTTAAAGCGATAGGTTGCGTTGACTCTATTACCCGTCTTTACTTCTTGACCACCGAATATGATAATCTATTTCTGATAGACAACAGCTGAAAAATCTTTCATTCGATTTGGAGCCTTGTTTACATCAAAGAGAACAACTTCCCAGTACATTTCACGGTCGCCAACAACCAAACAGTAAACAAACAGAGGATCAGTAGTAGATGGCACCAAAACATAAGTCGTACTAACTATTCCACTAAAAGAATAAATCGTGTTTCCAACAGCCGCTGCTACATGGCTATGTCCTGCAGGAAACCCATCGAAACTTGTCGACCACCGCATATACAATTTAAAGAAAAATGTTTAAGTAAAAAACAAAAATAAATCTGTGTAGCTAATAATGTGTCTACTCAACAATGTTAAGTGTTAAAAATATTTAATTCTTTCAGCCGATAGTAAATTAATGTCGTAAAACTTGTATTAAAAGACGAATCTATAATAAAGGCCAGGTGAAACCATGGGAGTTCAATCATTTAAAGTTCAAACAAAATCCGGTTCCCTATTATGGGCCTCGAGTAGACGTTACTGCTTTAAATATAGGGCTATTTAAAGCATATATTCTAGCAAGAGCTTAAGGGCACTTGTATTTATCATTTGCATTCACTGTAAGTTTTTGAAAAACAAGGTTTATAAATGTAATGTGTTGAAAAAATGGTAAAAATAAAGCCTATTAGGAAACAAACGCATGTATGATCCAGAGAGAATTGTAATAGATCGCGATGTGCAATATTACAAAATATAATGTAGTAAAATTGTAAAAGCATATAACCACGATTTTCGAGAGTGCTTGACTTCCACAATTGGAATGGTCCTTTTTGTTTCCGTCAGAATCGCAATTCAGTTGCATTTGTTCATCACCTTTAAAAGCATTCAAAAAAGCATAGACGTCAGGCAGTGTCATTTACCACAAAACAGTAATACTATCTCAAGGTTACGAAAGTTTTCTGAATGAAAAATATGTTATGTAATTTTACCTTTGTCATCTTCTTCGACAGCACTATTTAAACTCAAGCTACTCGCTTGAGCTGTGCCAGTTGATGAACATGGAAAACTATCATCTGTTGAAATTTGAGTTTCGGTTTTTATTTTTGCTCCTAACTTTTGTTTCGCATTGTCCGCATCGGCCACTTCTTCAGCACCAGTTGATGTCATGCCCCTTATGGACCCATTGTTATTCTTGTTTGCTTCTTCCAAATATTCAGTTTTTATTTTTGCTTCTGTTTTTGCTTCTGCTCGGTATATATGGAATTTTTCCAAGATCATCTACATAGGTAGGGTAAAAAAAAATGAAAATCGAGCAATGAATTTGAATACAGTATGCCGTGGATTCAAACTCATAACATATTGCTACACATATATAAGCTCAACATTAGGACTATGCTAATTGCAGACACAGTACTGATAATTCTGAGGATTTGTACGGTATTATGATGATACAATTAGTTTACTGTTTTAGCGGCTCCCTTAGAAGCTCCAGTGTAGAAGTGAGTTTTACGTGCGAGAAAACTAAAAAAGGTATCCAAGAGCTGGAAACAGTTTTGAAATAATTATTCACGTAATAAGTTACTTACATAGTGCACGTAACATTGCATATTCGTCTAAATTCATAATTGGTTTAGACATTTCAAATGATATACATTTTGATATTATATATTACAACATTTACAATACGATCGAAAACACTTGTCGATTACTAACGTTGCTCACATCCTCAGCACCCCCCTCGTGGAACTGGACTAGTGCCATTAAAATCCCGTCAGATAATTTATCTGAATCTTTTGCAGCCATCATTTTAATGTTATTTTGTCGACGTCGAACCGTAATTACTGATAACAGCTTCACCTTCACCAGTCAGTAGATACCACTTTCTCAATTGTAAAAGGTCTAGTTATTGCTTGGCTTGTGCCTTGACTTTTAAAAGCATTGATTTAACGCAGTATGTTTCTAAAATAGAAATAAACTTTAAATAAAACTGAAAAACCGTGATATGCAATATAATTGCAGAAAAAGAACCGTCACAAAGATCACATTAAAAAATCCTGTATATAATATTATATGGGTACGATTCCTAGGAAATAATTACGCCTAATTTATAACTGTGAAAAGTGTTTCCGCGCGCATTCAGTTCACATGTAAACTGTAATGGCACATTGTTTCGCATTGTCGTTGCACGTTTTACAGAAAGAGGCCGACACAGGGCGTCTTTCTATGTAACGCAGGTGATTTTTATTTTCCATGAATTTCAACATATATTGGACATTGTTAAGGACGACGATTCTTTATATGATGAGGCATTGATAGATTTTCCGTTTTCTTTCTGTTCTCTCGTTTTCCAATATGAGAGTCTTTCATTCATACTAATTATTCTATAGCAGCAAGTCATATTCGTTGTTCAGTTGTGTTAAAGTATGGTATATACTTTTTCTGGTACTGCATACATTAACCACTGTTAGTTATAGATCCCGGGAACAAATTTTGAAGTTTAACAATTGTTAGTGAGATTTTACAGGTTAATTTATCAATTTGTGACGCTAATTATTGATTTTAGAGGCACGATACAGTTTTACATGATACAAAATGTTTTCAAGGAGGCTTTTTGCCCTTCAGCCCTCTCGGCTCCAACGTTTGTGTCACGGATGCTCCATAAATGATTTTAAATAAATTATCTACTATTTAGTACCACCTTGGTCACGAGCTTAAACATCTATTGAAATTGTTTTCTGTCTGTCTGTCTGTCAAACTCTAACCGCAGTAAATGCGCTACAATTTGCAATATTAAACTGAATTTGTTTCAAATAAAAAGCTCATGAAAAATATGTTGCAAAATTCAACTGTAAGAGTAACCCTTGCATTTCATTGAAATACCTTTACTTCATAGATCATGTTTTATCAATACAGAAAATATCTTGCTCCTTTGTTGCAGCTAATATTGCTGAAGCAAAGCATCTACTTCGGGTCCACGGTCTTCAAATCTGTCGCGAAGCGCAGGATTTTTGCGTTACAGTTTACGCAATTACTAGAGAACGTAAAAGTTTTATTTACACTGGTACACAATCGTACTTGCCTAAACGACACAGTAACAAACATACATTGTTTTACAAAAACTATTCACACATAAATGCAATGTAATATAGTACATCATGGATAAAAATTCTAAGATGGAGTTTCTTACTGTTGCGCCCCGAAAATTCTGTAAAAATGCTTAAAGTTGAAATGTTCAGACAAATTTCTGCGCATACTCTCCGACGGGAATAAGTACTTTTTATTTTATTATTGTTTGAATTTAAAATTGTTTTTGAATTAGATTTAAAGTAATTAAAAATTTTTAAGTGATAATGAGGTGGTTAAATTACTGTTGATATGCCTCATATATTTTTAGATGCCCGTAATGTTTGTGTAACTCTTAAATTAAATAATTTGCTATAAATTCTTTGTTCTCTTTAAATGTACGTATTATGTACCTTTGCACTAGTAGTTCGTCCTTTGTCCAGAAAAAATGGCTCCTGGAGTCTCTATTGCTACTTTAATGTTTTTCAAATTCTGTCTTGCATTAATGAAATCTTTACTTTTTTTTAGTTTTGATTTTTCACTTATGTAATTGCTTTATATCTTTTTGGAGCTAAAGAAATATTTTTGGTAATTTTGCAACACTCTTTTTCTAAAATTTGGAACTTTTTTACATCTAATGTACTTTATTAAAAAGTTTATAGCTCTTTGGATTCCAAAATTATTAAAGGCTTAACATTACATATCAGTTTTTTTGTTTAGTACCTAAGCATATAGTCACATGCAATGTTATTGTCCATTAACGCACTTTCAGTTCACCGCTGTCTGTAACATATAGTTCTATTTTATTTTTTATGTTATATGAATTTAATAAGCCACTGTTTACTTTTCTGTTACCATTGCTGCCTAATTGTTGTTTAATTCAATACCTTTTATGTTTCACTCGATGGTTTAAAAAAAATATTTTGGAATTGTGTACACCTTTTTTTAATTCTCAAAAATACTTAGCATACTACTTTTAAATTTTGTAAATCTTATTTTTTTTTAAACTGTTAAAATATAATACTCGATTTGGCAATATGAAAGGTCGATTTCGTAACTCGCAGCTCCACCACTGTCAGATACAAGTACAGTAAATTATACTTATCCTCGTTTTCTGTGATGATAATAAAAAAATACTTATTTAAGATTACTTTTTGATACTTTTATTTCATGACAATTTACAATTATGAGTTTCACTAATTGATTTTTAATGCTAATGACCAACTTGGCTCGAATCTAAATTAAGACTAAATTATCATATTCCATATTGTATTTTTCGAAGCCTCGGATGAATATTATTATGCAACAATAATTATCTTCCACGTCTCTTCATTCCATTCACGGGCTGTGACCCGTCCATTTCAAACAATAGTAATGTAGATAGAACATTTTAGCATGTTCTCATTATACACGGCGAATGTAGTGATGAACATAGGAATGTCCACCGCTGCATTTTCTGTGTGCTTGAATAACAAAGTTCAAGGAACGCATAACTGCTAATGCAGCATAGGTCGGGATCATTGCATAAATTATGCATTGATCTAAAATATATCTTTATCAACCAGTTTGAGTTTTATATCCGTTCATCTGGGTAGTGACAGAAGCGATAGGAAAAGCCACCTTGTATTTTTGTAGTTTAGATTCCTATTCTGTTTCCAACCAACTCTGCAATTCCCCTTTGGGTCGCAAGTGGTCAGATAACAACGGTTAAAAAGTTGAGAATTCAAGCTCTACAAACATTACGTTCACAATAGTAAACCCGTAAATGCGAGAGAGGCGAAAATGAATTTGCCAGGAACAACATAAAACATAATTGCTCAGTACCAGCCAGGCACTGCTTACAGACATAAATCCAGTTCAGAGTTTTATACTATTAAAAATTTTCAAGACCGCCATGGCCTCAGTGCAGTTTTTACATTTAGTTTAAAACAGGGTCTCTTACAAGACAGATGTAATGGCATGTGCACCGCCTACTATGAATCATATCTCGTGCAAAAGGTATTGCATTAAATATAGTACAATTAAGTTAAGATTATTTTTAGTTCATCAATGATTTCAACATGGTTGTGGCGTAGTAGTGAAGTTTGAAGTGAATTTTTTGATGACGATCCTATTGGGGAGCACTCATAAAAACTTGAATCACTTTAATTAACCTAATGAGCTTTAGTCTCAGTAACTGACCGTGGGTTTTGGCGGTGAAAATAATATTAAAAGTTTAATATACATAGGTTTTTCCCCCCTGGAAAGTTGACCTTCTGCAGTCACCTGTGTATATAGGAAGTGAGCTCTTTCCCCGTCCCCGTTCCTGTCCCCCATGGGTGCTTTATAATAAAATCGCAAAGCTTCAAAGCATTGGCTTTTAAGCTTATTTTCTCAATGCGTTTTCAACTTTCTAGGGTCAATGTGTGTGTATTAAAGACGACGAACAATCTTACCTAAATAACCTAAATTCTTAATATTAGGTGCTAAGGCAAAAACTGCATTATGAGGCAAAGCTCCGCCAGCAGTACTTTCCACAAAAATGAACCAATTCAAACAAAACTTCTGATGAGAAAAGACCAAGCAAAAATGTTGAAGGTTTTTTCAAAGCTTTTGTCAACAATGATGCAGAATGATAGACTATGCAATTGATGCCCAGTTTGACTTTAGTAAGTGACGGCCAACACAAAATTCTAAACAATTTGGATTAAAAATGAGTACGGAATGTTGGTTAACAGTATTTTGTAACTATTGTTAAACCTTTACATTGTTTACAATATTATTAATATTTAAACAATTTGAAAATCCTTAATATGACGATGTACAGGGCCGGACGAATAATTGCTTTTAGGCAGCAATTTGATTTCATTTTAATGATAGTTGTCTTTTGTAAATCCTTTTTTATATATTTACATATTTTAGAAAAGTTTAAAAGGTTCTTTATACTTGATTCAGAAAAGTGCTCAATGTTCTATATATATTTTTTGAGGAAAGTGTTAAATGTTTTATGTCCATGTTTTTGAAATGTACCCTATGTGAATTGAATAAAATTGTTATAGAAAATTTAACACTATTTTATATAAATGCATAATAATTATGTTATAGTGCTAACAACTAAAATGTACATACTAAAAGTGTAAATGACAATTTATAGTTAATATCAATGAAAAAGGGAAATGCCTATGCAATATGCGCCTAAAAAGGTATATTAATTAATTACGTCACTTTTTTGGAAGATTAACATAGTTTTTCAAATTAGACTGGTCCTGGTCAAAGTAAGCACAAAGTTCACTTCCTGTAGGTCTGTCTTTTACGTATCTACTCCAACAAGACTCCATCTTTCGGTAACTGTTCCAAAAATTAATAAATACAATCATTTTTATTACATATAACCTCATATTAAAACAATTAAGTATTTGTGCTGGTAGTATTAATAAAATGCATTAAATTGGATTTAAAAAAAACCGTAACACACATTTCTCTTGGAGCTAATTGAGGTTGTGAAAGTCTGATCCCAAATTCAAGTTTCTGTATAAATTCCATTGTCAGGTTCAAATATCCGTTTTTGAAATAAGGAATCGCCCCTAAGGAAAATATTTCCCACATCAAAACACCAAAAGACCAGATGTCAGATTCTTTTGAGAATTCCATGTAACGCAGCGATTCCATGGGCATCCATCTCCAGCCGGAAGTCTCCCATCCCGTCATCCAGCTTCGACACTTTGACACAAAATAGGACAAATTTCCAATCAGCTGTTGCGAATGTGAGAAACCAGTGATGCTCACTAAACTCGTGTTTTGGAGGCAGATGAGTGACAGGGATTTTAATGCGGTCTTCTAAATCCGAGTCGGAAACGGGCGACAGAGATACTTTACCTGGGGGGTTCTCTCGTATCTCAGGACCGGCCCGGCGAGATACTAAATAGTATGCACGACATATGGAGGGATTTAATTAGCAAAGAGTATGAGCTTAACGCTGGCGATGCTATATGGGTGGGGAGGGTTATGATGCGCTTTCCCTACAATGATTATGACTATAATATGACACTAAAATACTTATAATTAATTATATTAAAATATATATTTTATATGCGAATATCAAACCCGAGGTACGAGATGCAATCACACACAAAACTATATAAATGATAAGTACGTTTTAAGGGTCTTATACAGCCCTGTATTTATTTACTTTTAATGATACTTTTACTGCGTTCGTAACGCCAAATGAAAAATGGTCCGTAACCAAAAATGAAAGTAGCGTTTACTTTTTAAATTCAATTATTCTTTTCTGGGTAAATTCCCTATCTGTCGTCGTACGATTCAGATTATAACTTCACAAAATTGTTTACTTACCTCGTGGGTTGAATTCAGAGCCGGACGGATATATATTCTGACTTCTCGTGGACAGTCTTTCTGGGTCACCTTGTGTTCCCTTATAAATTCGCTCGTAGCGTCAAATACAATTCTCCCTCGTAGGGTCAAAGGGTCAGCGTTTGATCACCTAAATATTCGCCCGTAGCGATGAATACACTTTTCCTCGTGGGAAGTCTTGGTCCGCTTGGGTCCCTAATACTTTGCTCGTAGCAACAAATATATTTTCCTCGTAGGATTTTCCTGGTCCACGTGGGCACCTATGATTTGCTCGTAGCAACAATTCTGCCGTAGCACGGTCGAGTGAGGAGTACCTTCTTCGCCGGAGTCCAAGTAGAAACTGGTTATGGTCATGGTCCGTGAGGATAGAAGATCCTCACGTACCATGCTATAATCCCTATACGCATTTCCACAGTGTGGAATATTATTTTCCCTTTTGACCAACTACTTACTTAGTGGGATAACTTTGCCTGAAGGGCTTTTGGGGAATATCCGTCCGTGTCTGATTTCAACTCACGATTTACATTCTACATCATAAAATATTATATTTTATATTTTATATAATATACATATTTTTATGAACATCATTTTTCTTCTCTCAAAACTTCTGGACCAAATGTTTTGATGCCCTCATCAAAACGAAAAACATAATTTCAAATACATAATAATAATTTTCATAATTTTATGATGTCTTCTTCTGGACCAAATCTTTTATTATCTTCAAACGAAATATCCAACAGAACGAAACAGCCAATAGTATGAACGTCCAATGATCCACATCTTTTTCTCCATATCCTTAAGTGCGAGCAACGGTGCAAATAATGGACCTGAAAGAAACTATGATGCGAAAGAAAAGAACACACACTATTGCATAGATTAAAGTTCCTGTATGGCATTTATTATTTCATTTGTACTCTTTTTCTAGACTGATTTTGAACATCATTTTAATTCAGTCTTTTGGGAAGTATCCCAACTTTTACAGGTAATTATAAATATTATTTTCGTCAAGTCATTAAGTGAAAATTTATATATATCAAAAATTCTAAACTACATTCAAAAATTAATTTTTGCTTATTCATTTTATAACGTGTCAAACTGGTAATTATTTCATTAAGTCATTTAAATTGAGATCACGTAAAAGCAAAATTTTACTAACTACTTATATATATAAAATTGTATTAAAATTTTGTGGACGTATCCGAACATATTATCGATTATAATGAGGAATCAGACGTATCTGATGAAAAATAAATTGAAGATGAATTTCGACGCGGGTTTTTCTGGAGAGTCCCTAGAGACGTTCCAGCGACCAAGTTTGGTAAGCTTGACCGCGAGTGACTCGAAGCTCGTGAGCTCGTATTTCTACTGGGAATTCTCTCTCGCTGATAATTTTTGATTTGGCGAGAGCCCTTTTCAGTCGCTGGAGAAGTTTCCACGCAATTTCGATTGATTGACAGAGTTAAATCAGAAATATCTCTGGCACTTATATTAACAGAGATTTTTCGCTCCTGATCTTCCAAAAGAGGTTTTTCTGGCGACAAATTTTCTGCTGGTCTCGAATTGACTGACGGCGTGAAGTTCGCCGCCTCGAGCATTAACTTAGGTAATTCGTTTTCATAAATGTATGGTTCATCATCTATGATCATGGGTACGGGTTCAGGAAGGGGAGATCGACGTGCGAATATCCCTGATCGTTCGTCCTGCATGGGGGACGACATTTCGTAAATCTATAATGTTGAAATGGAAAGGGGAAAAGCAAAAATAAAAAAATAAAAAATTCAAAACCCTCAATTCACTGATATTCAACATCTTTATTTTGAACCTTTTATATAACCCTTAATATCATGTGCTCAAAAGTATACTTTTGGAATACCAAAATTCCTAGGTCGTAACCTGAGAAGTATCTCGTACATATATCTACTCTAAATTTTACGAAGATCATAATAAATATATTATGCAGTCAACTTTATGGAGATCAACATTTTACAGTCATTTTAACGTAGTCTTTTATCTCACAACAATCATCACAATGAGATCATTAATGTAACACAAATATATTTCATAACAATCAAAATTTTACCAACTTGTACACTTATCCATTAACCGTCATTTTCTTTGGTCATTTCATGTAAAGCAACAATTCATACTATTTACTACAGATAATGAAATGACTATAACACTCTTTTACGGGATTGAAAATTTTAAACCATTTGTGACGGACCATCATGACCATGATCAAAACGACCATGAGGGTTACCTCGTCGGGGCTTAGAACAAAATTGCGGGGGTTCACGACAATCTTTTGCCTTATGCCGCAGAGATCCACATCTGAAGCATTTCAATTTACTTTTGTCGCGATTCTTTTTATGGAAATCGCCATTTACTTTGGGACACTCTAAGTATACGTGTCTCTCCTCTATGCCAGCTTTAAGACAGATTTGGCATAAAGCGATCTTTGGGCAGACCACCTTCTCTTTTATTGGTCTACCTTTCCTACTTACTTTACGGGGAGGAGGTACCTCATCAATTTCTCCATCTGATGAGATCTCTCCTTCTTCTCGAGGCTCTATGTACAATTTATATTTTGGCTTTTTGACTTTTGGAGCTCGAGCTTCTTCCTCGCTATCGGTCTCCTGCTGATTCGTAAATTTAATCCTATCTATCTTAATTGCTAAATCTAATGGCGGAGTTACATTTCCAGACATGTCTATTTTGCTAACAGCTAACTGCATTTCAGGAGTGTCTCCCTGCCAAACAACTTGCAAATCGTTCTCATCGGGTTCTCGTTCATCCCAACCTTGCAACAATTGTTCTTCTTCATCTGGCAGAATAATTATGGAGCCTTCGTCGTCACTTCCACCAAGCATGATCTCGAGATCACTCATTCTATGTGAACCATGAAATGCTATTTTAACCTATGTATTATATATATATATATTATGTACTGTAAATCTTTAGCGTAAGCAAAGCAAATAAGCGGTTTCAGTCGACGTCATATAAAGGACCGTCGAATACGTGAGTAAGTCGTCTTGGTCTATTAGCAGGCCTTCCCAGAGTCGGGCCGGCTCCTTGTGGAGGCGTCTCGGCTTTGGGAAACCCTTGCGTCTGTACTCTTTGTACATCAATATCGACTTGTTGTCCAACAGCGGCCTGTAATGGTCGTATTATTCTTAATACGTCTTCCTGCGTAAGGATGTCATTTGCTTTTGGCAATATTAATGTAATGGGGACTTTTTGTCCTGAATTAATCTTAACTAACTCACCATCCCCTTCTCCCCCTGGAAAAGGTGGACCCGCATCAACAGGCGATTGAGAATCGTCGGATGATGTAAACGGCTCTGGGAATTGAAAAGGCGAGAAATGAATCAAAGGAAAAAGTGGGCTATTATTTGGAGCAGGAGTATTGTTTTCAGGCATATTATCAATGTTTGATTGTATGCGGAGTATGGAACCGGGAACTTGGTTCCGACTGCTTTGATAACGTTGGCATTGAGTACAGTCTGCAATAACCCTAGATATGAGCTCACCCATATTCAGGAAGTGATAATCTTCCCGCATGATCATATGTAATTTTTCATTTCCAAAATGACTTTTCTGATGCATAAATTGAGTCGATTGAACTGCCAATTTATGTGGTATGACTGGGACATAAGGTCCACTCATAAATTCAGTAGTAATTCTTTCTAATAAGTCGTTTTCTCCCAAACGATAAATTTTTCTATACCTACTTGTTCCAACTAACTCGTTGTCTTTATCGAAGCGTAATCGTTGTATTATTTTGTCTACATTCTCGTCCTCAGCTTGTAGCTGATGCAAATTATTTATCCTATGTTTTAATTCTGCACAGCGACGAATAAATTCCTTTTCTTTTCGGTTACGACATACTATTTTAATAAGTCTACAAGAAAATACAATCTCTCGATCAAGGTTGATTCTCGTAGATGTATGCAACAACTCATCTATTTGTGCGGGCAGTCCAGCCAGCAAAAGTATTTTAATGTCGAATTCTCGTAGTTTCAAGTTCCATCGTACCATCCGTGGAGGTAAATCTGAGATTTTCAGGATTGTCGGCAATACCGCGTCAGTAGTATACACATGAACGGTCCGACCTGTAGTGAAGTTACGGAAGTTCCGTAATGCTTGGATAAGCGCAATACCATGCTTATCCAACGTTGAGAAGGTCTCTTTTACTTGTACCAAATAATATTGGAAACGAGAGAGTAAGCGTCGTACGCCGTTTTTATTTTGTACCAATATAGCGATGATATGATTCTCAGATATATGATACCATAATTCCAATTGAATGGAATGATCGGGTAACGCCATGACCGGAGCAGTGAGAATCTGATACCGGATAGCATCAAAAGCTTCACGACACTTTGCCGTGAATATGAATGGCGGTGATTTGCGTAGTAATTCGAACAGAGGTTGCATCATCAGAGAATAACATTGGACCGTATGACTGAATTTATTTGTTTGCCCAATGAAATCCCCCAATTCACCCATATTTTTGGGATACCGAAAAGTCATAATTGAATTTATCCGTTTTTGCTGTAACATTTGTGCATGTTGTTTATGTGTTTTCTCTACTTCTGTTTCTGGTTGGTCAGTATCAGTTGATACTGGAATAGGTGGTCGTTCACCTAATATAGGACTTGGGACCTGTAACTCAGTTGAATGAAGTCTCAACTGTGGATAATAATTATTAAAATCGAGATTACATCTTAATTTAGAGTCCTCATATTCTGTATATTTCTTCTCTATTTCAGCCTTTAATGCTGCACGATTTAATTGGTTATGAATTATCATTCCCTGTGTTTGTCTACTTCCGAGGCGTATGACTACCTCGTCTGGTAAATGGTGATATGTCGCTATCCGACTCTTTGCTTGTAAGCCCATACCGGTCTTACCCATATTAAGTACCGTAATGATTCCCTTGCCTTGAACTAATTTGATATGTTCTGGGATAATCATTAATCGTAAATCAAAAAGTAACTTGTAATTAGTTTCGGTTACGATGTGACCGTCAAATGAAAGCTCATCAGTATATATGTTGATGGGCTTTTCTTCCCCTATTTCTAAGTGTACGTGATCCTGAACATAGATATTTTTATCTGTCTTTGTTTCTGATGATTTATCTGAATCATCGCTTTTAACTTTGTCTACCTTGTCAGAGCCAGTAGGTCTCTGTTGTCTTTTCTTAATTGGTAATGCTGTCATAATAGTCGAAGGCGTAGAATGTGTTACCTGAGTTTCAGCTCCCTTGGGAATCTGCACTTCATCTGACTCATCGGATGTATAAACGTAGTCTGGACTGGGTCTGTTTTCCGTAGAAAACGCAATTATTCCGGATTGACAACTTACTGTTATGTCGTACTTAGATAATAAATCCATTCCAAATACTATACTATCCATCATATTCTCTACAATATAAAATGTCCAATTTATCCAAGTGTGGAGTTCATCCACATAGAAACCCAATGTTACATGATGATTTGATTGTAACGGTTTACCATCGTACACAATCATGTCCGCTTCAATTTGTTGGCATGATGTGATGATATGATCACATCCCAACAACTTCACTGTTCTGGGGTTAACGATACTGAATGTAGATCCTGTATCTACAATAACATTGAAATCCATTGCCACTCCATAGTAGTTACGGAATGGGAATACTCTTTTCACCTCCTTAGGTGATTGATTTAATCTCCTAACCTGTACGGTCTTCGGACTTGCCGAAGCTTGGCTTTGATTTAATGTATTACTGGATGTCGCCGCCTCTTTCTTATTGTCTAACTTACTTGAAGTTTCTTTTTGAGTCAGCTCGTAAGCCGCCATTAATCTATCTAATTCCCTATTTTCATCATTACTCGAGGATACTGATGCAATGGGTGATTCTTCACTTTTTCTATTTGATGTCCCTGGTAATGGTATAGTCTCTAAGTCTGGGATCTCTGAATCCTCAGCTGATCGTACTCTAAACATTCTGAACCTTGGATTATTTTGAGACATCTGCTGATGTACTTGTTCCAAAGTTTGTGGGTTGGGATTGCTATGACTCCCATAAATTTGATTATTTTGAGGCTGATGATCATTACTCATTGGTAATGCAGGTACGTTTTGTCTCATACCCATATCTCGTGCTGGATCGTAATTATAATCACGATCACTAAGATGCATTGCACGCATTTGATGAACTGTATTTGTATAATTTTGATTGAAGTCCTGATGATTGTAGTTCTGATTATAAGACGGGGGTTGATTATAAAAACCACCTTGATATCCCTGATTATAATTATTGTTTCTATTATACCCATTATTGTTCCTATATCCTCGATTACCGTTTCCGTTATATCTATTGTTTCCTCTTCCTCTATTATTATTATAGGAATTTCTTTGTATGGGAACATTATTTATTTTAGCCCATCCTGCAGCTTGAGGGGGTAACGGAATACCCTGTCTCTGCATGGCTTGCCAACAGTCAATCACAAAATGGCCCGTTTTACCGCATTCATAGCATGTGGGCTGACCGTCTGTGGCTACACTATTCTTTTTAACATTAGGATTATATTTCCCTGGGTCAGCTCCATGTCGAACTTGACCTCCGTTGGGTTGATTCCCATTACGGCTATTATTGGGAGGAATACCTCCATTTAATCCTCTAATGTAAATTGGCTTCTTTTGATGTCCATCAAATACATCTTGGACGTTATGGTTCAAAAGGCTTTCTGATTGTTGAAGGATATGGCGATTTAAAACTTTCGTAAAGTTATTTATATCCGTACAATTCATCATTTCCTTTCGCAATGGTTGAGGAAGTCCTTCTAATAACTTCATCAACTTTCCTTCTTCATCCATATTAGGATCCATTTGAGTTACGCATTGTAACCGTCGGTTAACATATTCATTTCCACTTAACTTGGAATTGAAAATTGTTGAGGCAAGCTCTGAAGCTGCCTTGCTACTGACATACGCGCGATCGAATTTCAATTCGAGTGCTTGGTATATCTGGTTAATCGTAGCATCCTTAACTGTCTCTCGTTCAGTTGCATTAGTTATTGTAGCATAACTAGCAATGAATCTCGGTTTCTCTCCTAACCACCAATTTCTTGCTGTCCCGACCAAGGCCTTATCTAATGCCTTGTAGATTTTATCCGTTGTCAAAATCTTTCGAGTAGTGAGTTCTTCTTTGAAGATGTCAACCCACCCTCGTGCTTCCTTGTCGCCACTATAAGTTGGTATTCCATCCATCAATTTGGATTCGGAAATCACCAGCTGCTGGTCAGCATCTAATCCCTTATTTTTGGTCAAGAGGGTTTTCAGAATACCCTCCAGCTGTTCGTGAGTGACCGTCATGATCCGGTTACTGATTAAATCTAGATATGGATAATGCAAAGTTAAGAAGGCTGTATGTTGGGGCGGTTCCCAAAGCTTAACTTTATAATGTAGGAGCTTATATTCTAAATCCTCCTTTTCGAATTCTAATGATTCGTCGTGCCAAGATTTCTCACTTTTTGGAGAATCTGAGAATTGAGTTGCTAATCCTATGAAATTAGATGATGTCGTGGATATATCTAACGTAGGGTCGTCCCCAAAAATAAAAGAATCGGAAAGATCAAAATCCTCTTTCTCTTCTTTTATTACTGTGATGGGTACTGCTTCCTCTTTTGCTTTTGGCTGAGAATCGATTTTATCGTCTTTGCCTTTCTTTTCCAGTTTGAAGTTGAACTGGAAATTCGCGTGGAATTTCCTTTTAAATACCGAATTTATTTGTTAAATCGTAGCGAATCCTTGGATCTGAAATGTCCTTATTTGTGATTAACTCGGAGTTAATACACAGGGCTTAGGATTAGTTGTATTTTCAATGCAATACCGACAATTGAAAATGACTTATTTTGGCTTTTCTGAAGTATCGAATGTAAACTGTATCTCTAGTCTTTGAGTCTCTCCGTAAGAGTAATTAATTTCGAATTTTATTCAATATGTAGGAATACCTATGTGTGTAGTACTTAACTACCAAAGATTGTTATTGAATTCCGTTGATAAAACAATGCCCACGTCGACGTTAGCGTACGTGAACCAGATGCGTTTCCGCTTTAGGGAACCGAATCTGTTTTTGTCTTATTTGATTTAAGTCTGATCAATACTTTTAAATTGATCAGGCCTTAGATCTTTACCTTCACAAACAATTGGTAAATTCACAATACTTATTTAATTAGCTTTGACTTGGAATTATAAAATTGACACGATTCTGACTTTTTATTTATTTGAAGAATGAATTAAGTGGAAAATGGATTAAATTTTTTATGATAATGATGATGATGGGTGATTATATGCTTTGCAGTGTGATATGAGGACGAGGGTACATATATTTCGCGCAACAGCCACCGAATTTCAATAATACCAAAAGCAAGCTTTATAAGCACAAGCAATAACTTAATTGTAGTGTCGTGACACGTACCTTTTGGTCAAATTGTCAAATTAAAGTAATAAGTCAGCAGCTAAAATAGTCTTCCCAAGGTTCACAGCGAACTGTGCGTAATCAACTAAATCTTCCTCGACTAGTAAGCCAGGTTCAGGAACGTATCCTGGAGAATCTAAAACAAATTGGAATTGTCGGTAAGAATCCAATCGTATCTCCAATGGTTATTTCGTCGGTGACGTTCAAGAGAGATCTTTATCTTAACTATTAAATAAATTACTATTATTGCTATTATGGCTACCCAGTCGTATGGACTCAAGTAGAAAATAATGAACATTCAACGTTCCAGTTGAATACGATAAACCATAAGCTTATTCCAAAATTTATACAAAATCAAAATACTAAATGTGAAAAAGATAAAGGCAATATCTGTTGATGTCAGATTTACTAAAATCAGCATTCAAAATTTTTCATAAAATTTCCTAATTTATTTTACTCCTATTTTGAGTTATAGTAATAACTATCTACCTCCTTAATTTATTTAATCCACGTGGGATGCTAAATTTTGGAAATTTTGAAAAGATACAAATGATATTTTGAAATTGTAAAATGAATTTCAAATGTTGAATATAAAATTCAAAACTGTAAATTAATTCAATATATTATTACTTATATAACAGTAGTAACTGTTATTTACCATTAATTTTATATGTACTATAGTGTAATGATAGTAGATATTCGACGCTAACTTCTCTGCACCCACCGTATGGATATACACTAACTAGTATTAACCACTAAAGTATGTATATAACTAATGCTACTATGTACTACGTAAGTACCTATGTGCTGTATTAGAAGAGTACAAGAATATACGTCGCCAACTTCTCTGCACCCACCGTATGGATGTGCACTAACTAGTAGTTACCACGAAAGTATGTATGTGATTGATACTAATATGTATTACGTAAGTACCTGTATATATATGATTAAGTATATACCTACTCCCTACTATTAATGGTTCGTGTTAAACACGACAAAAAGTTTTATTTTATCTACCCCTTGATTGGTGGTTCGAATTTATTTTAAATAAATTCGACAATTTATTTCTGGCACTATGAACACTTATGGTTTGACTTACTTCGTCACGCAAACGAAAGAAAGAACGTTTACGATCCGTTTCTGGTCAAATCTTCTTTACCCCCGATGGGTACTTATGTATTTTGTCTGAAAAGGATTTTATTCTTATCCTGGAGTCCGTAAGCTGAAGTCACAACTTGTGATTCTCTTCGGTGCCACGTGAGGCTAGAAAAAGTAAGTATTTGAACTTTACTTCACAAATACTTAACTGTATACTTACACACACTTCAATAGTGTATTTGTACAACAGTGATTTTCGTGCACTCAAAATTTTAATCAGAATTTCAAAATAAAAATTCACTTCGTAAGTGACTTTGTGCAAATAAGTAAGTGTCTTCTTTTTATTTTGACTTACAGAGAGCCAAACCGTGGAACGGTAGGAGCTTTGCTGTAGTTTCCGGTTTATATAGTTGACGGAAGTAGAAGAATCCAACTCCGTCTTTTCTTCCTCCCGGATTGTCCTGATTCTAAGTCCAATTGACTTCAAGCACGTCCAAAGTGGCCCGTGTCCTGACCTCGTAAGGTGTCTATAAATTATTATTAAAGATATAATGTTATTATCTATGTTGTACTGCACTTATTTGTAAATGCCCCCGAAATGGCAGTTGTGCATAAATTACAACAGGCCCCCAAATTACAACAGTATACTATGTTATACTTGGGTATACATACGTAGACACTTGTGCACAATTACAACAGTGTGGACTCCAAGTCCATACACAAAACTTTGATTGTAATTTGTATTTTATTTTACCTATTTTGATTTCCTTTTTGTTTTGTAGGAATCCCTATTTGGCTGGCTCCACGTAGGACCAAGTATTTCGAAGACTTCGAAGTAGAAGTTAAATCCTGATTTCCGGATCGTATCCGTTGTTTCAATCCGTAGATTGATTCTGCTGATTTTGATGGCAGGACACTAGTAAGTGTACTGAAATAAAATAAAATGTTGGCTTTATTTTATTATGTCTATTATAGTCAACAACACTTAAACTTACGAAGACCTTAAATCGTAAATTACTTCCGTAGAATTATGAATGTAATTTTTGGTGTGAATTTTTATATTTTGTTTTCAGCTGTTCTCAGGTATGCCTAACTTGAAGATTCACTTTCAATGATGATAGCAACCTGTAATGCCATATGCGGAAAAACACAATAATGCACAATTATGAGTTGTCACCTGACAACGGCCGATTTCGACAAATATTTTGTAAGTTGAAATCTAAATTCACTCAACCACACCCTTTGTAGTTCAAACTCCCCTAAATGAAGTTTGAATGTAAATGTTAAGTCAGGGTCTCAATCCCCTGCAAATTTTTAAACTCAATATTCGAAGTCAGGGTTGAATCCCCTGCAAAGTTTGAGACACAAGATTCGAAGTCAGGGTGGAATCCCCTGCACAATAAAGTTCACTAATAAGTGGTCAGGGTCGTGTGCCCTGAATTTTATTTCAACACAATAGGAGTCAGGGTTTTTACAAACACCCTGCAAATAATACTCGAAATGTGATATTTAAAATTCCTAGCAGTAGCTAATATTACACATTTTAAGGTTCTAATTGTAGCTTTAATATTCTAGACTTTGAAAGTCGGGGTTATGAAATCCCCTGCAGTATTTGATTTTGACGAATAAGTCCAGGCTGCGTCACTGGCAACACATTAATACTCTGTATTTCATAAGCCGAGGTATGAAATCCCTCGCTATTTTACACAAACGAAATCGGGGTGTAAATTCCCCGTAAGAAACATTAAACAAACTTTTTGAAACAAATAAAATCGAGCGTTTCGAAGTAATTACAAAATTATGTTTTACAGATAACAAATCAGAAGCTGAGGATCGTATCTCTCGCTTCTCTTTTGCAGTCACAAATACGGGGTTGAAATTACCCTTTACTTTTGAGTCAAAATCAAATGGCACTGAATATCGTGCTGTTTCCAAAATGTAAGTTACTACGTTATTGAGATTACCCTTATTAAGTCGAGTTAAATATTTCTCGCCAAGAATTTATTGATTTTGTGGCACTTGGGGTACCTACTCCCCTGAACAAAATATTACTTGTGAAATTATATAAAATTCTGAGTATTTCAGAATGAACAGTTAACACTTTCTCAAAATTGTACTTAAATGAAAGAGGTTCATATGCCTCACTATTTATTTGCCTTCAAAGTCCAGGTAAATATCCCTGGCACTGCATTAATACTTGATCACAAAGCAAAATTGTTTCTTGCTAATTTCTATTGATATACTTACTTAGGTACCTACTTATATACCTACTGAATTCGGAAGCCGTTTTCCGTCTGAAACATGGACCGTATCCTATGCTGTATTACACAAAATTATGGTTAGTTGAACTTACACAAATAAATTTTGACTTATTAATGGCACAATAATGCTGAATCAAAATATGACATACAAAATGACTTAATGAATGCTTAACTTTTATACTTAATATTTTGTTGAACTCACAACACGGCAGCTTATCGTTATAAGCACTGAAAATAAAGAGAAGTGAATTTTCTAAAGGCCCCCAGGTCCTTGGAAAATCACTTTTATGAATTGAACTTACAACTTGAAATTTGATTTACTATTTTGTAGGTTGTAGCTGGCGATGCCACACTAAATAGGAGTACCTACTCTATACTGAAATAATGGCAGCTTTTGCACTTATGAACAGTAGATTTTCACAGGTAAATGGAAAACTGACTACTTTAAACTACCGAAATTCTGAACTGAATTTCGAATTGGCTAATCAAAATTATTAACCAAATTGAATGAGGTAGGCTTCAATTACCTCGTGGGCTACTTTATGCTGACCGCGTGGGCCACTATTTTGCTAACTGAAAATTATGAGTTTTACACCTTAAATTTTATGATTTTGACTTTGATTTTATCCGTAGGTCACTGAGATCAGTCACCACTAATGGTAACTGTTGAGTCCACTTACTAATGGACTGAAAAATGAAGAATTTCGAAGACTGAAATTCAACTATCAACTACCATCACTTGTGGATAATGCCTATCTAATTGCATGCGGAAAATCTGTATTTTTGTGAAAATCTAAATTATAAAATATTAACTAATATATTGTGGCATATAACTGACTATTGTATATTACTTAAAATGTGAAAAATGCAGAATATATCAAATTGTCACTACTGACTGTATAAAGGATCGTATCCTATGCTAAGAGTGTTGTAACAGAATTTTTGGAAAATGGCTACCTATGTAACTAAATGGCAATTCTAACATACATAATATGAAATGCTTTTCTATATGTTTTACGTACCTTTATGGATTTGCTGACTTGGTTTTCTTGTAGAAATTCAGCACTTCGGTTTTCTTTCTTTATGGTCAGAATTTCGTAAATTCTGCTATCAAATGTGAACCTCTTAAGTTTCGTAATAACGAACAATGGTTTGGAAATTTTAGTTTTCTGAACTCTGAATTATTTTCAGCAAAATTGAATACTATGAGAGATGCGGTGCAGTCAGTCCAGTAGGTACTTATCCCTGTCTTCCGCTCCTTGTAGGCACGTCCTCTCAGCTTCACGTCCACAGCCACTGTTGCTGGGCAAAATTCAACTTTTTCTTTATTCTGCGGGAGCGTTTCCTCGCTATGTCCTCTCGTCTCGGCCTCTGTGCACTGTGTGCTCGAGATAATTTTCCCTCCAAAATTTTTACTGGCTTGAATTCTCGTAGAATTTCGAAGCGTCCCTTTCACTTTTATTTTCCTATGAATTATGATGTGCCGTGCACGCTGCCTCATGCGAGGTTGCCAAGTCGGTCTTCCCTTTCGCTTTTTCTGGCTAGCTAGTTACTATTTGCTCCGTAAGCACTACATGTAACGCGTATGGCTTGCAGTAAATGAACTGGCTGGCCACGCGGTTTGCTATACTGTTCAATGGTACAGTATACCAACTCCTAACTTATGGGCCCAAATAAAATGGGACTTTTTCTAAAATTATTTCTAAATTATTTCTAACTAATTGAGGGGGGTAGAATATTCTTATTTCTACCCCGCACCTTCTTGACAGGGATTTTAATGCGGTCTTCTAAATCCGAGTCGGAAACGGGCGACAGAGATACTTTACCTGGGGGGTTCTCTCGTATCTCAGGACCGGCCCGGCGAGATACTAAATAGTATGCACGACATATGGAGGGATTTAATTAGCAAAGAGTATGAGCTTAACGCTGGCGATGCTATATGGGTGGGGAGGGTTATGATGCGCTTTCCCTACAATGATTATGACTATAATATGACACTAAAATACTTATTATTAATTATATTAAAATATATATTTTATATGCGAATATCAAACCCGAGGTACGAGATGCAATCACACACAAAACTATATAAATGATAAGTACGTTTTAAGGGTCTTATACAGCCCTGTATTTATTTACTTTTAATGATACTTTTACTGCGTTCGTAACGCCAAATGAAAAATGGTCCGTAACCAAAAATGAAAGTAGCGTTTACTTTTTAAATTCAATTATTCTTTTCTGGGTAAATTCCCTATCTGTCGTCGTACGATTCAGATTATAACTTCACAAAATTGTTTACTTACCTCGTGGGTTGAATTCAGAGCCGGACGGATATATATTCTGACTTCTCGTGGACAGTCTTTCTGGGTCACCTTGTGTTCCCTTATAAATTCGCTCGTAGCGTCAAATACAATTCTCCCTCGTAGGGTCAAAGGGTCAGCGTTTGATCACCTAAATATTCGCCCGTAGCGATGAATACACTTTTCCTCGTGGGAAGTCTTGGTCCGCTTGGGTCCCTAATACTTTGCTCGTAGCAACAAATATATTTTCCTCGTAGGATTTTCCTGGTCCACGTGGGCACCTATGATTTGCTCGTAGCAACAATTCTGCCGTAGCACGGTCGAGTGAGGAGTACCTTCTTCGCCGGAGTCCAAGTAGAAACTGGTTATGGTCATGGTCCGTGAGGATAGAAGATCCTCACGTACCATGCTATAATCCCTATACGCATTTCCACAGTGTGGAATATTATTTTCCCTTTTGACCAACTACTTACTTAGTGGGATAACTTTGCCTGAAGGGCTTTTGGGGAATATCCGTCCGTGTCTGATTTCAACTCACGATTTACATTCTACATCATAAAATATTATATTTTATATTTTATATAATATACATATTTTTATGAACATCATTTTTCTTCTCTCATGAGAATGTTTTCTGCTGCAAGATTTCCATGCACGATCTGATGAAATTAAAAGTTTAGTAAATAATTCAAAAATAATAATACATAGTAATATTTATCAAAATGAAACACATAATATGATTTGAACCTTTTTGCTGTGCAGAAATTCTAAGCCTGTGGAGACACCTTTGAGCCAAATACAAAACATTTGGACCATTTCATATGGCGGCATGTTTAAAATCATCATCTGACCCATGGGCATGTTTTTATTTGTGAGGACTTCCCGCATATTTTGCATTGTGTTTGATTGCATGGCAACATACACTTTTCCAGCTTTGATTTTTAAAATAAAATTAGATGTCCACAGTTTTGTCTTAAACGATCAACTAGACTAATTCACTATAGTAAGCTATAGAGGTAACTAAAATTATTATTTACTGTATGTTTGTACCTGTACGATCAAAGTATGCGCCTAGAATCCCTGCAATTAAATCGCACGTCTCCCCCGCAAGAATCCGCATTTGAACATCATTTATAAGGGATGCAATTTCAACTAAATCTCCTGCAATTTTATTCACTTTCACTAAAACTGAACGTTTTCCTCCCTGTTGTAGATATCCTTGGTACAATCTACTGAACTGTCCTTGCCTTACAACTTGACTATTGTCTAAATGCAAATTCCATGTCGTTGTATGTAAACATTATTACTATTCACTTAAGCAATTCCGATTCAAGAAATATTTTAAGGGGCACGTTGCATCCTAGGGGTGGCATTTTCTACAAAACAGATAACTATAACTTACCTACGGATAAGTCCTTTGCAGACAAAACATATTTTGGCGGGATAGTTAACTTGGGAAGCACGGACTTGATTGGTTTCAGTTCATGGCTGTTAGTAGCGTGTGCGTACGTGTTTTTGTTTTTACAACAAAGCCATTCCTAGGAATAGAATCAGCACATAATCATAATATGTTAGCAATTAGTTACAAAATCCAAAATACATAATTACATCTTAAGCTCGTAAAATCTACTACAATGGAGAAAAATAGTTCCTAGGATAACAAAAATTGATTTTTTTTAATGATATCTAAAAACAATATAAAACCCTATGAGGTTTTTCTATGTCAACAGGTTTACGCACAATTACACAGAATCGATGTATGAAACAACCAAGGAAAAGAAGTAATCCTACAGAGGCTACTCCTAGAACGGCAAGTATAACTGTAGTGTCATCAACAAATAATGGCTCCAGGGTTGGCCTCGTTCCAGTCCCAGCTGTTGTCTTCGTTGTTGTACTTTGTGTCTGGTTAGTAGCTCCATTAGCGTTTGAATCTTTCCGCGTGGACACTGGTAAACTTGAGGACGAAGCTATTAATAAATTGTATATTTGAGTGATTTAATATTATTGCAAGAAAGGACCAATTGACTTATTTTTTTATTAAATTATTAATAAGGTGTAATTATTTAATTAAAAGCTGATTTTGAAATCTATGATTTTGAGGATTGCAAATAAACTAATTTATTTTTTGATAGCCGCAGTTGCAAAATTGATGTTTTTCACTTGCTTAATGTGCTTGACGCTAGGTAAGGCATTTCAGTCCATCCAGTTGGTTTTGAATGCGTTGTTGTTGCTAGTGGTGCGGCTTGTTTTGGTTTTGTGGTTGATGAGGTGACATGCGCTAAGGTTGGTTTAGTTTAAATTAAATGATTACAAATAATGATAACATGGATTTTCCACAAAAAAAACTTGAGTAATCGTTCACAGTTACATGTTAGGCGTGTAGCTTAGGCATTAGTAAATTACCTCTGTCTTGGTCAGTCACATTGTAAGAAGTTGTAAGCCACTGAGTTGAATTAAACCAAGGAACGTGGCAGTTGACAGTCTTCACATTGCGGTGAATTCTAATATCCTCACTGTCTTTCCCAAATGTGGTTTCCCAGTCATTGTATCTGGATGGCTGAGCATTTTTAAGACTTAAAGTAGTTCCAGTTTCAAACGCTGTTGTTGACAATACCATGGATCTAAAAGCAAGAAATTTGATTGCAGTACAGCTAAAGTTCTTTAGATTATAATCGTCATTAGTTGCACTTATCAGTTTTATTTGAATGATTTCTGCCTTCGTCGGGGTTGAGGGTGATAGCAGATCTAGAAATAACAAATAGTAATTGGTTTATTGTATGGCAAAATACTAAATGACTTAATGAAATATTTTACTTTGTTGCTGTACTATTATTTCTCACAATACTGTTTTGAGATTCCTTGTAGGTAGTACTCATAAGATTCGTAGATTTTGTTGTCGATTTCAAAGAAACAAGTCACTTTTCCTTCCAGGTGCAATCCGCTATGGTCTTCTATAGTATAATCTGGTTTTTTTAAAATGCAACTTTTATTTTCATTGCCCAAGCATACCTGTTCAATATTTTAACAGAAAAATTAATTATTGTTTTAAAACCACACTGAATTTGTATACTGACGTGTTCATTTACGTTTTATCTAACATCATTAACATATTTTGCAAAGCCATCTATTTGCATGTTTTGTTTCTTGAAAATGTAAAAAATATTCACTTTCATTTGTTTTTTTTCGTCTGTATGTGCATTTGCATGCTTTTTCGGTATTTATGATACTCCTTTGAACAGCTAAGCATTAATTAATTGAGTAGGTTTTTCCTGAGCTAGCAATAATTTTTGTGACATCATTTATGGACGACCCCTTAACAAAACCGTCGACTTCAAAACATACAGCAATGCGACATATAGTTTTGTCCCCCCTTTTATGGTATTCTGAGTAAAATGGAGATAGTCAGTTTCGCTTTTAGTGAAAAATAGTAATAGTCAGTTTTTGCTTTTAGCACGAACAGAAGATAGTTAGATTTGATTCTTCGCTAACGATATATGAATTTGAAAATGGCAAAATGATGATAGTTGTGTGTGTGTGTGTGAGTGTGTGAAAATTCTTGTAATCGCGAAAGCTTGCATGTAATTTTAATAAATAAATAATTTTTGCATGGGTTACCTTATACTGTCGAGGAGTTTGGTGAACTCTATTGTAGTGGCAGTAGTCAGGTGACACGCAGGACTCGACTCGTATGGAGCGGATGGTTACATTAGGAGTCTTAATGATTTTCTCTGCATCAGTTAAACGACACTTAAATTCCCATTGTTCCCGTTCAAGTGACTTGTCAAGTTGGATGGAAACTTCCTTCAAGTCTTTATTTTTTGGAAATCGTCGTAAGATGCATATTGAAAATTGTTTTTGTAGGAAAAAAAAAATTAAATCTTTAACAAATAATTAATAAATCCAACTCAAAATCATTAGAGCTTTTAAAATTAGACGCTGAGTTTAGCGTACTTCTACTTACGTGTTGGTGGGAGTAAGGGCTCGTCCCGAAATGTATAGCTAATGCTTTGACTGTTCTTTAAAATGCACGTGTAGACATCACCTTCTTTGTACGGCTTATATGCTACATTTGGTGCAAATCCAAATTTCCAGTCATAGCGGAAAGCATATGTGACACTCAACCCTCGTGTCTGCCCAACTGGATGCAGTTGTAACATGGGAACAATCTCAGGATCATGAACCTTGCAAGGTATAGAGGCCCCTTGTACAATCTTCAGATTTTCTCCACAGGAATCTTTGAAAGTGGCTTTGGAAGCATCTACCGAAATCAGAATTGAACTTGTTTTTTGTTTGTTTTACTTTTAATCACAAAAATTAGGAACTTAAAATTCAACTTATTGCATAACCTATTTTTTGAAAGATGTAGACCCTTGTCTTTACAGATTTATTGTTGTAGTTGATGCAGTCGATTACCCCACTTTTAAATTCCGGATGAAACGAATTAATTTTCAATTTGGACAGCTCCTTCTCCTTGTCTCTGTTAAATTCTTGTTTTGTAAGTACTTCATCTGCAGCGCGGGTATAAAATTCTACACTGTAATCCTTTAAATAAATGAGGCACATCTTAAAGAAGGTTCATTTGCTACGTTTATGGCGCAATGCGAATAAATAGGCAATATTTATTATTATAATTTATTATTTTTAACGAATGTTAAATGCCTCTGCATTTTCGGTTACCATATCCAGAAATTTCTTTTCGTCAGCTATGTCGTCGTCTGCGTTAAATATCCATTTAGTGAAGTAACTTGCTGCACATGTCAATTTCAATTGGATATTAACTGCATTCGCAGAATCTGGTCGTTTGACTTCGCTCGCACTGGTTTCATTTTTTTCCCAATATAAAATTATTGAAGGTGATACGGGGATATTAGAGCCCGCAGATATCATTGAGATTGTTGAATTTGATAATATTTCACCGTCAAAATTCCGAAATGCTTCAGTATATTTATAGAGATTGTAGCTTTCATCTATTTTATTAATTATCAAACGCACCGTAGGTACATTTAAACAATTTACTACTACTAGGATCACTGCCGCTAAATTACTGAGCAGCAAAATTGAAAAGAGATTCATTGCAAAGAAATGTAGATATTTTTGGATTTGACAAAGTTGGCACAATAATACTTTTGCTTACTATTTTAGATAATTATTTTAGGGCATTAAATGCCTTGCAATATTTTTAGGGAACAGAAAACGCGACATCGTCACCAACACTGGATATTAATAAATTATTTTGGTAACCTGAACTTTCCTCTTAAGAAGTGTTGTTTATGAAAGCGGATAATTAAATAAAAAACTCCTAATTAGGTTGCCTTTACCAGGAAGTTGTGGTTTTAATTTGTAATTACTGTTATAATTATATTATTGCTCTCCCTTCCTATTACATTACATTCAATGCCTTCTTCTAAAATGGAAATTTAATTATTCCGCCTTTAAAAGTAAACTCAAGTAAGGAAGTAGGAAAACTTATTTAGATAAATACTTACGTAACTGTGTACCCATTAAAAAAATGGTGTTAAAATATTGGGCCTCAAATATACTCATTTCTTGGATTTGTTTCAAAAAAATGAAAATTTTCGAACTTTTTAAAATCCTGAAATAGCTTTTTAGTATAATTAAGCCTAAAAATTACAAAAAACCAAATTTCACCAAAATCGGACAAGAATTGTAGAAGTACAAGGGTCACAAAATATTAAAATTTGAATTTTTTAAACTTTGGTGGGCTACGGTGACCAAACAACGCAAAATGCTGTCGAGTTACTTTAGTTCTGTACTATTTAAAAGCAGTCTGATTTTATAGAATGGGAGATTTGAAATCTGGGTGTACCACTTGGCGTGGTTCCCTTGTAAGATTTATAAAACTTTGCCAATAACCACTACAAGTGTAATTTGTACATAATTCAAATCATGTCGAAAAATTCCAGTTTCGATAACTTGTTGAAGTTATTGTAGTACTTTATTGAGTCAAGCACATATTATAGCGAGTTCATTTGCAAATCTGAAATCTAGAGACCATTGCACTATTAATTAACTTATAATTTTGTAAGACATATACCATGCGGTCAAGAAGTAACAAAAAAGGTAGAAAATAAACTAAATAGTAATTTTCATGTATGTTACTGAACTAACAAAAGTAGCTGCAACAGTACAATCAACAATGTACACCCATAAAAATATTAGTACATAACAATGCTTGTAATTAATTTACCTAGCACCCAACCTAGACCCTTGTTCTATTTTGCCAACTGAAATTGCAAAGTTTGCGAAGAATTGAAACTTGCGAAAACTTAAACCAAGAATTTATTAGGAACATTAATCTTAATTGCAATTTTACTCATTGATTAAATTAGGCATTTAGCAAACACTCCTTCACCAATTTAACAACTCGATGGAGGGACACCTGAATCATCGTCACCTTTATTGCCTTCATCTTTAATTTCATCTCCACTTTAATGGTTATCATTGCCATGTTCTTCTAAATAATCAAAAAGTTCTTCATCTTCACCTTCTAAAAATTTGAAAAGTTCTTCATCCTCATCTTCTTCCTCGCAAAATTCTTCATCCTCTTCTTCTTCCTCGCAAAGTTCTTCATTCTCATCTTCTTCCTCGCAAAGTTCTTCATCCTCATCTTCTTCATCGCAAAGTTCTTCATCCTCATCTTCTTCCTCGCATAGCTGCTCACCCTCAACCTCTTCCTCGCATGGCTCTTCATCCTCATCTTCTTCATAAGAATCATAATATCGATATCGATATCTATATCTATGACTGTAATATTCTTCCTCATAATCTTCTTCTTCGCCATAATCGTCATCATCATCGTCGTCATCATCATCTTCACCATAGTAGGCACTACGAACCTCACTTTTATTTACGATAGAAGCATTTGGAAACATTTCCTTGAAACTTTGAAGTACTTTTTGACCAGGTCGAAGAACTAGCTTCAGGGTGACTGTCTTTACATTGGCGGTAGGGACTGGATCGTCATCAGTGAAGATATTTAAAATGGATATATCGTCCAACACAACATTGGATGTTAGTTCAAGGAATTTTAATTTAGGAAAAGTATCGCCAAGGCTCACACCATCACCTAAACTAGTGACCAGTAAGCGAGACTCACCATTCAAGCTGCACTTCATGGTTAAATCTTTCACTTGTGCCATTTTCGGAAATTGCAAGTTGCTAACTCCTTTACTCCACACAAGTTTTTGACAAGTAGCTGAGCAGGCTTGTAGATATTTTCTCATGACGTTGGTAACCTTTTCATCATCTTTATGAGCATTCGAGTAGGTAAGTTCACGAACTGCTACATTTGGGTGTTCTTGAAGATGGTGTGCAACAAGTTCATGTGTCTCAATATTTGAACTATCAATATCAATTGTCAGAGTTTGAAGAAGGTGAAGTCGGTTTGTGGGTTGTACTAGAAACTGAAGACCATCTTTAGGTAGAGCCACATTAACAAGATTTAGTGAACAATCCAAAATCTGCTGCATAAAACGTAAAGGCAATTTTGAAGAGAAATGACACTGCAATGTCTTCAAGTTTTTCAAAATTGGCTTCGGATTCGAAGCAGTTTCGTCATAAAGGGATCTTCCTTGTTCGGACTCTGAATTAAACGGATTTGTATAGTCATAGGTAAGACGTATCTGACCCAAGTGTAACTCCTGGAGATTCGAAGCTTGATTCAAAAGAAGAAATTTTAAATCTTCGAAGTCTAAATATTCGTGGAATTCTATTTTCTTAATAGAGGCTCCGTGAGCATTAAAAAATGGTTGAGCTGAATACATTTTAGACTTTTCGGGTTTGGTGGTTCGAAACTCAAAAGAGGTGCAGGGAAATTGGGTGGATTTATTCATGAGATTAATTAGATGTCTCAGAGAGCGATTTTCATCAGAGATGAACCGAAAAAGACGCGGTCCCTTATGATGAGAAGGGTGCTTAACAAATCCGATGCGGAGGGTACCCTGCAACTGTTTCGATCCATAGTATGCCCAACGACGACAAACAAGACGGCAGTTGAGCAAAGTTCTTCGGTCACTTATCCGAAATATTGATTCGAGTATCTGATAAACACACAGGAATGAAACAAAAGTAAATACACGTTAAAATGCTAAAATACTGCGGATCTTTTGAAATCATAGTTCGTCATTATTGTACTTTTACATTTTTGTCATTAGTTTGAATTTGCCTTACATGATCAATTGAGAAAACAAATTGTTCAGGAGACTGAGAAAAATTTGGACCTGGTAACACCCCGTTTATGATTCTAGTTTCAGCCACGTCTTTAGACCTTCCTGCACTTCTTGAGTCATCAGTATTAGACGAAGACATTTTTAGTTTTTTAGCGGCAACCACGTTAAAATTATCATCCTCCGTCACTGTGGGACAGGGGTCCTGGGTTGAATGCGACGCTGATGCATTTGATTTTGGTGAAGAATCCATCGCAGCTGGATAAGGGCATGAGTTTAAAAAAAATTATGTTAAAGACCTAATCATCAATTTATTAACCGGTCAGTAATAATTAAATTGCATAAATGGTTTCTTGATAATATTTGTAAGTTTATGACTTATTGGTGTGTAGGAATTAGAACGTTATTTTAATTGTTTAAAACACACTTTCCGACTTCTTTCCAACATTTGCAAAATTTACTTTATAGGGGTCACAGTTCACAGTACAGTAGGTACTTGAGTTAATGTGTTAAAAACAATAAAAGTTGGCGTGCAAAAATAGCATTTTTAAAATTCAACAACCATGAATTAATTACATCTAACTTGACTGTACATACATTTGTGTTTGGAGATTAGAAGTGCTGAAATGAAAATTGTTGAGTTAAACAAAATTGTTTTAACATTTAGTTTTACAATTTGGATTTTGTATTTGTTTTTGGCGCACTGCGAATTATGTTGGTGCACTTTTTAACAAACCTTAAACAACCGGATAAGCGTTAGGACTGAAATACGTTTACATAATTATCTTTCACTGAAGATTACTAAACATTGTATTTTTGATAACTATTAGTTAATCATGCATTATGTTAAGTCATAAGTGACTTACCACGGCTATCAGCCAGTTGACTTTCAATCTCTGATACAGCTCAAACTGCCCGACCTCAATGACAGCCTACCTTCACAATCCACAATATGAAGCAACTTGTTATATCAAAATATTAAGCAACTCCCAAACTCAATTTTCAATATGTATTATGCCACACTTACACTACTATCTATAAACGATACCAATATTTCGAATAAAATATCTCCAAACTTGAAAATATGTTTTTCAATTCCGGACTCTTTCTATTGTATTCTGGGCATCTTTAGCTCCGCCAGACCGAATTTCAGCCAGCAGCCAGCTGTTAAAAAGCACTCCCAACTTTCAAATTTTCCCGCTTTCTTCGCTCAATGTTGAGCTTTCTTTCCATGTCACGCTGCCAGATTGGAAATAATTGGAATGACCTAGTTTACATGCTAACACTAAATCCGGATTTTACTATTCTTGATTTTAAATGTGAAGTAATTTTACTCCACATTTTTTACACCGCAGTTTTGATTGACACAGTCAAAATCCTGTTGTAAATATGAAGGCGAAAATAAAAGCAAATCTCACACGCCCAAACTACAATACAAACAACACTACAAAATACGAATGCTTTGAAAACAATTATAATATCCGACTCAGTCAACGATAGACTTGAAACTGTCGATTCATAGCCCCCCAAATCGCTTTTATCGGTTCCCCTAGTAGTTATACGTGTTGATTCCGAAAATCGGATTTTATCCCACTTTTCCCAAAACCAGAAAATCCCTGAGGAAAGAAGTACCTTCATTCGATTAGGAACCCACTGACTGTGATATTTGTGAATTCTCGAGGGCAAACCTAGCATTGTGGGCCAAGTAAGAAAATTATCTTTGACGTTGTAGTTGTGAGCGAATTTCAATTTTGGATATCTACTCTTTCTTAGGACATTTTGAAATATCTTCCAGTAAAATTCAAACTGATCTTCATGGAGAATAAACGCCACCTTAGATTTTGCGTCTTCTTCTTTTTTAGAACCTGTTATCATTGCATTTGAGTTCCTCATCGTTTCTAGAAATTCCTCCAAATATTGTGAGCAGACATACACAGAATTTTCGTTGAGGTCCTCTTCTCTTTTGCGAAGGATTTTATTTTCTTTCAAAATTTCTTCAAAAGTCATATTTTCACTATCAAACAAATCAGAATACATTTGCAATTTTAAATCTGTAATGAACTCAAATTCCAAGTGACACTTATTACATGCGTAATCATATTCTTGGTTGTACACAGTTGCTTTGAGAGCGCGTATCCGAAGAGCAGTGTTAATGCGAAAGCCTTTAGCAGCGTTCGCCGGAAATTTAAATAAATTCAAAACATCGGCACACTTTTTCTCAGATACAAAACTGTATAGTGTATAGTTTGTCACTAACTGCGAGACAGATTTTAAACTAGTTGCGTATGGATTGGGGAGTGTAAAGTCCGACTTAATAAATCCTTTGTAGCCATTTGCTAGAATGATTGCCATGAGAAGCCAGAGTACAACGATTTTTGCGCATGCGCGTTTAATACATGGTACCCTTATACCCTGTAGTACTGCATTAAGGCCGGACTGCTCAGCAATTGACCCTGCAATGCGGAGCCAATTAAAAACAAGAATAGAGGTCGTAGAATACAATTTAAAATTAAGTTTTGGTTTGCCGAAACGTTTTGCTGAATTACTGTTCAAAGTAAAGCAACTCGCACCGGCAAATATAGCAGACAGCAGAACCATTGCTGTAAAAACACCAATCCAAGCAGAAGCATGAAGCGGAGATGTAAAAATGTGCAGTGAACTTTTTAATTTGTAAACGTTATGTAGAGTTACGAATTTGTACGGATTTGTCCGCCCCACAGGATACATGTTAAATCCAGCAAAATACTCGTAGTGAAACCGCTGATTCACAAAGTTTAAAATTTTCGGGCCAACTAATTTGTCAGAGGGGCTTTTATCTGGTGAGTATATAATTGAGGAAACGTTTAAGGCTCCAGTTAAAAATCTAAACGTTGCATTTCTAATTGGGGTTGGATCTTGTCTACTGAAAGGTGAAGAAGATGTCTTCAGATTTTGTCGTATGAATTCAACTGTGGCTTCCTTGTCGTCATAACCTTTTGAAATCCAAGTAACATTTTTTCCATTTTTGGTGGAATTTTCATAATGCCCCATTAGCACTTGAAAGCAGTCCTCTATCTTAGCTTTCGTCGTCATAGTTGTCGGGCACTGAACAAATTCTGAAAGTTTGTCGATTTGTAAATTTCTTGTATCGGTTTCAAATTTTGACCAAGTAATGGACCGCATGGAATTTGCTTTAAAATATTTGTACGTAAAGATCAGAAATAGTGGTTCACTTTTTACTCCCATCCGGAGCATAAGCTGCTTGTTCAAAATGTACTCGAAGGACCCAATACATTCCTCTCGTGCAATGGCTATGAAGTAAATGGGAAAGTAATTGCTATTTCTTCGTCGAAGTTGCAACCAATCTATTTCCTTGTAGGTGTCCCAGTAGTACGGTTCAGACTGTTGTCGGTAGGAAGTCACATTTAAGAATTTTAGATTCTCGTCACATTTGTCAATGAGGGCAATTGCAGTGTAACATTGAATAGCTCCAGTAGTTTTCATGGGAAGGTGGTATTTGTTGTAAAGATCTTTACTGAGTTTAGCAGTGATATCTTTGGACAAAACTATGGGGACAGCTGAATGGTTTAGCACGTTTTTGTTACCTGCATAAATATGTACGTAACATCTGTTAAGATAATTGCTTTCTAACATAAAGTTAATGTTGAGAATAGCGGCAGGTTTTTCTAATGAAATTAAACTTGCCGCTGAATGAGTCAACAAGGATTGCAAATGAACAAGTAATATTAATTGAATTAAGACGTCCATTTTAATAATAAGTTTTAGACTTTTGCAGTCAATGACAATGATGTAATAAATATATTCACAATGCTAAGGTTTAAAAGTTAGTTGCTTGCAAATTTATAATAGTAATAAGATTATAGTTAGTACGCCTATTTTAGGATACAATTTAAAATCTAAGATGCTGGAAAACTAACTACCCAAACCTAAACCTAAACCTAATTACATTGACATTGAATACGGACTATCATTCCACTCGGCAAAGCTCCTTAAAGAAAATGTAAATGTACTTTGAAGCTAAATAATCGGAAAAGTGTGCATGACAACCAAACATTTTATTTTTTATTAACATGTAAATTGGAAGTCAATGTGTATTGACTTAGGTTGTCTTTGTTGGTACACATGTAGTCTAATGATTACAATATTTATTTCTCAGGAATTGTTTAAATAGTTTCATTTAGAAGTGGAAGTTTAAGCATATTTATGGATCGCTCATGAATGATGTCATCAAAATTTCCTAATTTTTAGAGCCCAATAAACCCAATGTAATCGGCTTAGCCATTGCGTAAATGGATATATTTTAACATTAAATGTAATTAGCTATGCTAAGTAGACGTAATGGTCCCAACGATAACATCATTTGTGGACGACCTTAATTTTATATAACTATTATGTATGTATACCTGTCCTTAGGTGTTTACTATTTGCTTGATATTTGCTCATTTTTTTTACAGTTTAAAAGTAGGCAAAATATTTGTAATGGTTTTATTGCTGTATTATTTCGACTAATTGCATATTATGTAGTCAAAGTTTATATCTTTGGCATTAACACTAATATTTACACGATTTTAATGTGTGCGTTGTAAATATTTAGTTGATTGTATGTTTCTGATAATGTCCTAGGGGAGCATGTACAGGGGAGAAAATTTAATTGAGGAAAATGTCCTACAACCAACAACCGGTGGTGAGAACACGCTGGCTGGGATATATATCAGTTTCGACTGCTAAGCGGGATGATATGTATGATATATATAAAATTGAAGCAATACAACCGAATAATCAATCTAATATCACATATCATACACATGTTGTCAATAAGTCGAGATGATTTCAGTTTGATTGATGGAAAAACCAGCTAATTACCTTTTTTGTCAACTACTCAACTGAATGCTTGTAGTTACATTGTAAGTAACTAATTAACCCAATTTAGTTGTTCATACTACTTACATTGTAAAGCTTCATATCGCATTATCTATATTATGTACATTCCTTTTAATATTTTGAAGCTAATCAGAAGTTAATGTCCAACCTCAAGTTCTAATTAATTATGAAAGACAATAATCATTTGATATTTATCATTTTCCTGGTTTTCCCTTGTCTATTATTGGAACACACAAACACTTGACAGAATTATTTTGAATCTAGTGGCAAAGTGTGTCAAAGTGCCTCACATGACAGAATATTTAGATTAAATTGATGCATTTAACATTTAACTGATTTAACTACACGTCAATTTTATACTTACTTTACTAATCCTAAAGTATAATATGCAGTTGATTTGATTGTGTCTTGTCAGTTATAAATTAAACTAAAAATAATTTTATATTACGTAATATTACATTTTTTGTTAAAATTAAACGGATTCAAGTCAGTAAATTTGCACGTTTTCTTTTCCTTAGAAATCTTCTTTAGCTGTATTTAGCTTCAAACTTGGTCTTGTGAAAAAGTATATAACATGACAATTTTGAGTGAAAAAAGAAAAACGAAGCTAGGATTAGCAGCTACAATTTTGACTGTGATTCTTGGTTTAAGTTCGACTGGAGAAGGATTCAAGCAGGAGATGTGGTTGTACACGGCGACTGGCAACGCTTTGTATTTCACAGCTCCGGAACCAGACTTGGCCAGCTTCAGCTCGACTCTTCCGAAAATCATAAGAATGTGTGCGACAGGAAGGTATGTATGTACATATATGCAAACATAATATTTCTTATAATACACACATTTTTGTAATCCTCGTGTATGCACAACATTGTCATACTAGACTAAATGACTGGTGTAACTTGATTAGATATACATATCCTCTGTGAAGGACCAAAATCGCCCATATTCATTTTTAGCTAAAAACAATATTCACTATCTTCAAAAATATTCAAATATGTCCTTAAAACATTTAAATAGAACATGTTGCACTTTTCAAACTCATGGAATTAGAAAATTTTACACTTTTCAAAAACATTTAGTTAGAACATTTTATTCTTTTCAAAAACATGTAAATATAACAGTTTACGCTTTTCAAAAACATGTAAATAGAACATTTTACACTTTTCAAAAACATGAAATTAGAACATTTTGCACTTTTTAAAAACATGGAATTAGAAATTTTTGCATCTTTTCAAAAACATGGAATTAGAAAATTTTGCACCTTTTCAAAAACTCCTAATTATTAACAATATGCTCATGTTTCTCGGCTGTTCTTCGATAAGTCATGCCCAGGCTGGTAAGTCATGCCCAACTTCGATAAGTCATGCCCCACTTGAATAAGTCATGCCCCGTTTCACTTCGATAAGTCATGCCCCACTTCGGTAAGTCATGCCCTAATTTTTTTTGTTTAAAACATTGAACCAGGCTCCTAAAGCTGTGTGTTAACAATATTTATTGCTTAATTACTGTTAATGCTAATTTTTAATTTTCGGCTACTCCTCGAAGTTTGTTATATTTACGGTTAGGTTAGGTTTGACCGGGGGGTAGGAAAAACTGAATGGAAACGGTTAGGTTATTTCTTTCCCTCGGCCGCCGAAGGCGGCCCCGCCGAAGGCGGGAGGTAAAAATATAACCTATCCGTTTTCAGGCAGCTTTAGGAGCCTGGTTCAATGTTTTAAACAAAACAAAATTGGGCATGACTTACCGAAGTGGGGCATGACTTAATGAAGTGAAACGGGGCATGACTTATCGAAGTGAAACGTGGCATGACTTATCGAAGTGAAATGGGGCATGACTTATCGAAGTTGGGCATGACTTACCGGCCTGGGCATGACTTACCGAAGAAACCCCTGTTTCTCACTTTGGTTTTATGACATTGCTCATTTTGACTCCAGCTAAAATTGGATATGGGTCATTTTGGTTCTTCACAGACGATATGTATTTTTCAGGGTTTGTCTTGTCGTTTGAACTTTTCGTTTTATTTATACTGTCTACATATTAATTAGTCATGTATAAATATTTTAAAATATTGTTTGATATTGTAGATGGAAACCATTTGCGTCCGTCAACTATAAAGACCCTATTAATACATCATGGAGCGCTGATGGGTTTTTATTCTGTCGCAATTTCGACGCGACGAATGTAAAATCTGTACGGCATTGGGCAGCTAGCGATACTTCGCATGACGCTGTCAGCTTGTACAATGGAATTGATTATGATGGAGAAGAGATTTACGTAACAATTCAGGTCAGGACCAATATTTTAATTCCGATTGGTTCCTTGGCGGCGACTGGTACTTCAAACTGGATGCTCTATGAAGGGCAAAATCTGGACGGAAATTCACGCTGCTACGAAGTCCCTGTTCTTGGAGATTTTAGCTGGGACTCTCTAAATACTCAAGATTTAAATTTGACGACAATTGGTTCCATTTTTAAAGGATGTGATCCAGAAGAAATTCGTTTGTATAAAGAATCAAATCTCATGTAAATCAAAATGTGAAAATTCTTGGCAGACAGGGAATGATGTAAAAATCTTCTTCTGTGCTGTATGCAAAGTAATAAATATTTACTATTCTTGAGACGTAAACATTGTTATTTTTAGCGTCTATCAATATGAATGAGTTTAAATGAAAATCCATATCGTCTGTGAAGTAGAAAAATGATCCATTTTCATTTTTAGTTTCAAACAAAAACTCAAAAACCACTATCTATAGAAAACATTAAAAAGACATGTTCATGAAACCATGTAAATGGAATCGTGTGCATTTTTCAAAAAGCAAGTAAATACAATATTTGGCACTTTAAAAAACACTTTAATAGAACATTTTGAACTTTTCAAAAACATGTAAATAGGACATTTTGACATATTTAAAAACATTCAAATAGAACAATTTGCTCATTTTAGAAACTCGTGATTAGCATTGTAAACCTATATCATATTTACTGTATTTTTTGACATAGCTCATTTTAATTTTAGCATAAATTAGAACTGGGTCAATTATTGGTTCTTCACAGGCGACAAGACCCTTCAAGTTTAAAGTCAGAACATAATTCTGCATGCTGTAAATATTTAGAAATTGCGCCAATCAATTAATCTGTATGTACCGTATAAACCATCTTAATTTTTTATCGATTTTATATTTTGTTGAAAAAAAAGAATTTAGACACTATAATATATTATCTGTTATTGTAAAATATGACAATATGTAACATTAAATGAAAACGATTAAATTGAGAATGGAAATGAACAATAAATTACAACAGAAATCCCAAGTTGCGACATTGGAAATTTTGTTATTGATTATTTTGGTCTGATTGATATCGAATTACTAATTAGCATTGTTCCAAACAAATCAATTGAAGACTTGTATTTATATTGCAGGTACATAATTGGAAATTACCTGTGCATATAGTATTTGCATTGTGAAATTAGATGTCGCACCAAACTTGCATTATGTACGTTGCCTGCATCATTTTACTGTAAATTAAAAATATATCAAACTTTAAAATCAATGTTAAACCTCAAGTCCTAATTAATTAAACATTGCACCCAACATTTGAAATGTGCTGACGCAAGGTTGCCAAAACATTTTGAAAGTAAAGTCATACGCTATGTTTCAAACTGCTAATTATTAACATAAATTCAATTGGCAGTTAGTTATGGTATGGAACAATCGGCAGTAATGCTAAATAAAAATATTTATGGTAGCTAGTAACAATAATTTTCATTTGTTTTAGTAATTTCCTTTGGCAACAAAGATGGTCGAGATTAATGATCACAAACCCAAATGTTGGAAACTCATACATATTAAGCTATTCGCTTAGCACTGTCAAAAATAGTATCATTAAAGTTTTGATTAATTTTGTTTTCTTGAATTTTTTAACTACTCATATACTCTATATAAAATGCCAATAATAGTACATATTCTTCTTTTCATTTAAATTTGAATTTACTTTCTACTTTATTTTGTAAATTCATTACTGCTAATTGTGTCTACTGACTACTGCCACATGGTCTAAAACTCTTTTCTGCCGTATATCACACTTATCTTAAGATTCACAGTCAGTCAGTCGATCTAACTGCCAATCAATACAAGAATCATTATTTATTATGCTAATTGATCAGCATTTGCAATCTGGCATCTGGCCATAGTAGTGTAAAACATGGGCTATTCTACACAATTGACCTCTCCTTGACCTTATGACCTCAAAGGTCATGACCCCGTGACCTCATCCCCCTAACCTAACACCCAATGAACTCCCCCAAGGCCATCTAAGGGCCATCCCTCGTAAACGTAACAGTATACCGTTATAATGACGCCGCGATCATCGCCCCCTCACATGTCATCTGACGCCGCCATTGCCCCGCCCCCTACCACTACACCGCCACTGTACTGGTCAATTGCATCGCAATTGTACCCGCCCATTATCCCTCACAGTACACTTAAAGTGTACCGCCACTATGACGCCATCGCCCTGCCCCTGTCCATTAGCCCGCCACTGTACCGTCCAAGGGTCCGCCACTGTACCCGCCATTAACCCGCCACTGTACCGTCAAAGTGTACCGCCATTGTACCCGTCCATTAACCCCCACAGTACCCCCAAAGTATATCGCCACAGTCACGCCAGTGTTATGGGCCCCTTTCATCTCACGTGATTGGACGGCGCCATTGCCCCGTACCCGCCCCTGCCAAATAACCCGTACACGTCACAGGGTCAATAAAGTGTCAGTCACTTAGACGTGTCAATCGCTGTTATGATTTATTACCTACAATGTGTATGTACGGCATATGAGTCAGTAAATGCTCAGTTTAAAATAATTTGGGAGTCACTCACAAGTACTTATTATTATTTTAAATGCAAAATAGGTTATATAGATTCTTCACGTAATAATAATGATAACATAAAATTGAAGTTTAACATTACAATAATAACAACTAGCAAAATTACAACTACAATAATATAATGCATATTATTATTAACGATGCAAAATACGTTAGATGCTTTACATACATACAAATAATATTAATAACAATAATTAATCTATATATTATCTATTATAATTTCAAAAACATAAGATTCAAATTTACATTAAAATAATAGCAAGCAGCCAAACTAGAAATCAATTTAGCTACCTACCTGTCTGACGCCATGCAATGTATATAAAAATGTTTAACAAAAACACCTTGTAAAACTACACGGTGCAAAAAAATTTTAATTAATTGCATAACAACTTAAAATGTTTTCTTGGGCGATGCTAATAATACTTGAAAATAATTTTATTCACAAATTGTAGAATATAAAATCAGTGGATATTTGCTACTTTATGCAATAAATAAATTAAAACACAACACATAAACTCCTGCTATAATATTTTATCGTTTAGTTTTAATATGTTTTAATACATATTAAAAGTTTCAAACTAATGCTACACCTAGTTTAAAGATTGGTTTAATGGATCATGGACGACCTAATAGTTTATTTGACCATTGTTGACAAAGGTCAAACCGCTAATAACGTTCAAGATAATATTCCAATATAAAATTTTTACTTCTTACTGGTCTTATTTATAATTATTCTCTAAACTTTTTTTCTTTTATTTAAAATTGCTACTCAAGTAAAAGCTATTTAAGTGAAACTCAGTATAATATCTCGTCAGTAGTGTTCTTGCAGCTATCAGGAAACCACATTCAAGACATTCGCATTTCTTAGTTGACGAATATACACGTAGCGTGTTAAAATTGAAGGCAAACAGTCAAAGTATTATAAAATTACACATTCAACCCAAACTAGAATAATGCGCAATATATTCTGCGATAAAGGCACATGTATTTTGGAACCAGCAACAAGTTCCATTAAAACATACTCGCCTGAACCTATTATTATTGGTCAAAACATGGGTGGAACACTTGATTTTGGCAATGGTTCTAACAACGTTTTAATTCCATTTAAATCTAATAAAACTGTCGATTCTGTAGATTTGTTGGAGTCTAATAAAAATTTAATTCCATTTAGCGAAGCTCAAACTTCCAGTTTGGTAACTGCAACAGACAGTTCGCAGCATTTAGCTAACGCATCTACTCAAAAACCTAAATTGACCGCGACAATTCAATCTAAAAAGCGTAAACGTTCTAACGTCATATCTAAAAGTATAAAACCTAAGCGATTACAATCTGGCGGGTCTGTGTGCAAAACATGTGCTAAAAAAGGAAGTATAAAACAAGGCAGCATGACTCAAAAATGTCATTAACGAGTTGTTAACTTGAAGCAAGTAGGTAGCGGTCGCAAAATCCTCCCTTATCGTGCGTATAATCGTAAACCATAATATTTATAAAACTATTTATTCTATAATGGACGGACAATCATTATTTGAAGACGACGCAACTGCTTACAAGGGTTCTGAAAAATCTCTTGTTTCAAATCTCAATTCCTTTCACCTTCAACCAACGGATACGTCTCAACTGAGTAAAGGTAGTCTATTACTAAATATAACACATTTTGTAAATCAACTAAATTCAATATAAGTAACTTTGCTAATAACATAAAACTTTATTTGTGCTTTAGGTGAATACATTCAACATTTTTCAAAACTACCGCTACGAGATAATTGGAACCCGCTAGAATTTGAATTTGATACGTTAGATTATGTAGATCCCTCTGACATCGTGTTATACACCAACTGCAGACTTTGCAATCAAGATGGCACAGTGCTTGCTGCTACTGATGTTGTTAGTCCTTGTAATTTATTTTTGCAAGCAATGTTTTGCAATGTTGAATTATATCTAAACGATATTAAGGTTTTTGATGCAAATAACCAATACGGATATCTTGCATACATTTAACGATTAATTTCAACAAGTCCTGAAGAAAAAAATGATTTGCTGCTTGATGAAGGCTATTATCCTGACACTGTACAAGACAAATTTGTTAAAAATGAGAACGCAGGATTTAAAAAGCGTTTCGACATCGTTGCAGAATCTAAGCAATTTTCTATGCTCGGAAAAATTGTAACAAATCTATTTAACCAAACAAGATTCATTCCTCCAGGGTGTAAAGTTAAACTTGTATTAAGACGAGCTTTACCTGAATTTTGCCTCACTTCAGCAACCACAACTAAGTCGGGAGTTAATGGTGTTCCATTTAGATATGATATTAATGAAGCAATACTTTATGTTCGTCGAAAATTTGTGTCGTCATCTATTGTTGATGAACATAAAAGTATGCTTGCCGAGGGTAAAAAGTATTTATTTCCATGCAATGATATGGAAATTAAAACCTATACGATATCTTAAGGTACAACTAGCAATATGACGGATGCCATTATTTTGAAAAAAGTACCCAAAATGATCACTGTTGGGTTTGTATCAAGCGCTGCCTACAATGGAAAAATTGATAAAAGTCCGTTCAATTTTCTGCATAAAGATTTAATTGAATTATCATTAACATGGAACGGTGAATCTGTAGAATTTAAAAGTATACCATTCAGCTTCAAATCTTCAAACAACTCGGGTGCGGACAATTTTCTTCTGGGAGTAAGATCACTCAAAAGTGCAGCGTCGTGGCCGGCATTAGGAAATGGGATTACGAGAGATAATTACACTAACGGTAAGACTTGTATTTTGTTGAATTAAATTACATTTTATTTTCACAGTTCTAAGACGAATATTTATGACTATGTATTATTATATATGTTTGCAGGTAATGTTTTAACAACATTTCAATTGCTTCCGAACAATACAAACGGTCTAGTCGTTAACCGATCTGGACAAATCAAACTTGGAATTCGTTTTCGAGCACCTTTGGACAAAGCAATCAACGTTATTCTTTATTGTGATTATCAATCGTTAATTCAAATAGACAAGCACAAAAGGGTTACGTTTGGTGATCAGTAACAAAATCAGTATGAATACTACTTCTTTAGTTGAAGCGTTTCGGATTTTATTTTCTTGCTCTGAATTTAAAGTACTAATCTACATCACAGCAGCTGACACTCTTTTATCGTCTATTAAATTTGATCAATTTCCATTCGGAATTGTAAGTAACGTTGATAATAATAACAGTCCAGGTTCCCATTGGATCAGTTTCTGGGTAATTTCACCAAGAGAATGCTACTACTTTGACTCTTTTGGATATGATCTAGAGCACTACACAAATATTGTAGGTCCGCCAACAAAAATAGTCGAAGAATCTTGGTCGCAATTTCAATCGTCAAATTCAATTATATGTGGACAATATTGCGTGTTTTTTCTTTATTCTATGGCAATTGGAATTCTGTTTAATACAATTTTGAATCAGTTTACTGTAAATAAGAGATCAAACGATCGCAAAGTGGTAAATTTTATGAATACTATTTGTAACTTTGATCCGTACAAAATTTATGATGTAGACCGTACATTATATGATTGTTGTAATAATATGAGTTGTTGTAGCATAACTAAAATTGTTTTGTAATAATAAAAAGCTTGCAACCCAAATAATAAAGTTTAGTTTATATTCTTGACTGCATAAGTGAACACCATGAATTACCATTCGTCTGAACGAAGTGATTTAGTAGATTTTAAGCTAAAGGCTCCATTTACTTTAAATATAAATGGTCCGTCATTTGCTGGAAAAACTTACTTTGTACTAAATTTAATATTAAATAGAAAAGCTATAATAGATACTCCAATTCAAAAGGTATTGTACATTTACTGTGACTTTCAAGATGAATTTTACGAAATTCAGAAACTAGATCCTGACGTTATATTTTATAATGATATTTATGATATTGAAAGATATAAAGACTCTCCAATTCTTATTATAGTAGATGATCAGTTAGACATTATTTCCAAAAAAGGCAGTCCTGAGAATTTATTACTAACCAAGTATTTTACAAAACACTGCCATCATAGAGGAGCTTCCATGATATTACTTATGCAAAATGCTTTTAAATCAGGCCTGCGTGACGTGAATTTATCTACGCAATATCTAGTTATATTTGATTTTCGACGAGATCGATCAATTATAACAAATATTGCCCGTCAGGTGTGTCCAGGAGAAATAAAATTTCTAAAAGAAGCCTATATTAACGCAGTCTCCTCTCGTAAGCACGGTTATCTCTTCTTGGACATGCACCCAAAGAGTACGAACACTAAGTACTGGGTGCGGTCAAATTTATATCCTGATCCAATAAATTGCCTAATTTACATTCCGTCAAAATGAACACCAGATAAGAAAAAGAACAAGAATTTCTTTATAACCTATTTCCATCTCGTAAAAATAAACTGAAACAACTAAGGCGGTTTAAGAATTGTATAAATAGAGCTACGCTAGATCAGGTTTTAGCGATAGCTGAATGCGCTTCAAACGTTGATTTATTCGAGTGCAACTTCACAAAATCTTCTGCAAACAAGATTAAAACATTTCATAAAAAGTGTTCAACGGCGTGCAATACCACTCGGAAACCATTAGTTGAAAGAATTCGAATCATTTGTCTTAAAAGTCAACAACTGATACAACAGCTGCTATCTACAGTGTTTTTTGAAATTGCAAATTTAGAACGAATTTGCATTGGACTGAACAATGGCGACAGTGATGAAGATTATTGAACCTAAGTTGTATGACACGTTAATGGGAATCTTTATGAACAAAGAATCAATAAACTCAACGTTTCAAGACCTAACTTCACCAATAGTATTTAATCAACCATCAATAGCAATTACCAAAGTAGCAGAGAATAAAGTGAATTCAACAAGTAGTAAGGTTTTAGTGAGCGACTTGCAAATTCAGGAACCTACAGAAAATGTGTTGCAAGTATAAGACGCACTCATCAAAGCAGCAGACGTTCTACAATTAAACGTATCACCAAATCCAATGATTTAGTTGTCTCGTTGGAAATCATTTGAAAGATTGCAATTGCAGCAAGTTTCAAAAAAAGTCATTCGTAAATCATCGTGTCATTCCCATCGTAAAAAAAAGCAGTGAAATAAAATTTGCATATTCTACGAGAAAAAGATAAATCGACGTTGCTGCGCGATCAAAATTTATTCTAATCTAACTCGACATGTTTCATTTTTAAGAAATGTTAACAATAATTAATTCAACAATTGGGTCGTCCTAAATTCATAATACAATAAAATTGCAATATTTTGTTCGTGTTGTCTTTTAATTTATTAATTGCAACAAAAAGCAAATATTTACTCGTTCATATATACTTTTAAAAAATTGAAAATGATGACATTTTTAATGTTAAATGTAATAATTTGTGTTTACTGCTACAATAAATCATGTCAAATTGAATAATTAATTTACATTTTTACCATCAGTTATTACAGCATCATGCATCAACTGGCCTATTCTCATTTTATTTAATTTAAATAAACGCATTGAGTTTTATCCAACTATTTTCAATTAAAACAACATTCAGTAACTATGTTTTACACAACAAGTTAAAACCTGCAGTTTATATTTCATCAACGCTAGCAAGATTGTTACTACTAGCAAAAAGCATTAATTTTATTCCGTAATTGTCAATTAAATAAACAATGTAACGTTAATTAAATTTAAATATAATTTTACGTTAAACTTTAATTTTGCACTTAAGGTCTTTACATTACAAAAAATTAAATATTTAACTTTAAAAATACTGAAAAAAAATTTTAGGCACATTATTTTAATGAAAAATTTCAAAACAAAAATGTCCGACAACCCTCCAGTCATATCCACCACTCCACGTCAGGACACTATAGTCACATGTTGACCGCCTGGTCATGGCATGACTACGTGGAGACGTTGGAGCTCCATGAAAAATGACAGGGTGCGGTAACATTCCAGGTGCAAAAACTTACAACCCCCCCCAAAGTCAATGTTTAAAGTCATTAAGTACAATTCCAGAAAAAAAAATTTAGTCTCCGGGTGAAAAAATTCTGAGTTAGAAAATGTCCGACAACCCTCCAGTCATATCCACCACTCCACGTCAGGACACTATAGTCACATGTTGACCGCCCGGTCATGGCATGACTACGTGGAGACGTTAGAGCTCCATGAAAAATGACAGGGTCTGGTAACATTCCAGGTGCAAAAACTTACAACCCCCCAAAGTCAATGTTTAAAGTCATTAAGTACAATTCCAGAAAAAAATTTAGTCTCCGGGTAAAAGAATTCCGAAGGAGAAAATGTCCGACAACCCTCCAGTCATATTTGCCACTCCACGTCAGGACACTATAGTCACATGTTGACCGCCCGGCCATGGTATGACTACGTGGAGACGTTGGAGCTCCATGAAAAATGACAGGGTCCGGTAACATTCCGGGTGCAAAAACTTACAACCCCCCTAAATTCAATGTTTAAAGTCATTAAGTACAATTCCAGAAAAAAAATTTAGTCTCCGGGTAAAAAATTCCGAGGGAGAAAATGTCCGACAACCCTCCAGTCATATCCACCACTCCACGTCAGGACACTATAGTCACATGTTGACCGCTCGGCCATGGTATGACTACGTGGAGACGTTGGAGCTCCATGAAAAATGACAGGGTCCGGTAACATTCCAGGTGCAAAAACTTACAACCCCCCCAAAGTCAATGTTTAAAGTCATTAAGTACAATTCCAGAAAAAAATTTAGTCTCCGGGTGAAAAAATTCCGAGAGAGAAAATGTCCGACAACCCTCCAGTCATATCCATTACTCCACGTCAGGACACTATAGTCACATGTTTACCGCCCCGCCATGGTATGACTACGTGGAGACGTTGGAGCTTCATGAAAAATGACAGGGTCCGGTAACATTCCAGGTGCAAAAACTTACAACCTCCTCAAAGTCAATGTTTAAAGTCATTAAGTACAATTCCAGAAAAAAAAATTTAGTCTCCGGGTAAAAAAATTCCGAGGGAGAAAATGTCCGACAACCCTTCAGTCATATTCACCACTCCACGTCAGGACACTATAGTCACATGTTGACCGCCCGGCCATGGTATGACTACGTGGAGACGTTGGAGCTCCATGAAATATGACAGGGTTCGGTAACATTCTAGGTGCAAAAACTTACAACCCCCTCTCCCCCAAAGTCAATGTTTAAAGTCATTAAGTACAATTCCAGAAAAAAAATTTAGTCTCCGGGTAAAAAAATTCCGAGGGAGAAAATGTCCGACAACCCTCCAGTCATATTCACCACTCCACGTCAGGACACTATAGTCACATGTTGACCGCCCGGCCATGGTAAGACTACGTGGAGACGTTAGAGCTCCATGAAAAATGACTGGGTCCGGTAACATTCCAGGTGCAAAAACTTACAACCCCCCCAAAGTCAATGTTTAAAGTCATTAAGTACAATTACAGAAAAAAAAATTTAGTCTCCGGGTAAAAAAATCCTGAGGGAAAAAATGTCCGACAACCCTTCAGTCATATTCACCACTCCACGTCAGGACACTATAGTCACATGTTGACCGCCCGGCCATGGTATGACTACGTGGAGACGTTGGAGCTTCATGAAAAATGACACGGTCCGGTAACATTCCAGGTGCAAAAACTTACAACCCCCCCCCAAAGTCAATGTTTAAAGTCATTAAGTACAATTCCAGAAAATAAATTTAGTCTCCGGGTAAAAAAATTCCGAGGGAGAAAATGTCCGACAACCCTCCAGTCATATCCACCTCTCCACGTCAGGACACTATAGTCACATGTTGACCGCCCGGCCATGGTATGACTACGTGGAGACGTTGGAGCTCCATGAAAAATGACTGGGTCCGGTAACATTCCAAGTGCAAAAACTTACAACCCCCCCAAAGTCAATGTTTAAAGTCATTAAGTACAATTCCAGAAAAAAAAATTTAGTCTCCGGGTAAAAAAATTCCGAGGGAGAAAATGTCCGACAACCCTCCAGTCATATTCACCACTCCACGTCAGGACACTTTAGTCACATGTTGACCGCCCGGCCATGGTATGACTACGTGGAGACGTTGGAGCTCCATGAAAAATGACAGGGTCCGGTAACATTCCAGGTGCAAAAACTTACAACCCCCCCAAAGTCAATGTTTAAAGTCATTAAGTACAATTCCAGAAAAACAATTTAGTCTCCGGGTGAAAAAAATCCGAGAGAGAAAATGTCCGACAACCCTCCAGTCATATCCACCACTCCACGTCAGGACACTATAGTCACATGTTGACCGCCCGGCCATGGTATGACTACGTGGAGACGTTGGAGCTCCATGAAAAATGACAGGGTCCGGTAACATTCCAGGTGCAAAAACTTACAACCCCCCCAAAGTCAATGTTTAAAGTCATTAAGTACAATTCCAGAAAAAAAATTTAGTCTCCGGGTAAACAAATTCCGAGGGAGAAAATGTCCGATAACCCTCCAGTCATATTCACCACTCCACGTCAGGACACTATAGTCACATGTTGACCGCCCGGCCATGGTATGACTACGTGGAGACGTTGGAGCTCCATGAAAAATGACAGTCCGGTAACATTCCAGGTGCAAAAACTTACAACCCCCCCCCTAAAGTCAATGTTTAAAGTCATTAAGTACAATTCCAGAAAAAAAATTTAGTCTCCGGGTAAAAAAATTCCGAGGGAGAAAATGTCCGACAACCCTCCAGTCATATCCACCACTCCACGTCAGGACACTATAGTCACATGTTGACCGCCCGGCCATGGTATGACTACGTGGAGACGTTAGAGCTCCATGAAATATGACAGGGTCCGGTAACATTCCAGGTGCAAAAACTAACAACCCCTCCCCAAAGTCAATGTTTAAAGTCAATTAGTACAATCTTAGAAAAAAAATTTAGTCTCCGGGTAAAAAAATTCCGAGGGAGAAAATGTCTGACAACCCTCCAGTCATATCCACCACTCCACGTCAGGACACCATAGTCACATATTGACCGCCCGGCCATGGTATGACTACGTGGAGACGTTGGAGCTCCATGAAAAATGACTGGGTCCGGTAACATTCCAGGTGCAAAAACTTACAACCCCCCCAAAGTCAATGTTTAAAGTCATTAAGTACAATTCCAGAAAAAAAAATTTAGTCTCCGGGTAAAAAAATTCCGAGGGAGAAAATGTCCGACAACCCTCCAGTCATATTCACCACTCCACGTCAGGACACTATAGTCACATGTTGACCGCCCGGCCATGGTATGACTACGTGGAGACGTTGGAGCTCCATGAAAAATGACAGGGTCCGGTAACATTCCAGGTGCAAAAACTTACAACCCCCCCAAAGTCAATGTTTAAAGTCATTAAGTACAATTCCAGAAAAAAAATTTAGTCTCCGGGTAAAAAATTCCGACGGAGAAAATGTCCGACAACCCTCCAGTCATATCCACCACTCCACGTCAGGACACTATAGTCACATGTTGACCGCCCGGCCATGGTATGACTACGTGGAGACATTGGAGCTCCATGAAAAATGACAGGTCCTGGTAACATTCCAGGTGCAAAAACTTACAACCCCTCCAAAGTAAATGTTTAAAGTCATTAAGTACAATTCCGGGAAAAAATATTTAGTCTCCGGGTGAAAAAATTCCGAAAGAGAAAATGTCCGACAACCCTCCAGTCGTATCCGCCACTCCACGTCAGGACACTATAGTCACATGTTGACCGCCCGGCCATGGTATGACTACGTGGAGACGTTGGGGCTCCATGAAATATGACAGGGTCCGGTAACATTCCAGGTGCAAAAACTTACAACCCCCCCAAAGTCAATGTTTAAAGTCATTAAGTACAATTCCAGAAAAAAAAATTTAGTCTCCGGGTAAAAAAATTCCGAGAGAGAAAATGTCCGACAACCCTCCAGTCATATTCACCACTCCACGTCAGGACACTATAGTCACATGTTGACCGCCCGGCCATGGTATGACTACGTGGAGACGTTGGAGCTCCATGAAAAATGACAGGGTCCGGTAACATTCCAGGTGCAAAAACTTACAACCCCCCCAAAGTCAATGTTTAAAGTCATTAAGTACAATTTCAGAAAAAAAATTTAGTCTCCGGGTGAAAAATTCCGACGGAGAAAATGTCCGACAACCCTCCAGTCATATCCACCACTCCACGTCAGGACACTATAGTCACATGTTGACCGCCCGGCCATGGTATGACTACGTGGAGACGGAGCTCCATGAAAAATGACAGGTTCCGGTAACATTCCAGGTGCAAAAACTTACAACCCCTCCAAAGTAAATGTTTAAAGTCATTAAGTACAATTCCGGGAAAAAATATTTAGTCTCCGGGTGAAAAAATTCCGAAAGAGAAAATGTCCGACAACCCTCCAGTCATATCCGCCACTCCACGTCAGGACACTATAGTCACATGTTGACCGCCCGGCCATGGTATGACTACGTGGAGACGTTGGGGCTCTATGAAAAATGACTGGGTCCGGTAACATTTCAGGTGCAAAAACTTACAACCCCCCCAAAGTCAATGTTTAAAGTCATTAAGTACAATTCCAGAAAAAAAAATTTAGTCTCCGGGTAAAAAAATTCCGAGGGAAAAAATGTCCGACAACCCTCCAGTCATATTCACCACTCCACGTCAGGACACTATAGTCACATGTTGACCGCCCGGCCATGGTATGACTGCGTGGAGACGTTGGAGCTCCATAAAAAATGACACGGTCCGGTAACATTCCAGGTGCAAAAACTTACAACCCCCCCAAAGTCAATGTTTAAAGTCATTAAGTACAATTCCAGAAAAAAAATTTAGTCTCCGGGTAAAAAATATCGAGGGAGAAAATGTCCGACAATCCTTCAGTCATATCCACCACTTCACGTCAGGACACTATAGTCACATATTGACCGCCCGGCCATGGTATGACTACGTGGAGACGTTGGAGCTCTATGAAAAATGACAGGGTCCGGTAACATTCCAGGTGCAAAAACTTACAACCCCCCCAAAGTCAATGTTTAAAGTCATTAAGTACAATTCTAGAAAAAAAAATTAGTCTGCGGGTAAAAAATTTCGAGGGAGAAAATGTCCGACAATCGTTCAGTCATATCCACCACTCCACGTCAGGACACTATAGTCACATGTTGACCGCCCGGCCATGGTATGACTACGTGGAGACGTTGGAGCTCCATGAAAAATGACAGGGTCCGGTAACATTCCAGGTGCAAAAACTTACAACCCCCCCAAAGTCAATGTTTAAAGTCATTAAGTACAATTCCGGGAAAAAATATTTAGTCTCCGGGTGAAAAAATTCCGAAAGAGAAAATGTCCGACAACCCTCCAGTCATATCCACCACTCCACGTCAGGACAGTATAGTCACATGTTGACCGCCCGGCCATGGTATGACTACGTGGAGACGTTGGAGCTAAATGAAAAATGACTGGGTCCGGTAACATTTCAGGTGCAAAAACTTACAACCCCCCCAAAGTCAATGTTTAAAGTCATTAAGTACAATTCCAGAAAAAAAATTTAGTCTCCGGGTAACAAATTCCGAGGGAAAAAATGTCCGACAATCCTTCAGTCATATCCACCACTCCACGTCAGGACACTATAGTCACATGTTGACCGCCCGGCCATGGTATGACTGCGTGGAGACGTTGGAGCTCCATAAAAAATGACACGGTCCGGTAACATTCCAGGTGCAAAAACTTACAACCCCCCCAAAGTCAATGTTTAAAGTCATTAAGTACAATTCCAGAAAAAAAATTTAGTCTCCGGGTAAAAAATATCGAGGGAGAAAATGTCCGACAATCCTTCAGTCATATCCACCACTTCACGTCAGGACACTATAGTCACATGTTGACCGCCCGGCCATGGTATGACTACGTGGAGACGTTGGAGCTCTATGAAAAATGACAGGGTCCGGTAACATTCCAGGTGCAAAAACTTACAACCCCCCCAAAGTCAATGTTTAAAGTCATTAAGTACAATTCTAGAAAAAAAAATTAGTCTCCGGGTAAAAAATTTCGAGGGAGAAAATGTCCGACAATCGTTCAGTCATATCCACCACTCCACGTCAGGACACTATAGTCACATGTTGACCGCCCGGCCATGGTATGACTACGTGGAGACGTTGGAGCTCCATGAAAAATGACAGGGTCCGGTAACATTCCAGGTGCAAAAACTTACAACCCCCCCAAAGTCAATGTTTAAAGTCATTAGGTACAATTCCAGAAAAAAATTTTAGTCTCCGGGTGAAAAAATTCCGAGAGAGAAAATGTCCGACAACCCTCCAGTCATATCCACCACTCCACGTCAGGACAGTATAGTCACATGTTGACCGCCCGGCCATGGTATGACTACGTGGAGACGTTGGAGCTAAATGAAAAATGACAGGGTCCGGTAACATTCCAGGTGCAAAAACTTACAACCCCCCCAAAGTCAATGTTTAAAGTCATTAAGTACAATTCTAGAAAAAAAATTTAGTCTCCGGGTAAAAAATTCCGAGGGAGAAAATGTCCGACAATCCTTCAGTCATATCCACCACTCCACGTCAGGACACTATAGTCACATGTTGACCGCCCGGCCATGGTATGACTACGTGGAGACGTTGGAGCTCCATGAAAAATGACAGGTTCCGGTAACATTCCAGGTGCAAAAACTTACAACCCCCCCAAAGTCAATGTTTAAAGTCATTAAGTACAATTTCAGAAAAAAAATTTAGTCTCCGGGTAAAAAAATTCCGAGAGAGAAAATGTCCGACAACCCTCCAGTCATATTCACCACTCCACGTCAGGACACTATAGTCACATGTTGACCGCCCGGCCATGGTATGACTACGTGGAGACGTTGGAGCTCCATGAAATATGACAGGGTCCGGTAACATTCAAGGTCCAAAAACTTACAACCCCCCCCCCAAAGTCAATGTTTAAAGTCATTAGGTACAATTCCAGAAAAAAAATTTAGTCTCCGGGTAAAAAAATTCCGAAAGAGAAAATGTCCGACAACCCTCCAGTCATATCCGCCACTCCACGTCAGGACACTATAGTCACATGTTGACCGCCCGGCCATGGTATGACTACGTGGAGACGTTGGGGCTCTATGAAAAATGACTGGGTCCGGTAACATTTCAGGTGCAAAAACTTACAACCCCCCCAAAGTCAATGTTTAAAGTCATTAAGTACAATTCCAGAAAAAAAAATTTAGTCTCAGGGTAAAAAAATTACGAGGGGAAAAATGTCCGACAACCCTCCAGTCATATTCACCACTCCACGTCAGGACACTATAGTCACATGTTGACCGCCCGGCCATGGTATGACTGCGTGGAGACGTTGGAGCTCCATAAAAAATGACACGGTCCGGTAACATTCCAGGTGCAAAAACTTACAACCCCCCCAAAGTCAATGTTTAAAGTCATTAAGTACAATTCCAGAAAAAAATTTTAGTCTCCGGGTGAAAAAATTCCGAGAGAGAAAATGTCCGACACCCTCCAGTCATATCCACCACTCCACGTCAGGACAGTATAGTCACATGTTGACCGCCCGGCCATGGTATGACTACGTGGAGACGTTGGAGCTAAATGAAAAATGACAGGGTCCGGTAACATTCCAGGTGCAAAAACTTACAACCTCCCCAAAGTCAATGTTTAAAGTCATTAAGTACAATTCCAGAAAAAAAATTTAGTCTCCGGGTAAAAAATTCCGAGAGAGAAAATGTCCGACAATCCTTCAGTCATATCCACCACTCCACGTCAGGACACTATAGTCACATGTTGACCGCCCGGCCATGGTATGACTACGTGGAGACGTTGGAGCTCCATGAAAAATGACAGGTTCCGGTAACATTCCAGGTGCAAAAACTTACAACCCCCCCAAAGTCAATGTTTAAAGTCATTAAGTACAATTTCAGAAAAAAAATTTAGTCTCCGATAAAAAAATTCCGAGAGAGAAAATGTCCGACAACTTTCCAGTCATATTCACCACTCCACGTCAGGACACTATAGTCACATGTTGACCGCCCGGCCATGGTATGACTACGTGGAGACGTTGGAGCTCCATGAAATATGACAGGGTCCGGTAACATTCAAGGTCCAAAAACTTACAACCCCCCCCCAAAGTCAATGTTTAAAGTCATTAGGTACAATTCCAGAAAAAAAATTTAGTCTCCGGGTAAAAAAATTCCGAGGGAGAAAATGTCCGACAACCCTCCAGTCATATCCACCACTCCACGTCAGGACACTTTAGTCACATGTTGACCGCCCTGCCATGGTATGACTACGTGGAGACGTTGGAGCTCCATAAAATATGACAGGGTCCGGTAACATTCTAGATTCAAAAACTTACAACCCCCCTCAAAAGTCAATGTTTAAAGTCATTAAGTACAATTCTAGAAAATAAATTTAGTCTCCGGGTAAAAAAATTCCGAGGGAGAAAATGTCCGACAACCCTCCAGTCATATCCACCACTCCACGTCAGGACACTATAGTCACATGTTGACCGCCCGGCCATGGTATGACTACGTGGAGACGTTGGAGCTCCATGAAAAATAACTGGGTCTAGTAACATTCCAGGTGCAAAAACTTACAACCCCCCCAAAGTCAATGTTTAAAGTCATTAAGTACAATTCTAGAAAAAAAATTTAGTCTCCGGGTAAAAAAATTCCGAGGGAGAAAATGTCCGACAACCCTCTAGTCATATTCACCACTCCACGTTAGGACACTATAGTCACATGTTGACCGCCCGGCCATGGTATGACTACGTGGAGACGTTGGAGCTCCATGAAAAATGACAGGGTCCGGTAACATTCCAGGTGCAAAAACTTACAACCCCCCCAAAGTCAATGTTTAAAGTCATTAAGTACAATTCCAGAAAAAAAAATTTAGTCTCCGGGTAAAAAAATTCCGAGGGAGAAAATGTCCGACAACCCTCCAGTCATATTCACCACTCCACGTCAGGACACTATAGTCACATGTAGACCGCCCGGCCATGGTATGACTACGTGGAGACGTTGGAGCTCCATAAAAAATGACAGGGTCCAGTAACATTCCAGGTGCAAAAACTTACAACACCCCCCAAAGTCAATGTTTAAAGTCATTGAGTACAATTCCAGAAAAAAATTTAGTCTCCGGGTAAAAAAATTCCGAGGGAGAAAATGTCCGACAACCCTCCAGTCATATCCACCACTCCACGTCAGGACACCATAGTCACATGTTGACCGCCCGGCCATGGTATGACTACGTGGAGACGTTGGAGCTCCATGAAAAATGACTGGGTCCGGTAACATTCCAGGTGCAAAAACTTACAACCCCCCCAAAGTCAATGTTTAAAGTCATTAAGTACAATTCCAGAAAAAAAAATTTAGTCTCCGGGTAAAAAAATTCCGCAAGAGAAAATGTCCGACAACCCTCCAGTCATATCCACCACTCCACGTCAGGACACTACAGTCACATGTTGACCGCCCGGCCATGGTATGACTACGTGGAGACGTTGGAGCTCCATGAAAAATGACAGGTTCCGGTAACATTCCAGGTGCAAAAACTTACAACCCCCTTAAAGTCAATGTTTAAAGTCATTAAATACAATTCCGGGAAAAAATATTTAGTCTCCGGGTGAAAAAATCTACGAGAGAGAAAATGTCCGACAATCCTCCAGTCATATCCACCACTCCACGTCAGGACACTATAGTCACATGTTGACCGCCCGGCCATGGTATGACTACGTGGAGACGTTGGAGCTTCATGAAAAATGACAGGGTCCGGTAACATTCCAGGTGCAAAAACTTACAACCCCCCAAAAGTCAATGTTTAAAGTCATTAAGTACAATTCCAGAAAAAAATTTAGTCTCCGGGTAAAAAAATTCCGAGGGAGGAAATGTCCGACAACCCTCTAGTCATATCCACCACTCCACGTCAGGACACTATAGTCACATGTTGACCGCCCGGCCATGGTATGACTACGTGGAGACGTTAGAGCTCCATTAAAAATGACAGGGTCCGGTAACATTCCAGGTGCAAAAACTTACAACCCTCCCCCCCAAAGTCAATGTTTAAAGTCATTAAGTACAATTTCATAAAGAAAATTTAGTCTCCGGGTAAAAAAATTTTGAGGGAGAAAATGTCCGACAACCCTCCAGTCATATCCACCACTCCACGTCAGGACACTATAGTCACATGTTGACCGCCCGGCCATGGTATGACTACGTGGGGACGTTGGAGCTCCATGAAATATGACAGGGTCCGGTAACATTCCAGGTGCAAAAACTTACAACCCCCCCCAAAGTCAATGTTTAAAGTCATTAAGTACAATTCCAGAAAAAAAATTTAGTCTCCGGGTAAAAAAATTCCGAGGGAGAAAATGTCCGACAACCCTCCAGTCATATCCACCACTCCACGTCAGGACACCATAGTCACATGTTGACCGCCCGGCCATGGTATGACTACGTGGAGACGTTGGAGCTCCATGAAAAATGACTGGGTCCGGTAACATTCCAGGTGCAAAAACTTACAACCCCCCCAAAGTCAATGTTTAAAGTCATTAAGTACAATTCCAGAAAACAAAATTTAGTCTCCGGGTAAAAAAATTCCGAGGGAGAAAATGTCCGACAACCCTTCAGTCATATTCACCACTCCACGTCAGGACACCATAGTCACATGTTGACCGCCCGGCCATGGTATGACTACGTAGAGACGTTGGAGCTCCATGAAAAATGACAGGGTCCGGTAACATTCCAGGTGCAAAAACTTACAACCCCCCCAAAGTCAATGTTTAAAGTCATTGAGTACAATTCCAGAAAAAAATTTAGTCTCCGGGTAAAAAAATTCCGAGGGAGAAAATGTCCGACAACCCTCCAGTCATATCCACCACTCCACGTCAGGACACCATAGTCACATGTTGACCGCCCGGCCATGGTATGACTACGTGGAGACGTTGGAGCTCCATGAAAAATGACTGGGTCCGGTAACATTCCAGGTGCAAAAACTTACAACCCCCCCAAAGTCAATGTTTAAAGTCATTAAGTACAATTCCAGAAAAAAAAATTTAGTCTCCGGGTAAAAAAATTCCGCAAGAGAAAATGTCCGACAACCCTCCAGTCATATCCACCACTCCACGTCAGGACACTACAGTCACATGTTGACCGCCCGGCCATGGTATGACTACGTGGAGACGTTGGAGCTCCATGAAAAATGACAGGTTCCGGTAACATTCCAGGTGCAAAAACTTACAACCCCCTTAAAGTCAATGTTTAAAGTCATTAAATACAATTCCGGGAAAAAATATTTAGTCTCCGGGTGAAAAAATCTACGAGAGAGAAAATGTCCGACAATCCTCCAGTCATATCCACCACTCCACGTCAGGACACTATAGTCACATGTTGACCGCCCGGCCATGGTATGACTACGTGGAGACGTTGGAGCTTCATGAAAAATGACAGGGTCCGGTAACATTCCAGGTGCAAAAACTTACAACCCCCCAAAAGTCAATGTTTAAAGTCATTAAGTACAATTCCAGAAAAAAATTTAGTCTCCGGGTAAAAAAATTCCGAGGGAGGAAATGTCCGACAACCCTCTAGTCATATCCACCACTCCACGTCAGGACACTATAGTCACATGTTGACCGCCCGGCCATGGTATGACTACGTGGAGACGTTAGAGCTCCATTAAAAATGACAGGGTCCGGTAACATTCCAGGTGCAAAAACTTACAACCCTCCCCCCCAAAGTCAATGTTTAAAGTCATTAAGTACAATTTCATAAAGAAAATTTAGTCTCCGGGTAAAAAAATTTTGAGGGAGAAAATGTCCGACAACCCTCCAGTCATATCCACCACTCCACGTCAGGACACTATAGTCACATGTTGACCGCCCGGCCATGGTATGACTACGTGGGGACGTTGGAGCTCCATGAAATATGACAGGGTCCGGTAACATTCCAGGTGCAAAAACTTACAACCCCCCAAAAGTCAATGTTTAAAGTCATTAAGTACAATTCCAGAAAAAAAAATTTAGTCTCCGGGTAAAAAAATTCCGAGGGAGAAAATGTCCGACAACCCTCCAGTCATATCCACCACTCCACGTCAGGACACCATAGTCACATGTTGACCGCCCGGCCATGGTATGACTACGTGGAGACGTTGGAGCTCCATGAAAAATGACTGGGTCCGGTAACATTCCAGGTGCAAAAACTTACAACCCCCCCAAAGTCAATGTTTAAAGTCATTAAGTACAATTCCAGAAAACAAAATTTAGTCTCCGGGTAAAAAAATTCCGAGGGAGAAAATGTCCGACAACCCTTCAGTCATATTCACCACTCCACGTCAGGACACCATAGTCACATGTTGACCGCCCGGCCATGGTATGACTACGTAGAGACGTTGGAGCTCCATGAAAAATGACTGGGTCCGGTAACATTCCAGGTGCAAAAACTTACAACCCCCCCAAAGTCAATGTTTAAAGTCATTAAGTACAATTCCAGAAAAAAAAATTTAGTCTCCGGGTAAAAAAATTCCGAGGGAGAAAATGTCCGACAACCCTCCAGTCATATTCACCACTCCACGTCAGGACACTATAGTCACATGTTGACCGCCCGGCCATGGTATAACTACGTGGAGACGTTGGAGCTCCATGAAAAATGACAGGTTCCGGTAACATTCCAGGTGCAAAAACTTACAACCCCCCCAAAGTCAATGTTTAAAGTCATTAAGTACAATTCCAGAAAAAAAATTTAGTCTCCGGGTAAACAAATTCCGAGGGAGAAAATGTCCGACAACCCTCCAGTCATATTCACCACTCCACGTCAGGACACTATAGTCACATGTTGACCGCCCGGCCATGGTATGACTACGTGGAGACGTTGAAGCTCCATAAAAAATGACAGAGTCCGGTAACATTCCAGGTGCAAAAACTTACAACCCCCCCCCCCTAAAGTCAATGTTTAAAGTCATTAAGTACAATTCCATAAAAAAAATTTAGTCTCCGGGTAAAAAAATTCCGAGGGAGAAAATGTCCGACAACCCTCCAGTCATATCCACCACTCCACGTAAGGACACTATAGTCACATGTTGACTGCCCGTCCATGGTATGACTACGTGGAGAAGTTGGAGCTCCATGAAATATGACAGGGTCCGGTAACATTCCAGGTGCAAAAACTAACAACCCCCCCAAAGTCAATGTTTAAAGTCATTAAGTACAATCTTAGAAAAAAAATTTAGTCTCCGGGTAAAAAAATTCCGAAAGAGAAAATGTCTGACAACCCTCCAGTCATATCCACCACTCCACGTCAGGACACCATAGTCACATGTTGACCGCCCGGCCATGGTATGACTACGTGGAGACGTTGGAGCTCCATGAAAAATGACTGGGTCCGGTAACATTCCAGGTGCAAAAACTTACAACCCCCCCAAAGTCAATGTTTAAAGTCATTAAGTACAATTCCAGAAAAAAAAATTAAGTCTCCGGGTAAAAAAATTCCGCGGGAGAAAATGTCCGACAACCCTCCAGTCATATCCACCACTCCACGTCAGGACACTACAGTCACATGTTGACCGCCCGGCCATGGTATGACTACGTGGAGACGTTGGAGCTCCATGAAAAATGACAGGTTCCGGTAACATTCCAGGTGCAAAAACTTACAACCCCCTTAAAGTCAATGTTTAAAGTCATTAAATACAATTCCGGGAAAAAATATTTAGTCTCCGGGTGAAAAAATCTACGAGAGAGAAAATGTCCGACAACCCTCCAGTCATATCCACCACTCCACGTCAAGACACTATAGTCACATGTTGACCGCCCGGCCATGGTATGACTACGTGGAGACGTTGGAGCTCCATGAAAAATGACAGGGTCCGGTAACATTCCAGGTGCAAAAACTTACAACCCCCCAAAAGTCAATGTTTAAAGTCATTAAGTACAATTCCAGAAAAAAATTTAGTCTCCGGGTAAAAAAATTCCGAGGAAGAAAATGTCCGACAACCCTCTAGTCATATCCACCACTCCACGTCAGGACACTATAGTCACATGTTGACCGCCTGGCCATGGTATGACTACGTGGAGACGTTGGAGCTCCATGAAAAATGACAGGGTCCGGTAACATTCCAGGTGCAAAAACTTACAACCCTCCCCCCCAAAGTCAATGTTTAAAGTCATTAAGTACAATTTCATAAAAAAAATTTAGTCTCCGGGTAAAAAAATTTCGAGGGAGAAAATGTCCGACAACCCTCCAGTCATATCCACCACTCCACGTCAGGACACTATAGTCACATGTTGACCGCCCGGCCATGGTATGACTACGTGGGGACGTTGGAGCTCCATGAAATATGACAGGGTCCGGTAACATTCCAGGTGCAAAAACTTACAACCCCCCCCAAAGTCAATGTTTAAAGTCATTAAGTACAATTCCAGAAAAAAAATTTAGTCTCCGGGTAAAAAAATTCCGAGGGAGAAAATGTCCGACAACCCTCCAGTCATATCCACCACTCCACGTCAGGACACCATAGTCACATGTTGACCGCCCGGCCATGGTATGACTACGTGGAGACGTTGGAGCTCCATGAAAAATGACTGGGTCCGGTAAACATTCCAGGTGCAAAAACTTACAACCCCCCCAAAGTCAATGTTTAAAGTCATTAAGTACAATTCCAGAAAACAAAATTTAGTCTCCGGGTAAAAAAATTCCGAGGGAGAAAATGTCCGACAACCCTTCAGTCATATTCACCACTCCACGTCAGGACACTATAGTCACATGTTGACCGCCCGGCCATGGTATGACTACGTGGAGACGTTGGAGCTCCATGAAAAATGACAGGGTCCGGTAACATTCCAGGTGCAAAAACTTACAACCCCCCCAAAGTCAATGTTTAAAGTCATTAAGTACAATTCCAGAAAAAAAATTTAGTCTCCGGGTAAAAAATTTCGAGGTAGAAAATGTCCGACAACCCTCCAGTAATATCCACTACTCCACGTCAGGACACTATAGTCACATGTTGACCGCCCGGCCATGGTATGACTACGTGGAGACGTTGGAGCTCCATGAAAAATGACAGGTTCCGGTAACATTCCAGGTGCAAAAACTTACAACCCCCCCAAAGTCAATGTTTAAAGTCATTAAGTACAATTCCAGAAAAAAAATTTAGTCTCCGGGTGAAAAAATTCCGAGAGAGAAAATGTCCGACAACCCTCCAGTCATATCCACCACTCCACGTCAGGACACTATAGTCACATGTTGACCGCCCGGCCATGGTATGACTACGTGAAGACGTTGGAGTTCCATGAAAAATGACAGGGTCCGGTAACATTCCAGGTGCAAAAACTTACAACCCCCCCAAAGTCAATGTTTAAAGTCATTAAGTACAATTCCAGAAAAAAAATTTAGTCTCAGGCTAAAAAATTCCGAGGGAGAAAATGTCCGATAACCCTCCAGTCATATCCACCACTCCACGTCAGGACACTATAGTCACATGTTGACCGCCCGGCCATGGTATGACTACGTGGAGACGTTGGAGCTCCATGAAAAATGACAGGTTCCGGTAACATTCCAGGTGCAAAAACTTACAACCCCCCCCCTAAAGTCAATGTTTAAAGTCATTAAGTACAATTCCAGAAAAAAAATTTAGTCTCCGGGTGAAAAAATTCCGTGAGAGAAAATGTCCGACAACCCTCCAGTCATATCCACCACTCCACGTCAGGACACTATAGTCACATGTTGACCGCCCGGCCATGGTATGACTACGTGGAGACGTTGGAGCTCCATGAAAAATGACTGGGTCCGGTAACATTCCAGGTGCAAAAACTTACAACCCCCCCAAAGTCAATGTTTAAAGTCATTAAGTACAATTCCAGAAAAAAAAATTTAGTCTCCGGGTAAAAAAATTCCGAGGGAGAAAATGTCCGACAACCCTCCAGTCATATTCACCACTCCACGTCAGGACACTATAGTCACATGTTGACCGCCCGGCCATGGTATAACTACGTGGAGACGTTGGAGCTCCATGAAATATGACAGAGTCCGGTAACATTCCAGGTGCAAAAACTTACAACCCCCCCAAAGTCAATGTTTAAAGTCATTAAGTACAATTCCGGGAAAAAATATTTAGTCTCCGGGTGAAAAAAATATGAGAGAGAAAATGTCCGACAACCTTCCAGTCATATCCACCACTCCACGTCAGGACACTATAGTCACATGTTGACCGCCCGGCCATGGTATGACTACGTGGAGACGTTGGAGCTCCATGAAAAATGACAGAGTCCTGTAACATTCCAGGTGCAAAAACTTACAACCCCCCCAAAGTCAATGTTTAAAGTCATTAAGTACAATTCCAGAAAAAAAAATTTAGTCTCCGGGTAAAAAAATTCCGAGGGAGAAAATGTCCGACAACCCTCCAGTCATATTCACCACTCCACGTCAGGACACTATAGTCACATGTTGACCGCCCGGCCATAGTATGACTACGTGGAGACGTTGGAGCTCCATGAAAAATGACAGGGTCCGGTAACATTTCAGGTGCAAAAACTTACAACCCCCCCAAAGTCAATGTTTAAAGTCATTAAGTACAATTCCAGAAAAAAAATTTAGTCTCCGGGTGAAAACATATCGAGAAAGAAAATGTCCGACAATCCTCCAGTCATATTCACCACTCCACGTCAGAACACTATAGTCACATGTTGACCGCCCGGCCATGGTATGACTACGTGGAGACGTTGGAGCTCCATGAAAAATGACAGGGTCTGGTAACATTCCAGGTGCAAAAACTTACAACCCCCCAAAAGTCAATGTTTAAAGTCATTAAGTACAATTCCAGAAAAAAATTTAGTCTCCGGGTAAAAAAATTCCGAGGGAGAAAATGTCCGACAACCCTCTAGTCATATCCACCACTCCACGTCAGGACACTATAGTCACATGTTGACCGCCTGGCCATGGTATGACTACGTGGAGACGTTGGAGCTCCATGAAAAATGACAGGGTCCGGTAACATTCCAGGTGCAAAAACTTACAACCCCCCCCCTAAAGTCAATGTTTAAAGTCATTAAGTACAATTCCATAAAAAAAATTTAGTCTCCGGCTAAAAAAATTCCGAGGGAGAAAATGTCCGACAACCCTCCAGTCATATCCACCACTCCACGTCAGGACACTATAGTCACATGTTGACCGCCCGGCCATGGTATGACTACGTGGAGACGTTGGAGCTCCATGAAATATGACAGAGTCCGGTAACATTCCAGGTGCAAAAACTTACAACCCCCCCCCCCAAAGTCATTGTTTAAAGTCATTAAGTACAATTCCAGAAAAAAAATTTAGTCTCCGGGTAAAAAAATTCCGAGGGAGAAAATGTCCGACAACCCTCCAGTCATATCCACCACTCCACGTCAGGACACCATAGTCACATGTTGACCGCCCGGCCATGGTATGACTACGTGGAGACGTTGGAGCTCCATGAAATATGACAGAGTCCGGTAACATTCCAGGTGCAAAAACTTACAACCCCCCCAAAGTCAATGTTTAAAGTCATTAAGTACAATTCGAGAAAAAAAATTTAGTCTCCGGGTGAAAAATTCCGAGGGAGAAAATGTCCGACAACCCTCCAGTCATATCCACCACTCCACGTCAGGACACTATAGTCACATGTTGACCGCCCGGCCATGGTATGACTACGTGGAGACGTTGGAGCTCCATGAAAAATGACAGGTTCCGGTAACATTCCAGGTGCAAAAACTTACAACCCCCCCAAAGTCAATGTTTAAAGTCATTAAGTACAATTCCAGAAAAAAAATTTAGTCTCCGGGTGAAAAAATTCCGAGAGAGAAAATGTCCGACAACCCTCCAGTCATATCCACCACTCCACGTCAGGACATTATAGTCACATGTTGACCGCCCGGCCATGGTATGACTACGTGGAGACGTTGGAGCTCCATGAAAAATGACAGGGTCCGGAAACATTCCAGGTGCAAAAACTTACAACCCCCCCAAAGTCAATGTTTAAAGTCATTTAGTACAATTCCAGAAAAAAAAATTTAGTCTCCGGGTGAAAAATTCCGAGGGAGAAAATGTCCGACAACCCTCCAGTCATATCCACCACTCCACGTCAGGACACTATAGTCACATGTTGACCGCCCGGCCATGGTATGACTACGTGGAGACGTTGGAGCTCCATGAAAAATGACAGGTTCCGGTGACATTCCAGGTGCAAAAACTTACAACCCCCCCAAAGTCAATGTTTAAAGTCATTAAGTACAATTCCAGAAAAAAAATTTAGTCTCCGGGTGAAAAAATTCCGAGAGAGAAAATGTCCGACAACCCTCCAGTCATATCCACCACTCCACGTCAGGACACTATAGTCACATGTTGACCGCCCGGCCATGGTATGACTACGTAGAGACGTTGGAGCTCCATGAAAAATGACAGGGTCCGGTAACATTTCAGGTGCAAAAACTTACAACCCCCCTAAAGTCAATGTTTAAAGTCATTAAGTACAATTCCAGAAAAAAAATTTAGTCTCCGGGTGAAAAAATTCCGAGAGAGAAAATGTCTGACAACCCTCCAGTCATATCCACCATTCCACGTCAGGACACTATAATCACATGTTGACCGCCCGACCATGGTATGACTACGTGGAGACGTTTGAGCTCCATGAAAAATGACAGGGTCCGGTAACATTCCAGGTGCAAAAACTTACAACCCCCCCAAAGTCAATGTTTAAAGTCATTAAGTACAATTCCAGAAAACAAATTTAGTCTCCGGGTGAAAAAATTCCGAGAGAGAAAATGTCCGACAACCCTTCAGTCATATCCACCACTCCACGTCAGGACACTATAGTCACATGTTGACCGCCCGGCCATGGTATGACTACGTAGATACGTTGGAGCTCCATGAAAAATGACAGGGTCTGGTAACATTTCAGGTGCAAAAACTTACAACCCCCCTAAAGTCAATGTTTAAAGTCAATAAGTACAATTCCAGAAGAAAAATTTAGTCTCCGGGTGAAAAAATTCCGAGAGAGAAAATGTCTGACAACCCTCCAGTCATATCCACCATTCCACGTCAGGACACTATAGTCACATGTTGACCGCCCGGCCATGGTATGACTACGTGGAGACGTTGGAGCTCCATGAAAAATGACAGGGTCCGGTAACATTCCAGGTGCAAAAACTTACAACCCCCCCCCCAAAGTCAATGTTTAAAGTCATTAAGTACAATTCCAGAAAAAAAATTTAGTCTTCGGGTGAAAAAATTCCGAGAGAGAAAATGTCCGACAACCCTCCAGTCATATCCACCACTCCACGTCAGGACACTATAGTCACATGTTGACCGCCCGGCCATGGTATGACTACGTGGAGACGTTGGAGCTCCATGAAATATGACAGAGTCCGGTAACATTCCAGGTGCAAAAACTTACAACCCCTCCCCAAAGTCATTGTTTAAAGTCATTAAGTACAATTCCAGAAAAAAAATTTAGTCTCCGGGTAAAAAAATTCCGAGGGAGAAAATGTCCGACAACCCTCCAGTCATATCCACCACTCCACGTCAGGACACCATAGTCACATGTTGACCGCCCGGCCATGGTATGACTACGTGGAGACGTTGGAGCTCCATGAAAAATGACTGGGTCCGGTAACATTCCAGGTGCAAAAACTTACAACCCCCCGAAAGTCAATGTTTAAAGTCATTAAGTACAATTCCAGAAAAAAAAATTTAGTCTCCGGGTGAAAACATTCCGAGAAAGAAAATGTCGGACAACCCTCCAGTCATATTCACCACTCCACGTCAGGACACTATAGTCACATGTTGACCGCCCGGCCATGGTATGACTACGTGGAGACGTTGGAGCTCCATGAAAAATGACAGGGTCCGGTAACATTCCAGGTGCAAAAACTTACAACCCCCCGAAAGTCAATGTTTAAAGTCATTAAGTACAATTCGAGAAAAAAAATTTAGTCTCCGGGTGAAAAATTCCGAGGGAGAAAATGTCCGACAACCCTCCAGTCATATCCACCACTCCACGTCAGGACACTATAGTCACATGTTGACCGCCCGGCCATGGTATGACTACGTGGAGACGTTGGAGGTCCATGAAATATGACAAGTTCCGGTAACATTCCAGGTGCAAAAACTTACAACCCCCCCAAAGTCAATGTTTAAAGTCTTTAAGTACAATTCCAGAAAAAAAATTTAGTCTCCGGGTGAAAACATTCCGAGAGAGAAAATGTCCGACAACCCTCCAGTCATATCCACCACTCCACGTCAGGACACTATAGTCACATGTTGACCGCCCGGCCATGGTATGACTACGTGGAGACGTTGGAGCTCCATGAAAAATGACAGGGTCCGGTAACATTCCAGGTGCAAAAACTTACAACCCCCCCAAAGTCAATGTTTAAAGTCATTTAGTACAATTCCAGAAAAAAAAATTTAGTCTCCGGGTGAAAAATTCCGAGGGAGAAAATGTCCGACAACCCTCCAGTCATATCCACCACTCCACGTCAGGACACTTTAGTCACATGTTGACCGCCCGGCCATGGTATGACTACGTGGAGACGTTGGAGCTCCATGAAAAATGACAGGTTCCGGTAACATTCCAGGTGCAAAAACTTACAACCCCCCCAAAGTCAATGTTTAAAGTCATTAAGTACAATTCCAGAAAACAAATTTAGTCTCCGGGTGAAAAAATTCCGAGAGAGAAAATGTCCGACAACCTTCCAGTCATATCCACCACTCCACGTCAGGACACTGTAGTCACATGTTGACCGCCCGGCCATGGTATGACTACGTAGAGACGTTGGAGCTCCATGAAAAATGACAGGGTCCGGTAACATTTCAGGTGCAAAAACTTACAACCCCCCTTAAGTCAATGTTTAAAGTCATTAAGTACAATTCCAGAAAAAAAATTTAGTCTCCGGGTGAAAAAATTCCGAGAGAGAAAATGTCTGACAACCCTCCAGTCATATCCACCATTCCACGTCAGGACACTATAGTCACATGTTGACCGCCCGGCCATGGTATGACTACGTGGAGACGTTGGAGCTCTATGAAAAATGACAGGGTCCGGTAACATTCCAGGTGCAAAAACTTACAACCCCCCCAAAGTCAATGTTTAAAGTCATTAAGTACAATTCCAGAAAACAAATTTAGTCTCCGGGTGAAAAAATTCCGAGAGAGAAAATGTCCGACAACCCTCCAGTCATATCCACCACTCCACGTCAGGACACTATAGTCACATGTTGACCGCCCGGCCATGGTATGACTACGTAGAGACGTTGGAGCTCCATGAAAAATGACAGGGTCCGGTAACATTTCAGGTGCAAAAACTTACAACCCCCCTAAAGTCAATGTTTAAAGTCATTAAGTACAATTCCAGAAAAAAAATTTAGTCTCCGGGTGGAAAAATTCCGAGAGAGAAAATGTCTGACAACCCTCCAGTCATATCCACCATTCCACGTCAGGACACTATAGTCACATGTTGACCGCCCGGCCATGGTATGACTACGTGGAGACGTTGGAGCTCCATGAAAAATGACAGGGTCCGGTAACATTCCAGGTGCAAAAACTTACAACCCCACCCAAAGTCAATGTTTAAAGTCATTAAGTACAATTCCAGAAAAAAAATTTAGTCTTCGGGTAAAAAAATTCCGAGGGAGAAAATGTCCGACAACCCTCCAGTCATATTCACCACTCCACGTCAGGACACTATAGTCACATGTTGACTGCCCGGCCATGGTATGACTACGTGGAGACGTTGGAGCTCCATGAAAAATGACAGGGTCCGGTAACATTCCAGGTGCAAAAACTTACAACCCCCCCAAAGTCAATGTTTAAAGTCATTAAGTACAATTCCAGAAAAAAAATTTAGTCTCCGGGTATAAAAATTCCGAGGGAGAAAATGTCCGACAACCCTCCAGTCATATTCACCACTCCACGTCAGGACACTATAGTCACATGTTGACTGCCCGGCCATGGTATGACTACGTGGAGACGTTGGAGCTCCATGAAAAATGACAGGGTCCGGTAACATTCCAGGTGCAAAAACTTACAACCCCCCCAAAGTCAATGTTTAAAGTCATTAAGTACAATTCCAGAAAAAAATTTAGTCTCCGGGTGAAAAAATTCCGAGAGAGAAAATGTCCGACAACCCTCCAGTCATATTCACCACTCCACGTCAGGACACTATAGTCACATGTTGACCGCCCGGCCATGGTATTACTACGTGGAGACGTTGGAGCTCCATGAAAAATGACAGGGTCTGAGCAAAGCTGTGTGAGCAGTGCTACTTTGTCCAAAACTAAGATTCGTTTATATAGGAGTTTTGGTTTGGGAATAAAAAATATCCAGAAGGACGGTTTTATATACAAGTCCAGTTTTTTAATGTAAAAGTTCAAAAAAGTACGTAAAATTATTAGATAAGCAGAGGTACGTGTGCAAAAATTAATTATTTTTAGCAATGGTATGCATTTTTTATAAGTATTACCTAATGACCAGGATGCGAGATTGAAAATATTGTATAATTTTGTTGCGAGGTACTGCGTACGTAGAGTACAAAAAAATACATCAGTGCATGGAGACGTGCTTTGTGTAAGGTATTTTAATGAGTACCACTTTTTTGCATAAATTATTTGCAGGGAGCAAAAACGTGCTTGAAAGTAGTTATGCATCATAGACTGTACGTGGACATGTGATTATTCTTCACAATGCGCTGCGTAGAATATAGAATACTAATGAGCAGTAGCAAAATGTGCCATTTAACTTGTAAGCAGAGCATGTTCTATGTAATATGTAGGGTTTCATTTGTATTTTTTATATACATCAAATGGTGATGGAGCTGTAGGTGAGTAAGGAAATTACATAAATTTTTCTTGTTTTGGTTGTGCATATACTACACTACTGTTTGTCATTCTAATCTGTAGCAATACTAAATGTACAAGTGTGCTGTGCATAGAAGTTTACGTATTAAAAATTAGACATTTTTTTAATTTGGTATTTACGTTGCAGGATGTGCTGCATCTATGTCAATTTTTATATTATTAGTCCAATTGTTTTCTATTATTTTAATTGTAGTTTTGAGTCGTGGTAATATTATTACTATTACGTGAATGCATAATAATAATAATTTATTCATTTTGTCGATTTGGCCGCAGCCCATACAACATTGTTTAGATATTTACAGATAGATATTTACAAATTTTCTATTGGTCCTTGGTTAGACCTTGTTTGGTTATAGAATCAATTATGTTAATATGATATACAGTTATTTCAGTTTGTAAGTTATCTAAAAAGTTTAAGATTTATGCATAAATATATATTGTTCAAAAAGTTACAAGTTTCTATTGCATGATAAAGTGTGTATAGTTTAGAATATTGAACTCCGGAGGACAATTTAGCTCCACTTGGCTGGAATGCATAATAACTATGAACTATATAGCATATTTTGCATATTTAAAAATATTTTTAAAATCGAAATTTATTTTTAAATTGTAATATAACGAGCTCCTATGCAGTGCATATACGCTATACATAATAAATCTTAACAGCGATTGACACGTCGGAGTGTTTGACACTTTATTGACCCTGTGACGTGTACGGGTTATTTGGCAGGGGCGGGTACAGGGCAATGGCGCCGTCCAATCACGTGGTATGAGAGGGGCCCATGATACTGGCGTGACTGTGGCGATATACTTTGGGGGTACTGTGGGGGTTAATGGACGGGTACAATGGCGGTACACTTTGACGGTACAGTGGCGGGTTAATGGCGGGTACAGTGGCGGACCCTTGGACGGTACAGTGGCGGGCTAATGGACAGGGGCAGGGCGATGGCGTCATAGTGGCGGTACACTTTAAGTGTACTGTGAGGGATAATGGGCGGGTACAATTGCGATGCAATTGACCAGTACAGTGGCGGTGTAGTGGTAGGGGGCGGGACAATGGCGGCGTCAGATGACATGTGAGGGGGCGATGATCGCGGCGTCATTATAACGGTATACTGTTACGTTTACGAGGGATGGCCCTTAGATGGCCTTGGGGGAGTTCATTGGGTGTTAGGTTAGGGGGATGAGGTCATGGGGTCACGGGGTCATGACCTTTGAGGTCATAAGGTCAAGGAGAGGTCAATTGTGTAGAATAGCCCATGTTTTACACTACTGGCCATTGTCTAATTGAACACGAACACTTGAGAGCATGATTTAGATATTACGCATCAGAGTTCCTGTGGCTGTTTTGAACCTCAACATATTCAGCAAAATGAGATTGATGTGTGTAATTAAAACAAATTATTTTGTACTTGAAGTAATTCAAACTAGAGGCGGCGTGACATTCCAATTAATCCTCAAGTACGATGGGTAAGTATAAAGAGCTGTTTACTTTGATAAAGCCTAGTTAATTATAACTAACTGATAATAGGTAAAGTTGGACGCCGAAGCCGAAAGTATTACAATTTCTGAAAAAACAGCTTCAAAATCAAAGTCTGTTCATTATCAATCATTAAACACTCTTTGTTCATACACCTTTTTTAATTAGATCTAGCTAAATTCTTCGTCTTTTTTAAAAAAGTAACGATATGGCTCTGTTGGGACAAACTCAGCTGGAGTTAGCAGCTATAATTTTGTATGTGTTTCTTGGTCTGAGTTTGATTGGGGAAGGAGTGAAGCAGGAGCTGTGGTTGTACGCGGATGACGACAACGCCCTGTACTTTCAGAATCAAGTCCCAGATTTGACTATCCATAACTCATTCCTTCCGAAAATCACAAGAAAATGTGAGATAGGAAGTTATGTGTAATTATTATCATTATTTTATATATAATTTCTGTCACCCCGACTTTTTTCGTAGCCCTTGTGATTTAAGCTGCATTAGGGTCGGACGAAGAAATTACTTTTAGGCAGCAATTTGTTTCTATACAAAAACCACGATTTTGATTTTGTTGAAGGGTTTTTTTTTGGTAAAACAAAATTTTGTATTTACATGGTTTAGAAAAGTGTAAAATGTTCCATTTAGTTGATTCAGAAAAGTGCAAAATGTTCTACTTACATGTTTTGAGAAATGTAGAAACTTTGTTTTTTTCATGTTTTTTAAATGTCAAAAAAATTTTTATGTACATGTTTTTAAACAGTCAAAATATTGTTTTTAAATATTTTTTAAAAGTGCAAAGTGTTCCATTTACAAGTTTTGTGAAAATTCAGGCAGCGGGGGCTGCCTGTGCTGGCCGCATTATCCGGCCCTGAGCTGTCCGTAAGTGTACAAGCCAAACGTGACTATATATGTAAATAGAGTGACTTCACGTCCATTTATTTACCTATAGGCTTGACTTTGCTTGTCTTTGCCATTGCTTTGAAAGTCCCACGTTTACTATACTTCCTTCTATTTATATACTAATTATTAATTTATTATTATTATTTGAGCACACTATGATTTGGTATTGTAGGTGGATAGGCTATGAAACTGCCAACTATAAGAACCAGGCGTCTTTTGGATACTATCAGTACAATGGTGAATTAATATGTTCTAATATAAGTGCGACCAATTTAAAATCTCTACGACATTGGGGAGCAAGTGACACTTTGACGCACGCTGCGCTGTCAGCTTGTATTTTGGTGAAGATTTTGATGGAGAAGAAATTTTCGTTGACACAAAGACCAAGACTGGTATTTCAATCCCTATTCGTTCCTTCGCTGCGACTGGTAATTCTGGGTGGTTGATCTTTGAAGGGAAAAATCTGGACGAAAAAAAAGGGTGCTACAACGTACCTAATTCCGGCCTATTTAGTTATAATCGGGTAAAGGACCCTTAAATAAATATGACCACAATTGGTTCTGTTTTTAGAGGATGTGATATGCGGGAAGTTGAGTTCCACAAAAAATTGCATTTCCTATAAAATACAATTGTAATTATATTCTGAGCAGATGGAAGATGATATAAAATATATTTAGGTTCGTTTTGAAGAAATAAATTATATTAATTCTCATAAGCAGGGTTCGGAAAAAGCCGGCCACTTTGAATAAAAACCTGGCCACCGGCTAAAACCGGTTTTAACCGGCTAAAACTGGCTAAAACCGGCTAAAACCGGCTAAAACCGGCTAAAATCACCCAATCACTACAAGTGCAATACAAAAAAATGAAAAAGATAGAAAAATGGTATTATTGACTATGTGTTACAGCAATTAAATTATGAATTATTTCTCATAAACATGATTTTTATTAGTTTGTAAAAAAATAATTGAAAGCCTAACTAAGCGGTCAAGGGAAATACGATTCCGTTCGTCCGTCTAAATAAAGGCGAATGTCGACAAAATACGCTTAGCTGAAGCATTACCAGCGGTACAATTAAACAATTTAGTAAACATTGTTGAATAATTATTTTTATCAAATAGCAGTTTTGTATGGAGCAAATATTAAAATTTTTAATCAATGATTCAGGTAAATTGATTTATGAACATTTACCAGTTTACATTTAACTGACTATGTAAAATGCAATTTTCTGCATTCCTTATTATTGCCTAAAAATATATAAAAGAGCCTAAAAGATATTGATTTAATCTCACAGGCGTTATGGTAAATAAAAACATATTTTGCTAGTCGCTGTTAATTCAATTTTAGTGCTTAAATGAGTTTTAGCCAGTAAAAGCCGTTTTGACCCAAAAACGAAAATTTAGGGGACCGGTTTTAACCGGTTTTAACCGGTTAAAACCGCTGAGTTAAAGCCGGTGGTTAAAACCACCCCCGAACCCTGCTCATAAGGCAATTGTTTTTTTAAATGTTTTTTAAATTTTCCATCTATAAATATTTTAAGTCCACTAGACATCTTATAATCTTTGTGTCCTATTTACATATATTTTCTACTATATTAATACGCATAGCATAGCATATTTACTACCATATTTTCTTTATACCGTACATTTTCTAATGTGTACCAGGGCAAACATTAAATATCGTCTTTGAAGAACCAAAATTACCTATATACAATTTAAGCTAGAATCATAATGAGCTACGTATGTCATAAAAACAAATTGAAAAACATGTGTGAAATTCTATTAGGAGTTTTTAAAAAGTGTCAAATGTTCTATTTATGTGGTTTTGAAAAGTATAAATTTTTCTGTTAACGTGTTTTTGAAAATTGCGAAATGTTTTATTTCATGTTTTTAAAAAGTGTAAAATATTCTATTTACATATTTTTAAAAAGTATAAAATGTGCTATTTACATGACTGTGAAAACTGTATAGTATTCAATTCACATGATTTTTAAGAGTGCAAAATGTTCTAATTCCATGTTTTAGAAACGTGTAACATGTTCTATTTACAAACTTTTAAAAAGTGGAGACTGGATTTTCCCAATATTCCCCTTTTTCCCACGTATCACGACCGGGACAGGCTGCTGAAACAGGAATGCGACCGGGTCGATCTCTTCTGTTGGAGTTCTACCTCTGCCTCGACCGCGCACGGCAGACGTCGCGGTCCTTGGTCTTCGGGATCGCCCACGGCCCGCTCTGATATTTACAGAAAGAGCGACCAGGGAAAGCCGACCGCGTTTCAGAAGTTCCTGCTCACGTAATCTCGCTACCCCTCCTGACTGTCTGCGAAGAACCCGGCGGTTCGGTAGGGGCTCCGTGGTGACGGAAGGGATGCACAAATATAATGACCCGGTGTGCCGGTGTCGGTATGTTCTTCGACTTTTACACCCGAAGTATGAATATTATGACCGTAATACTTCGGAACCCGGTAAACGATGAGTGCCACTATATTACTACTGTGCTGGCTCCAGTCAGCCAATAAATGCCAATGCTATTTAATGTTTTACAGCACAATGTAACGTCTATGGAGTGTTCGCTTTATTGAACTCTGGTACTGTTCACGTTCGCTTCACATAATGTACATTAGTAATCACTCCACTTAATATCCTTAAATGATCTCTAACTTAATCAAAAAATAATCCCTTTCGGGTAATTAAATAAAACTCCGAAGGAGATGAAGAGGAAGGGAAATAAAATTAGTATATATAAAATAATACAAACAAAGATGGCGGCGGGCAAACTATCTTTCCTCACTTTTACTAGACGTTGACTAGCGTATCCACCTAGTTGTTTCTCCTCGGAGGGTGTAATGGGAAGTGGATGTAAAACTCCCTTCGCCTGCTGAGGAGGACGAGGATCGTACGACCGAGAGTGCCTACGTCATCCTGCTCCACGTCAACCGTCTCTTCCAACTGCCCTACTTTACCTGCTATACTCATAGCCCCGCTCCCTTCCTATACCTACACTCTTCCCGTTCTATATGCAGTGGAAATTTACTGCTTGCACCGACGACGTCGGTTGGTTCTCCATCCTCAACCTTCCTTGTCCTATTCCCGCTGCTACTAATAATACCTCCGCAGTACAATTTCCATATTTACCTTCACAAAAGTGAAAAATATTCTACCTATGTAAATGCTTTCAAGACCTGTTTCAATATTTTTGTAGATAGTGGATATTTTTTTTTAGCTACAACTGGATATGATTCATTTCGTTTTCGTTCTTTTCAGACGATATTTATTTTCTGGACTGCAAAATAAAATTCTTTATTTATTACTTGAAGCCTATGAGGTGTGCGGTCAAAATATGAAACATTACATTAATAAACCGGGCTGCATTAGGTTGAATGTAATTGCTATTATGTGCTAATTTATTTTATAAAATTGCGTGCAAAAGATCACTGACGACAAACTCAACAAATTGCTTGATGGTCTTTGATAATCCTGATTGGGCATTTAGCACTGCACTGGGGAAAATCTTACATCTGACTACATAATAACCTCCGTTTTCAAAACATATGCATGCTGTAAGTAATTAGGAATTTCCACAATCAATTAAATTGTATTTACCGTATAAACCATCTTAATTTTTTACCGATGATATTTGTCTTGTGAAACAAAAACTGACTTACGATAAAATATCAGATGATATTGTAAAACATGACAATATACATATAAAATTAGGTAAAAACAATTGAATCAAAAATAAAAATGAACAATCAGTCACAACAGAAACCCCAAGGTGCGACATTGGAAATTTTGTAATTGATTATTTTACTCCTGATTGATATATAATCACTATGTAATTAGCTTTGTTCTATACGAATCAATTGAAGACTTGCAATAATTTTGCAAGTACTTATAATAATTCGGAAAATTACCTGTGCATAGTAATTAGATTGTAAAATTGAATGTCATCGAACTTTTGTATTACGTACGTTGCCTGCACTCTTTCACTGTGAATTAGAAATATATTAAACTTTCAAACCAATGTCAAACCTCAAGTTCTAATTAATTAAACATTGCACTGAACATTTAAAATGTGCTGACGCAATTTTGCCAAAACACTTTAGAATTAAAGTCACTTTTCATGTTTTGAACTGCTAATTATTGGCATAAATACAATTGTCAGTTACTTATGATATGAAACAATGGGCAGTATTGCTAAATAACAATATTCATGGTAGCAAGGAACAAAAATTTTTCTTTGTTTTAGTAATTGCTTCTGCTATATTTACTTTCTAATTTATTTTGCAAATTCATCACTGCTAACTAAATTATACTGCCACCTAGTCCAAAAAAACTCTACTGCCGTATCACCTTCATTTATAATTAACAGCAGATCAGTCGATGCAACTGCCAATTTGCATATACAAATTTAATTATGTATTGTGCTCATAAATCAGAATTTGCAATCTTGCCATTGTCTAATTGAATACAAACATTTATCGACTGCATGATATAAATATTGCGCATCAGAGTTTAAGTGACTGTGCGTGTTAAAATTCTGCCCATGGCGGCAACATATTATTTAGAATGAGATTAATGCAAGTAAACAAAACATATTTCTTGTACTTGAATTAATCCACAATTGAGGCAACGTGACATTTCAATTAGTCCTCAAGTACAATCGGTGAGTATAAAGAGGTGTTCAATTTGACTGAGTATAGCCAGTCCTAATTGAAACTCACAATTAGTAAAGTTAGAAGCAATTAACACAATTTTAGTTAAAAAGTTTTAAAATTTATTTACACACTTTTTTAAATTAGATTCAGCTCAACTCTTCGTCTTTTCAAAACTTCAAGATGGTAGAATTAAATCAAAGTCAATTTTTTGTATTCATATAAATTCAAACTGAAGCCAAGACCCAATGTAGGAATTCGATTTTTTTCGAACACTTTTATGAATCTTCTGCATCGTATTTTCAAAAAACATAACCATGGCGTCATTTGGACAAACTCAGCTGGGGTTAGCTGCTCTAATTTTGACTTTTGACTGCTCTACTTGGTCTAAGTTTGACTGGGGAAGGATTAAAGCAGGAACTATGGCTGTACCCAGAAGGCGGCGGCTCATTGTACTCTGACAGCCACGTCCCTGACTTTTTGTGTGAATGGAGCGTAAGTTTAATTTTCATAGTTGAAATTAATATACTTTAAGCTTTACTAGTAGATTGACTTTGCTATGACCAACACTTATATTAATACATGTATACCGGTAAATTGCTTTGTACTTCCCAATTGTGCTATATGCTCCGTAATTATGATTTATTCGTATATATTAATCGTCGTTTTTACCTAAATAACAACTTTGATTTGTTATTGTACATATAGGTTTGTAATTTACCCGACTCCCAACTACACAGCAGGTCTTTATAACACTGGCCTTTTTTCTGGTAAATATTACTGTAACACCTTTAGTATAGCGACTGCAAAATCTCTCCGACATTGGGCAGCAAATGATACTTCGACAGACGCTGTCAGCCTGTACGCTGGCACTGATTATGATGCAGAGGGAGAAGAAATTTACGTCACTGAGAAAACTAGGACAGATGTTCCCATTTCGATTGGCTTTGTAGCTGCGACAGGGTCATCTGATTGGATGCTCTTTAATGGACCAAATTTAAATGGGCATTCAAAATGCTTGAAGGTTCCACGTGATGCCAATTCGGAATTTGGCTATGCCTTGGTGGCTAACCTTTATTTCACCACAATTGGCTCAGTTTTCAAAGGTTGTGATGAGAAGGAAATTCAGCTGTACAGGAAATCACATTTTATGAAAACGAAATTTTAAAATTGTGAGCGCAGACAAAATGTAATGTAAACTATTCAATTATGCATTTTGACGAGGCAATAAATTATATTTGGTCATGAAACACAATAAAATGCGATTTTGTCTGTCTTGACAAAATCTTGAATTGAAAAATGTAATTACCTAAGTAATTTATCACAATTTTAAAGCCGTGTAGTGAAAACATTCTTTAAGTTGACACTTTTGTAATTTGATTGACGGAATCACTAATTATTTACGTTTCTTATGAATTAATCAAAGACTTGCAATTTATTGTGTAGGTAATTTTGATATAGTTTTCCATACTATTTAGATTACTGCGTGTCGCCGATAGAACGTGAAGCACATACTTGTATCATTTTACAATAATTAGAAATCTATAAAACCTAAAAATCTATGTCAAACATCCAGCTTTAATTAATTATAGATTGCACCAACCATTTGAAATGTGCTACCTTTCCCAGTACAGTTGAATACTAAATCATGACAGCATTAAATAAATATTGCGCAACAGAATCCACGTTGGTGATTTGGTTGACGCAAAGGGAAAATTTGGGTCATGATAAAACTGTCAAAATGCTGAGTCCACAACATGAAATTTAATAATTTTTAGGGGTCGTCTAATTTAAGGTTTTATTAGAAAGGTAAATTGCCATGTTAAATGTTGCATACCGTAAATGCTACCATGCGCACCCGTGTAATTTGTTTTGAGGGGCAGGCATCTGGCTATATTCAGCTTATGGTGCGGTTATACATGATATCATAACACCTGTCATTTATATAGGTTCTCGAATCGGAAGTCCCAATGCATATAATTTTTTTTTGCAGAGACATCCCTAAGGTTTTTTAAGACTCGGAGCCTATTCGAACCTTGACGGTATTGTCTACTTACATAATGACTTTACATGTTGCATGCTGCTTGTATCATTTAGAGTTAAATAGAAATCCAAAACACTTCAAAATTAGAGTAAAACTTTATGTTTTAAAAAACTAATTATTTATTCTGTCAGTCAATTAACATTGCAATCTGGCCCTGTCTGATTAGGAACCCTGTAAAACATGATTTGAATATAACGCATAAAAGTACAACTAGCTGTATTTTTTGAACCAGTAACCTACTTATAGTGTGCAGAATTGCCTCACATGAAAATATTTAAAAAATGAGATTGTAGAATCTAATCAAAGGCCATTTTTTGTACTTGAATAATATCAAACTGGAGCGGATGCAACGTGGCATTTCAATTAAACCTCAAGTGCAATTTGAAAGTATAAAAACTGTCTTCTTTAGTTTAGTTCATAGGTTATACTGTAGAAAACCCAACCCAACTGTCACACTACTACTACAAACAAAGTACAAATCAGTTATTTTCTGTTAACAATCAATTTTCAGATACTTGATTTCTTAAACACTTTTTAAAATCTTCTGCATCGGTTTTTCAAAACTAAAAACCATGGTGTTGTTTGGACAAACTCAGCTGGGGTTAGCTGCTCTAATTTTGACTGCACTTCTTGGTCTAAGTTGGACTGGGCAAGGATTAAAGCAAGAACTATGGTTGTACATACACGGACGAAGGCAACAGTTTGTACTTTCACACCCACGTCCCAGATTTGTCCAGCTATGGTTCCATATTTTCTAAGGTCACACGATATTGCGTAAATGGGTCGTAAGTAAAGTTTTTATTGTTGCATATATCTTTCAGTTAAACAATATATAAAGGTTTTTATGTCTACTTATTAGTCGCTTTTATTTAAATAAATACTATGATTTCATACCGTAGGTTTGCTATCTATTCGGCTGTCAACTATACAACAAAACTTTATCCCACTGGCTATCCCTCTGGTAAATATCTCTGTACATCCTTTAATATATCGACTGCAAAATCTCTCTGATATCAGGCAGCAAATGACACTTCCATAGAAGCTATAAGCTTGTACCCCGGCACTGGTTATGGTCCAGTGGGGGAGGAGATTTACGTTACAGAGAAAGCCAGGACAAATATACTCATTACGATCAAATCCGCAGTTGCGACAGGCTCATCTGATTGGATGCTCTTTGAAGGACAAAATCTAAATGGGAAGTCAAACTGCTTCAAGGTCCCGTATGCTGCCGATTCGGTATTTGGCCAAGCCTTTGCGGGTAACATGAATATGACAACAATTGGCTCTGTTTTCAAAGGCTGTGATGAGAGGGAAATTCAGCTGTACAGAGAATCAAATTTTATGTAAACGTCGTAAATGTTTAAAATTCTAAACAGACATAATGTAATGTGAACTATTGAATTATGCCTTTTGACAAAGCAATAAATTATAATTTTTCCTTAAATTAACTTATTGTAGTATTAAACACATGTGTAGTTTGTATATTTAATCAATCTAATTTTTGCATTCTATTATCAGTCACATAGCTTTGTTTGTAGGTACATATGATTTTTATCTGTTTCGTATACCTATACATTGCTCTCCAAATAGTAAAATTAATTTGGTAATAACTCAAATGGAATAAATTTTTATTTTTGCTTTACCCTCAAAGTATTGTTCTTGTGATTTTGAGTTTAATTAATAATTGAAATATTAGTAAGAAGGCGATTAAACGTCAAGTTCTAATAACTTACAATTAGAACTTGAATTTATTCTTTTTTTCATAATATACAGTCACTGCGAGTCAATTTATAAGGCGATGCAGAAGCGATTTGAATATTATGGTTTGCTAACGTCTATTTATACACATGACATGACTGCTATCTGCACACATGTTAAATCACAAGGAAAGTGCCCTGTCGAAGTGTCGATTGAGATTGAGAGTGTGACGCACGCGCTGCGTTCGCATATCTTAAAACAAATCGCTAAGATTTTAACGCGTATGTACGTTTTGTATGAAAGTACTGTTTAAAATTGAGTGAAATTGTTTAGTAAAACATTTTTACTGTTTATTTTTTAAATTTATTGGATGAACTTGGCTGTTTTATGAGTTTTATATTGCAAGTCAAAAGTTATATTAATTCTGTTTAACTTCGAGCGAGTCCATGTCTATATAATCATCGTTATGTATAGGAGTGGCAATAAGTATCTTTCAAATTTAATGCTGCATAACTACATTATGTACATCACGTTTGTATGCGTTGTACTTGTAAATTGCTTGTAATATTTTAGCATTATTTAGAAATCCACCACACTTGAAAACCAGAGTCAGTCGTCGTGTTATAAAACATAATTAATTATTCTGTCAATCAATTAAAATTTGCAATATGGCATAATTGAATACCATCACTTGACAACACAATCTAAATATTACGCACCGGAGTACACGTAGTTGCACATTTTTTTAGCATAGTATCTTAAAGTGCCTCACATAAAAATAAATTCAAAATAAGATTGATGCATTTAGCTACATGGAATTTTTTGAACTGCAATAAACTCAAACTGACTCAAACAGGAGATAAAGTGACATTCTAATTAATTCTCAAGTTCAGATCCAAAAGTATGAAAAGTAATTTAAGTACTTTGGTGGAGTTCAGTTAGTTATACCTTTAAAAAAGTCAAGTTCCACTTCGTAATTACCTAATTGCATTTCTTAATAAAAGTTTTAAATCAATTATTTTCTGCCCATTATCAATCTGCAGATACTTCGTTTTTAGAAAACAACGTTAATACTTTAATTGGAAATAGCAAAATATTTTATCTTTTCGAAACTTAGCCATGGCACTGTTATACCAAACTAAGGTAGCTGTTACGAATTGAATCAGTTGTTACGAAGAGAAACAAGTGAAGAATTATTCAACATTTATTGTTGAATTTGAATAATTTAAAATCAACAATTTATTGATTAAATTTATGATGAATGGTGAAATTTAATGGAGAATCTGATGAAATGTAATGATAAAGCATACTGAAGGAGGAAATATCACTGAACGATAGACTGAACGACAGAAAAATAATTTAGATCTCATTGATACTTGGAAAGTGGCAGACGTCATTGATTTTCCTCCGACCTGAGATTCTCATGATATTGTGAAAATACTGATAAAAAGAGAAAATTAGTGAATAAACAAAGAGTTTATAATTATATGTAAATATTACGTCTGTGTAATATTTAAAAATTACTTCAGTGACGACAACTGTAATTTATCGTCGTTAACATTGGGGGCTCAACCGGGATCTGATCCTGAAACCTTCTAGCATCTAAAAACAAGAATCATTTTTATTTTCCTACATTGAAAAAAAAAGTAGTGCTCATCGGAAGCCTAATGTTTTTATGAACAACTAAAAATTTGAAAAAAAATAGTTATGGCTGAAACTGGAGATTTTCTTGGCCACCGGGGCAGTGTGAGAGTTAACGCCGGATGTCCTCCCAGTCGTTTGGTGTCTCCTAGGTCTCGAGAATCGAGCTCGGAAACAAACGAAGATTTGGGCAACGTATCCACTGTTACACATGCTCGTACCTGACGCCAACAATCACCATTGTCACCTATTCCTTCTGCTTCATTTAAGTCTTCTCACTCGTCAAAACTCAGTTTCCACGAAAACAATTCTGCTTTGCTGAGTCAAACTCAGCTTGATGAAGAGCGCGAGTTTGAAGAGGAAATAACCCGCCTGCTTTAATTAGAGCGCATTCGTGTCAGTATCGAAATTCGTATGGCTCAGGCCCGTTTAGAAAATGGACGTCTCCGTGCTCAACGACGATTCGACAGCCTGCGGGCTAGCAGCAGTGACACACGCCTGTCATCTTCAAATTCGCTTGACCTGTCAGTCGCCTCTGGTGGTTTCGAGAGAAGAACTGCTGTTGCGGAAGCCGTTCCACGAATTATGACTGCACTGCCACGGGAACAGCCACCAGTGCGTCTGGATCCTCCAGAAATGTTGTCTACACCTGTCTCAACTACTACGCCGCCAGCAACTGCTCATTCACTGGTGAAGCACGTGCGCTCTGAACTTCAATTACCTTCGTGTCCTACCTTACAACGAAAATTTGTACTCCATGAGCCTGGCGCAGAACCAATGACTAAATCTAAAATTTTTCCTGACGGTGGGGGGAAACTTTTGTCATCTGAACTTACAGATTTTTTAATTTCCAAGAACAAGGAGTCAGGCAAAATTATTAAATTGAAATGTGAATATGCTGACATTAAAATAATAAAAAAGAAAGAGGCAACAGATTTTAAAATTGAAGCAGCCAAGTACAAAGAGTTAGTGGCCTCTGCAGCAACTCAGTCAAATTCAAATACTAAAGCTAATCAAATAAAAGAATTGTTTTTTGACCCAACAGCATTGCTATATGGTGTATCGAATTTTAAATCAGAACCAGGGCACGCAGTTACACACGGAGTTGCATCATTAAACTGTGACTGTGGTAAGAGATGTGAACAGCTCGAGGAATATGACTGGTTGAGAGAAATCCTTGTAGTAATTGACATTAAAGAATACAAGAATAGTTTTCCAATTGTTAACTTAACCAGACGAAACATCAGAATAAAATTTGATTTTTCAACGTGCCGTCAACTTTACGACCCTGGAAGAACCAATGCATCAGCCTACCGATCCTGTCTGAAGCTAAGGTTCTAACTTTGCTATATGATATTTCAATTACGTAACCAAAATAATAATAAGAAAGAGACAAGCTCTCCTTATCCGGGGTAGAATGTTACGAATTGAATCAGTTGTTACGAAGAGAAACAAGTGAAGAATTATTCAACATTTATTGTTGAATTTGAATAATTTAAAATCAACAATTTATTGATTAAATTTATGATGAATGGTGAAATTTAATGGAGAATCTGATGAAATGTAATGATAAAGCATACTGAAGGAAGAAATATCACTGAACGATAGACTGAACGACAGAAAAATAATTTAGATCTCATTGATACTTGGAAAGTGGCAGACGTCATTGATTTTCCTCCGACCTGAGATTCTCATGATATTGTGAAAATACTGATAAAAAGAGAAAATTAGTGAATAAACAAAGAGTTTATAATTATATGTAAATATTACGTCTGTGTAATATTTAAAAATTACTTCAGTGACGACAACTATCATTAACGTCGTTAACAGTAGCGTTAGCAGCAGTAATTTTGACTGTGTTTCTCGGTCTGAATTCGTCTGGAGAGGGAGTCAAGCAGGAGCTGTGGTTGTACACGGAAGAAGGCTACGCTTTAAACTTTAACACTCACGTCCCAGATTTGGCCATCTTCAGCTGCACTTTGCCGAAAATTACAAAATGCTGTATGGTGGGAGTGTACGTAGATATTTTTATAATGGTTTGTATTTAATACCTATTAGTTTAATTAGTTTTTGTAGCCATTGGGTATCATGTTGCCCCCACGTGTGCAAGACTTGTCTTGACTTCGGCATTACAAACTTAATAAAATTATCATATACCTAATTTGACACTGCAGTTGGGAAACATTCATTTCTGTCAACTATGAAGACCCTAATTTTTGGGCGGGCAACACAAATGGTAGTTTGTACTGTCACGACTTCAGCGCAACTACATTGCAGTCTCTACGATATTTAGCAGCTAATGACAGTTCAACGGATATGCTGTCAGCTTGTACACTGGGAGATTTTACGATGGAGAAGAAATTTTCGTGACCGCAAAAACCAAGACTGACATATCCATTCCTATTGGTTCCTTGGCTGTTAGTGGTACTTCAGATTGGATGCTTTATGAAGGAAAGATGCTGGACGGAAAGTCAGTGTGCTACAAGATCGTCAAGATCCCTACTGGGGATTCATTCAGTCAAAACGGTGTGAAAGACTCTGCTGTAGATCTCACTACAATTGGCTCGTTTTTTAAAGGATGTGATGCAAGGGAAATTCAATTGTACAAGGAATCACACTTAATGTAATTTAAATTGAACATTCTGAGCAGATAAGAGAACATGTACATTTTTCCTGCTTGTTTTGATTTAATAATAAATAGTGTTAATTCATGATACAAATCAAATGTAATTTTTATTTACTTTCAATATAGTATTTTCATTCCATTAGCAATCGCATAATCTTATTTCTAATATTGGCTTGTCTTTTTGAGGGAAGGCCTGTTCAAAATTTTCTATTAATTTACGAACTTTACGTTGTAGAAAACATTAGGAATTTGGAAACTCTTGATAGGGTGCAAGTTTAAGGGAATTTTCTTTGAATTAAGTAATGGAAATTCTTGATAATTCCAATTCCGAAAGCATTTATTAAGGGAACTTAGGGAATTACTGGGGAATGTTCATACCTAAGTTACTAGCTGTAAACATTTTGCACTATAGCTAGAATAGACTAAGACTATAGACTAGGTGGCAGGCGGTCATTGTGGGCATAGCTGACAATATGAATGTACCTACCCTACATGTGGCATATTTTATGTACACTGTCTGTAATGTAATATTTTGATTTTTATTAGAAATCAATAACACTTTCCAATTCAAGTGAAACTTCAAGTTTTATCTAATTATTGTGTCAATCAATTAGCAAGTGTGCAATCTGCCAAAAAGTCCTATGTAAATGATTAAAACCCCCAACAAAATGTGGAGATAAATTCAGTTTGATTGACGGAATAATGACTGCCTAATTCTCCCTACTATCAATCAATTATATAAAGTAAATCAAAAGTATGAATTAAAACGATCATTTTGGGATATAGTACTTGGTCCTCATGTCATTCAGCTTTTTTCAATTTGTTGTTTAATGCTTGCAATGTACCTAGCGGTAAGTTATATCCCAGCGCCTATGATTTGAGCCCCTGGTGCATAATTATTACATTAATTGGTTCTTAGGTAGACAGACAGACCTAAGCGCTCATTTTAGACTTGGCATTAATTTAAGCATAATTTGCGGTATTTACTATTTACCCTACTAATATGCGTGTGTATGCTCACTGCTTGTAATACTGAAGGTAATTAGAAATCCTGAACACTTCAAAATTAGATTAAACCTTTATACCAATAGTTGAACTAATTAAAGTGTCAATCAATTACCATTTACAATATCCGACCCTGTCCAAATGATAAGTAACTACCTAAAATAACCCTTAATAAAGTGATTTCAATTTCAATGTAGGCACCCGAGAACGAGAACACATATCGTCTGTGAAGAACTAAAATGACCCATATCCATTTTTAGCTAAAAGCAATATTAACTATGTACAAAAATATTCAAATATTTTGTCTTGAGAGCATTTTAGTAGAACATGTTACACTTTTCAAACACATGCAAATAAGAAAATTTTTGCACCTTTTTGAAAACATGTAAATAACAAATTTTGAAATTTTTAAACACACAGAGTTAGAACAATTTTGCACCTTTTCCAAACATGGAATTAAAACAACTTGCACTTTTTTGAAAACATGGAATTAGAACATTTAACACGTCTCAAAAACATGCAAATGGAACATTTTACACTTTTCAAATACATGGAATTAGAACATTTTGCAATTTTTAGAAAACATGAAAATAAGAACATTTAACACGTCTCAAAAACTCATAATTAACATTTTAGGCATGTTTCCTATTTTTTTTGTATGACATAGCTCATTTTGATTCTAGCTTAAATTGGATATGGGTCCCTTTGGTTATTTACAGACGATATCAGTTTTTTATCTATTAGCCCAGTGTGGCAAAGTCCATCACAAATGGCAAAATACTCAAAACTGTAGATTGTAGAATGTAATCAAAAGGAATTTATATACCTGCTGAAATACACTCAACCTAGAGGCAGCTTGGCATTTCAATTATCCAGTAATCAGTAAGTGCAATTCGAAAGTTTAACTCTATATCCAAACTCCTAATACCAGGTGGAGTTCAATAATTATTTTTTCTTAATTTGCAGATACTAGTTTTTTTTGACGATTTCTTAGACTTTGTACTTTGTCTTTCCAAGCCGTAATCATGACGTCATTAGGACAAACTCAGCTGGAAAAAGCTGCTCTAAATTTGATTGTGATTTTTGGTCTAAGTTCGACTGGGGAAGGATTGAAGCAGGAACTGTGGCTGTACCCAGAAGATGGAGACGCATTGTACTTTGATAGCCACGTCCCTGACTTGTCCGCCTATAGTTCAATCATTCCTAAGATTACAAAGTTATTGCGTGAATGGAATGTAAGTTTAATTTTTATAATTGCATATCGTCTGTGAAAACCAAAATGACCAATATCCAATTAAGGCACCATTCAAAATGAGCTATGTCATAAAAACAAACTGAGAAACATGCGTAAAATATAAATTACCAGCTTTTCAAAAGTGTAAAATGTTCCATTTGCATGTTTTTAAAAAGTTTAAAACTAATGATAATAATAATAATTTATTTATTCAGTCAATTTGGCCTCAGCCCATACAACAGAAAAGTGTTAAACGTTCTATTTACATCTTTTTGAAAAAAGTAAAATGTTCTATTCACATCTTTTTGAAAATTGTAAAATTTTCTATTTACACATTTCTAAAAAGTTGAAAATGTTCCTTTTACATGTTTTTGAAAAGTGTAAAATGTTCTATTTACATGTTTTTGAAAAGTGTAAAATGTTCTATTTGCATGTTTTTGAAAAGTGTAAAACGTTCTATTTACATTTTTTTGAAAAGTGTAAAACGTTCTATTTACATGTTTTTGAAAAGTGTAAAACGTTCTATTTACATGTTTTTGAAAAGTGTAAAATGTTCTATTTGCATGTTTTTGAAAAGTATTAAATGTTCTATTTGCATGTTTTTGAAAAGTGTAAAATGTTCTATTTACATGTTTTTGAAAAGTGTAAAATATTCCATTTAAATGTTTTTCTAAAGTGTAAAATGTTCTATTTAAATGTTTTTGAAAAGTGTAAAATATTTTATTTACATGTTTTTTTAGACATGTTTAAATATTTTTGTTGATTGTGGATATTGGTTTTAGCTAAAAATTGATACGGGTCATTTCGGTTCTTCACAGACGATATTTTTTAGTTAAACAATTTATGTGAATGTTGAGTGCCTACGAATGTCCTCAAACAGTGCGTCAACAATTTTATAATTGCATATATTGCGACTTAGCTTGACTTGACTACACTAGTGTGGTATATCCAATTCCAGTAATTTATTTGTTTTTATTTCAATACAAAAAATATAATTTTTTATCCTTGTAGGTTTGCCATCTATTCACGTGCCAACTACCAAGATGGTATTTACATCACTGGCCTCAGCTCTGGTAGATATCACTGCACAACGTTTAATATACCCACTGCTAAATCTCTCCGACATTATGCAGCGAGTAACACTTCGACGGACGCTATCAGCTTGTACACTGGCTCAAATTATGATGCAGAGGGGGAAGAGATTTACATAACCGAAAGTGTTGCGACAAATATAACTAATAAAATTGGATTCGTAGCTGCGACTGGTTCATCTGATTGGATGCTCTTTGAAGGACAAAGTCTGGACGGAAAGTCAAGCTGCTTGCTGGTCCCGGATAATCATAATCCTGGTTGGTTATTTGGGGATAAAATTGTGCGTAACTTAAATATGACTACAGTTGGCTCTGTTTTCAAAGGCTGTGATGAGAAGAAAATTCAGCTGTACAGGGAATCAAATTTAATGTAAATGAAATTAAAAATTCCTAGCAGACACTAAAGTTGATATAAACTTTGTAATCCTGCCTTTAACGGTGTAATAAATTATATTCATTTCTGCAACATATCACTGTCGTTTTCAAAAAATCAAAAAAGTTTGCTATTTCATTACCAATCATATTGCTTTGATTGTACTATGCATGTTCAGGGCCGGACGAAGGAATTGCTTTTAGGCAGCAATTTGTTCACATACAAAAGCGACTATTTTGATTATATTGATGATTTTCTTTGGTAAAGCAAAATATTGTATTTACATGTATTTGATAAAAAAATGCAGAATGTTCTAATTTTATGTTATTGAAAAACTGGAAAATTTTTTAACTCCATGTTTTTGAAAGGATGCAAAATGCTCTAATTTCATGGTTTTGAAAAGGTGCAAAATGTCCTAATTCCATGTTTTTGAAAAGGTTCAAAATTTTCTAATTACATGTTTTTAAAAATACGCAAATTTTTTAATTCCATGTGTTTAAACAGTGTAAGTTGTTGTATTTACATATACTCGTTTTTTCGAACAGTTTTTTTAATCTTTCGCATCGCTTTTTCAAAACATTACTATGGCTTCGTTAGGACAGAATCAGCTGGGATTAGCTGCTCTAATTGTGACTGCAATTTTTGGTTTGAGTTCGACTGGGGAAGGATTAAAGCAGGAACTATGGCTGTATATTGAAGAAGGCAACAGTCTTTACAACAGTCTCCCGAATTCTGATGATTTTGCATTTGGCAGTTTGGCATCGCATTTTTGGGTAACATGAATATGACAACAATTGGGTCTGTTTTCAAAGGCTGCGATGAGAGAGAAATTCAGCTGTACAGGAAATCAAATTTTATGTAAACGAAATTTAAAAATTGTAAATAGACAAAATGTAATGTGAACCATTCAATGCTGCATTTTGAAAAAGCAATAAATTATAATAAATCCTTGAACTAACTAATCTTTAGTATAAAACACATTTGTAGTTTTTATATTACATCAATTTAATTTTGGCATTACATATGTACATTATCAGTCGCATTGCTGTATTTGTACATGTAGTTTTCAAAATGCTGCATAACGACATATGCATATCACGTTTGTATGTGTTGTACATGTCCATTGCTTGTGATATTTTGGTAATATTTAGAAATCCATCACACTTGAAAACTTAAGTAAGTCGTCATGTTATAAAACCTAATTAATTATTCTGGCAATCAATTAAAATTTGCAAACATGCATAATTGAATACAACACTTTACAACATAATCTAAATATCACGCACTGCGGAGTACGTTAAGTTGCACATTTTTTTAACATAGTAAGTCAAATTGCCTCACACACAACAAATTTTTCAAAATAAGATTGATGCATGATATTTATTGACACTTACATGTGATTAGTTTTTAGACACTTTGTGTTTAGTTTTATTACACTGTTTCTTGATAGTCATGACTATTTCAGGACAATATAATTTTTTATTGAGGGTGCATGCCAGTGCATGGCTAAACCACGAGGAAACCAATTATAAAAAGAGGGTGATTTCTGGATTTAGAGACTAGATGTACAATGTAAACTTAATCTGTGCTAATATAACAGCTACCAATATAAAATAATTATATACGACATTGGGGAGCTAGTAACACTTTCACATATTATACTCTCAGCTTGTATTCTAGGAAATAGGTACACCATGTGGAAATAAGTCTGCGTAATGAGGGATTTTATGAATTAAAGTGCATATAACTCATAAACGGTTCAGAGCAAATACCATCTTTGTAAATAAATGTAAGTCACCTTATTAGTTATAAATTGCAATGCATGCAAAAGCTGTAGCTCAGCTGGATTTCTAGAAATTAAATAAATGCGAAAATGGAATGAAAAAAAGGAGGGAAAAAAATTTGCGTGATTTTGGATTTTTTTCAAACTGAATCTATTTAATATCTGATCTGACCTCCCTTTGCGGCCAAAAGCTCCCAAATCCTATTCGAAACAGACTTGACTAGCTTTTGTGTGAATTCAGGGATAATCTTCTTCCACTCTTCTTATTGGACAGCGATCAATTTGGTTGTGTTTTTTAGTATAGGTTTAAGCCGAATTCCGGATATTTTAATTCAAAATATCCATGTAAACTTCTTAAGTCATGGTTGTGGGGATATAAACTAACGTAATGACTCTGTGAGCAGAAAAACAGCCCTACACCATTACGCTCGCTGAAAAACACAACGAGTTACATATATGATCAAATTCTGTGAAAGTAGGACATTTGAAAGGCCTTACACACCTCCTCCGTTGCTTGAGCGTAGATGTCACACTGCCAGGTTTAAGGGCTTCTCCAGGCCTTTTCCACACCCTCTGAACAGCTTTGGTACCAAATTAGCAGAATTTGGGTTCATCGGACTAAAGAACATTGCTCCATTGATGAGGTAACCCCAAGAGGTGTGTAACGCTTTTTAAATGTCCTACACTAACAGAATTTAATCATGTATGTAACTCGTTATGTTTTTTATGTTTTACATTTACATGTTATTTGCTCTGAACCGTTTATGAATTATATGCACTTTAATTCATAAAATCTCTTATCACGCAGACCTATTTCCACTAGCTGGAGGTAGTAGGTATTTTATGGGCCTCATACAAACTGGCAATTTTAATATTTTTCTTGGAAAACATAAAAATTTTCGAATTTTTTAAAACCCAGAAATTAATCTTGAGATAGCGTTCTGGAGATCACAAAAATTTTAATTTTTTGAAAATCAGATGAAAATGGTAGGATCTACAGGGTGGCAAAAAATTAAAAATTTAAAAATCGGGTTTGTTTGAATTTTGGCAGGCAACTCAGGCAACTGTAAGCGAACGGCGCAATATGCGACCGAGTTGATTTAGGGTTGTAGTATACTAGGATTGATGAATTGATTACACCAAGCGGTTTTAAAATCTGGGTGTACTATACGATGTAGATCTGTTTTAAGTACATGTAATCTGATTTGGCACTTTAGGTTTGCAATTTATTTATCAGTCGACTATGGAACGAATCTTCAATACATTGGCTATGGTCCTGGTACAAACTACTGTGAAAGCATTAATGTGGCGACTGTAAAATCACTCCGACATTGGGCTGCTGGTGACACTTCCACGGACGCTATAAGTTTGTACACAGGCTCTGGTAATTCAGCACAGGGAGAAGACATTTATGTAACAGCGAGGTTTAGGAAAAATATACCCAATTCAATTGCATTCTAGCTGCTACGGGCTAATCTGATTAGATGCTGTTGGAGGGGCTAAGTCTGGATGAAAATTCAAATTGTTTGAAAGTTCCTGATAATTCTGGTTGGGCATTTGGCACCGCCATGGTTAAAAACTTAAACATGACCACAATTGGCTCCATTTTTACAGGCTGTGAGAAGGAGGAAATTGAGCAGTCCAGAGAATCCAGCATGAATTTGGAATTATCAGAATTCTAAGCAGGCAAAAGATGATGTAAACTATTACGTCATGCTCTTTAACCAGTAATAAATTAATGTAATTTCAGAAACAAAATACAGTCCACTAGTCCACTCTCTACATAGTGTACCTCCTCATAGTGAATACCTCTACATAGCGTACAGTGCCTGTATTCCCGGCTAAACTCCTATGATTTCTATAGGAAAATACTTCTACATAGTGTACCTCTACCTACATAGTTGAAACCTCTTAATAGTGTACTGATTTTAAAGGTCCAAAATAATATTAAAGTGTAAATTTCGTCGCTTGATAGTGTACTTTCAGAAATTTAAAACTTTTCAGCGCATAATTTATAAAGTTAAGATTTTTTTCTTCATCTAACGGATTTTGAAAACTTATTCAATCAAAGTTATTAACAATATTCTTTGATTGAATTGTTTAGAACCGATATTAATTTAAACTGGCATTTTTATTGTTTTCATCTATAATACTGATTTGCTTTTAAATCTGTACTTTCTACATAGTGAACTCTCCTCATAGTCTACTAATCTTGCTGGTCCGCTGAAGTAAACTTTGTAGAGAGTTGACTATAAACACAAAATTAATTCCAGAAAATTATGTAGATATATAATATGTAGTTACAAATTGAGTTGAAACATGAAAATAAATATTTTATCACAATTTCAAATCCATGTAGTGAAACATTTTAAAAAGTCGACATTTTTAGTATTTTATTGATGGATTCATAAATTAAATAATTTCGTTCCCATTCCCTAGGAATCAATTAAAGATTTGTAGTTATTGTGTAGGTAATTTCGATTTAATTGCTTATACAATGTACATAGATTGTCGCTCATATTAAGTAAAGTAAGACAACACAATCAACAATGTCACCATGTTACATAAATAGTTGTCTTTAGAATGGTATGTCATGGCTATCATACTACGCCCACTGACGCTGACCCTAGCGATGAAATTGTTTATAGATAGTCCCTTATGTATTTGAAATGTATGTATTTTCCCACCCTTTTGTTGCATAACTACATAGTTATTTTATGACTGTTCATGTTTTTAATATTGTACATGTGCAAAAGCGTGGGCGGATGATAAGCTTGCAACAACGTCCCGATTTCCAGATAAATCTGATAAAAATTGCAATTGTCATCGCAATGCACACTAGAATTCCAAATAAAATAAAAACAAGTAAAATTTAGCACACAAACAAACCACTCAGAATCACAATTTCCCATCCGTGATGTGACAATTTTGCAATTTGAAGAGATTAAATAAGTTTGATTGATTGAAAGGTTACTCAATTTGGCTTCCCATGTATCATATGAAATAAAATAAAACAAGGGCTAAAGCCCTTGTTTTATGGCAGCCTTAACAGCAAAAACCAAAAGTACAATATTGAAATTTTTGAATTTCCCGCGAGAACTTTAAATATTGTGTAAACTCAAGATTTCTTATTGATCTTATTAGGTTATAGCAATTTAGTCTGTCATTCATTAAATTTCGATGCTGACTTTTAAATTTAAATAAATAAAACACATGCTTTAGGCGAAAATTCATTTAGGTGATTTTAAGTTTTGTAGGAGTACATGTTTTTGAATTTGCCGCCAAATCTTATTATCCAAATTTGAAACTCTTACTAAATGGAATTACACATAAACGATGCACCAATCAAACCGAAATGAATGAGCGAATTCAATTAACGTAGTGTGACAGTTCGGATCATTATTAATTTTTAATTGTAATTAAAAAACTTAACTAATTTTTTGTCAAAGTTGACCGATGTTAATGCATGATATATCATTTTAAAGCCCTTTAAAAATAAGGAAAACAGGTATTTTGTTTTTGGCCTCCGACGCATACAAACAATTTTAGGCGGAATTTTCAAAAAAAGTAATGGGTTTTAAAACAAAAATGGCAAACGTTTGTCGATAAACTCTTCCCTTTTGCGTTATTTGGAATCTACAAGTCATTAGCTTTCGAATGGTATATCACACGTTGAAATTGGTTAAGTATCTCAACAGTGTAAAAAATCCGGTAAATTATGTAGATAGGTAGGAATAAATTAAGTTTTCATGAGAACAGTAAATTGCCTTGTCAAATTTGGCATACCGTAAATGCTCCTATATGTACCCATGCGATTTTATTTGAGGGGCAGGACTGTACCTTTTCGGTTTACGGTACGGTTATACCTGATATCATAAAACCTATCATTTATGTTTTCGAATCGGGAGTCCCAATGCATATATTTTTTTTGCAGAGGCAGCAGCCCTGTGTTTATTTGAGACTCGGAGCTTTTTCGAACCTTTACGGTATTGTCTACTTACATTATGACTTCACATGTTGCACACGTACACTGCTTGTAGTATTTGGAATAAAATAGAAATTCAAAACACTTAAAAATTCGAGTAAAACTTGACGTTTTAAAAAACTAATTATTCATTCTGTCAGTCAACTAACATTGCAATCTTTCCCTGTCTGATTAGGAACCCTTTACAACATGGTTTGAGTACTACGCATAAAAGTACAGCTGGCTGTATTTTTTAAACCAGTGACTTACTTAGTGTGCAGAATTGCCTCACATGAAAATATTTAAAAAAATGAGATTGTAGAATTTAATCAAAAGCCATTTTTTGTTCTTGAATAAAATCAAACTGGAGCGGATGCAACGTGGCATTTCAATTAAACCTCAAGTGCAATTCCAAAGTATAAAAACTGTTTGATTTGGTTCAGTCCATGGGTCATACTGTAGAAAGCCAAACCCGACCGTCACACTACCTACTACCAGGTGCAAATCAGTTATTTTCTGTTCACTATCAATTTCCAGATACTCGATTTTTCAAAAAATTTTTAAAACTTTTACAAACTTTTGCATCGTCTTTTCAAAACTAAAAACCATGGCGTGCTTAGGACAAACTCAGCTAGGGTTAGCTGCTCTAATTTTGACTGCGCTTCTTGGTATAAGTTTGACTGGGGAAGGATTAAAGCAGGAGCTGTGGTTGTACACAGAAGAAGGGAACAGTTTGTACTTTCACACCCACGTCCCAGATTTGTCCAGCTATGGTTCCATTTTTTCTAAGATTACACGATATTGTGTAAATGGATCGTAAGCATAATTTTATAGTTAAATATTTTTCAGTTAAACAATTTGTGTAAGTGTGAATTACATCCAGAAGACTAAGCATTGATTACGGCTATTTTTAAGGGTGTAGGTTGACTTGTTATGATTAAAAGATGTTTAATAATAAATTGCTTGGTACTTTTCAGGTGTTCTATGCTTTGTATGATTTATTCATGTCTATTCTTTAATCGGTTTTATTTTTATGTAAATAAAAACTATGATTTATTATTGTAGGTATGTTATCTATTCGACTGTCAACTATACCACGGGTCTTTATGCCACTGGCTATCCTTCCGGTAAATATTACTGCACAGATTTAAACATAACGACTGCAAAATCACTACGATTTTGGGCAGCAAATGACACTTCTACGGACGCTATTAGCTTGTACTCTGGCAAGATTTATGATCCAGTCGGGGAAGAGATTTACGTTACCGAGAGAGCTAGGACAAATATACTCATTTCTATTGGATTTATAGCAGCTACGGGCTCATCTGATTGGATGCTCTTTGAAGGACTAAATCTAAACGGGAAGTCAAACTGCTTTAAAGTCCCAGATGATGTCGATTCAGTATTTGGCACTAACTCTCCACGTAACTTGAATTTGACCACAATTGGGTCCGTTTTTAAAGGCTGTAATGAGCGGGAAATTCAGCTGTATAGGGAATCAAATTTCATGTAAAGCAAATAAAAAAAATTTATGTAAACTTTTCAATCCTGCTTTTAACGCAGAAATAAAAAATATGCATTCCTGAAACAAATTTTTTAAATACGCGCGTCGCTCTCGTTTTTTATAAATCTAATGTTAGCTTTCCGTTATCAGTCGTCGCATATAGCTTAGTTTGTACATATGAATTTTATCTTTTTCATGGACCTAAACACTGTACTGCTCTCCTAATAGTAGAAATAATTATTTCACAACTTGAATGAATTATTAGGATTGTATTTTTGCTAGCCTCATTTTTTTTTTGTGATTCTGAGATAAAGAAAAAATTGTATCATTAGTAAGAAGGCAATTAACCTTAAATCAATTCAGTTTTTCATAATCTGCCTCCGCCTCTGGCATCCGTCTCTCTTTTTACACAGCACATAGGGATATGTAAGTAGCAATTTAAAAATATTGCTCCCTACGTCTAGTCACGTACACAACTATGCTATCTGCACACAGCTCAACTAACGAGAAAAGTGCCCTGTCGATCAAGAGTCAAGCATTTAAGTCAAATTTCATGTTTTAAAATTCTAATTAATTATTCTGTCAATCAATTAAAATTGTCAATCTGGCTTGTCTAATTTAATACAAACACTTGGCAACATTAAATATTACACATTGGAGAACACGTTGTTGCACATTTTTTTAAAGATAGTATGTCAAAGTTCTGCTCATAACAAAGTTTTTAAAACAAGATTGATGCATTAAATTAAATGACAGTTACAACAACGTGAACCCGAATAAACTTAAACTGGAGATAAGGTAATAATATAATTAATTTTCAAGTTCAAATTTGAGAGCTTAAAAATCAATTTGCTTTGATCGAGTCCAGTTAGTTTTAACTTGGCAACATCAAGGTCCACCTTGTAATTAATTTTATTACATTCCTAAATAAAAGTTTCAAATTAATTATTTTCTGCTTATTATCAATCTGAAAGTTGTCTATTTTAAAAAATTAATTTAACTAAATTCAGTTTCATAATTCACCTTTTCAAAACTTAACCATGGCGCAGTTGGGACAAACCAAGGTCGGGTTAGCAACTATGATTCTGACTGTGTTTCTAGGTCTGAGTTCAACTGGAGATGGATTCAAGCAGGAGCTGTGGTTGTACACGGAAGAAGGCAACGCTTTGAACTTTCTCACTCACGTCCCAGATTTGGCCAGCTTTAGCTGTACTCTTCCAAAAATTACAAAATGTTGTATGACCGGAGTGTGCGTATACTTTTTTATTTGTTTTTGGCATTAAGTTTATTTAATTTTAATTATTCATGTAGCCCTTTGATATCAAGCTGCCCCTGAGTGTACAATACAGGTCATACTTGACTAGATGAATAGTGACGTATACTTACAGCGTTAGCGTTCATGCATTTTGATGGATCTGACGACTTGACTTGTCTCGACACACGCATAATAAAGTTAATACATATCATATAATTAATTTGGTATTTTAGGTGGGAAACGTTCATTTCTGTCAACTATGAAGACCCTAATTTTTGGGCGGGCAACACAAATGGTAGTTTGTACTGTCACGACTTCAGCGCAACTACACTGCAGTCTCTACGATATTTAGCAGCTAATGACAGTTCAACGGATGCTGTCAGCTTGTACACTGGGAGATTTTACGATGGGGAAGAAATTTTCGTGACCGCAAAAGCCAAGACTGACATATCCATTCCTATTGGTTCCTTGGCTGTTAGTGGTACTTCAGATTGGATGCTTTATGAAGGAAAGATGCTGGACGGAAAGTCAGTGTGCTACAAGATCGTCAAGATCCCTACTGGGGAGTCATTCAGCCAAAATGGTGTGAAAGACCATGCTGTGAATTTGACCACAATTGGCTCGTTTTTTAAAGGATGTGATGCAAGGGAAATTCAGTTGTACAAGGAATCACACTTAATGTAATTTAAATTGAACATTCTGAGCAGATATGAGAACATGTACATTTTTCCTGCTTGTTTTGCTTTAATAATAAATATTGTTAATTCATGATACAAATCAAAATCAAATGTAATTTTTATTTACTTTCAATATAGTATTTTCATTCCATTAGCAATCGCATAATCTTATTTCTAATATTGGCTTTTTTTTGAGGGAATAAGGCCTGTTAAAAATTTTCTAAGAATTTGGGAACATCACGTTGTAGAAAGCATTAGGAATTTTGAAAATCTTGATTGTTTGCAAATTTAAGGGAATTTCCTTTAAATGACGTTTTAGAAATTCTCTATAATTCATATTCCGAAAGCAGTTATGGAGGAATTTTGGGGAATTACTGGGGAATTTCCATACCTAAATTACTAGCGGTATACATTTTACACTATAACTAGAAAAGATCAAGACTATAGAGTAGGTGGCACATTGTGGGCATAGCTGACAATATGAATGTACCTACCTACATGTGGCATATGTAGACTATATATAAAATATAGTAATAATAGTAATAAAAATGCATGCGTATGCTCACTGCTTGTAATACTGAGGGTAATTAGAAATCCTGAACACTTCAAAATTATATTAAACCATTATATTTGAACTCATTAAAGTGTCAATCAATAACTATTTATAATCTGCATCTGCGACCCTGTATAACTAATCAGTACCGTTTGCTAAAGTGATTTCAATGTTAAACATCCGCGCACATAATATATCGCCTGTGAAGAACCAAAATGACCCATATCCAATGTAAGCTAAAAACAACATCAACTATCTACTAAAATGTTCAAATAATATGTCTTCAGAGCATTTAAATTTTAAATAGAACAATTTACACTTTTCAAATAGATGCAAATAAGAACATTTTTGCTCCTTTTCAAACACATGTAAATAAAACATTTTGCAATTTTTAAAAACATAAAATTAGAACAATTTGTACCTTTTAGAACACATGAAATTAGAACATTTTGGCACCTTTTCAAAAACATGGAATTAGAAAATTTTAGTACCTTTTCAAAAACATGTAAAAAAACATTTTGCATAGAATTAGAACAATTTGCACCTTTGAGAACAAATGGAATTAGAACAATTTGCAGCTTTTAGAACACATAAAATTAGAACATTTTGCACGTTCTTAAAAAGATGGAATTAGAACATTTTGGCACCTTTTGAAAAACATGGAATTAGAACATTTTAGGACCTTTTCAAAAACATAATTATAAATAAAACATTTTGCAATTTTCAAAAACATAGAATTAGAACAATTTGCAACTTTTAGAACATATGGAATTAGAAAAATTTGCATCTTTTAGAACACATGGAATTAGAACAATTTGCACTTTCTAGAAAACATGGAATTACAACATTTTGCACCTGTTGAAAAACATAATATGAATAGAGCATTTTAGACTTCTTAAAAACATGCAAATGGAACATTTTACACTTTTTTAAAACTAATTAACATTTTACACATGTTTCTCATTTTGTTTTTATAACAGAGCTCATTTTGATTCTAGCTTAAATTGGATATGGGTCATTTTGGTTCTTCAGAGAGGATATCTGTTTTTTATCTATTGGCCCAGTGTGGCAAAGTCCATCACAAGTGGCAAAATATTCAAAATGATAGATTGTAGAATTTAATCAAAAGTAATTTATATACCTGCTTACATAAACTCAACCTGGAGGCAACGTGGCATTTCAATCATCCAGTAAGTGCAATCCGAAAGTTTAACTCTATAACCAAACTCCTAAACTCCTAATACCAGGTGGAGTTCAATAATTATAATTTCCAAATTTACAGATATTAGTTTTTTTGGGCGATTCCTTGGACTTTGTACTTTCTCTTTCCAAGCCGTAACCATGGCGTCATTGGGACAAACTCAGCTGGGAAAAGCTGCTCTAATTTTGACTGTGATTTTTGGTCTAAGTTCGACTGGGGAAGGATTGAAGCAGGAACTGTGGCTGTACCCAGAAGATGGAGACGCATTGTACTTTGACAGTCACGTCCCTGACTTGTCCGCCTTTAGTTCAATCATTCCTAATATTACAAGTTATTGCGTGAATGGAATGTAAGTTTTATTTTTATAAATGCATATCGTCTGTAAAGAACTAAAATGATCTATATCCAATTTAAGCTAGAATCAAATTGAGCTATGTCATTAAAAAAATTAGAAAAATGCGTAAAATGTTAATTACGAGTTTTTGAGAAGTGTAAAATGTTCTAGTTGCATGTTTTTGAAAAGTGTAAAATGTTCTATTTGCATGTTTTTGAAAAGTGTAAAATGTTCTAGTTGCATGTTTTTGAAAAGTGTAAAATGTTCTAGTTGCATGTTTTTGAAAAGTGTAAAATATTTTATTTACATGTTTTTTTAGACATGTTTAAATATTTTTGTGGATAGTAGATATTGATTTCAGCTAAAAATGGATACGGGTCATTTCGGTTCTTCACAGACGATATTTTTTAGTTAAACCATTTATGTGAATGTTGAGTGCCTATACGAATGTCCTCAAACAGTGCGTCAACAATTTTATAATTACATATATCGCGACTTATAGCTTGACTTGACTACACTAGTATGGTATATCCGATTCCAGTAATTTATTTGTTTTTATTTCAATACAAAAAACTATAATTTTTTATCCTTGTAGGTTTGCTATCTATTCAAGAGTCAACTACCAAGATGGTATTTACATCACTGGCCTCAGCTCTGGTAGATATCACTGCACAACGTTTAATATACCCACTGCTAAATCTCTCCGACATTATGCAGCGAGTAACACTTCGACGGACGCTATCAGCTTGTACACTGGCTCAAATTATGATGCAGAGGGGGAAGAGATTTACATTACCGAAAGTGTTGCGACAAATATAACTAATATAATTGGATTCGTTGCTGCGACAGGCTCATCTGATTGGATGCTCTTTGAAGGACAAAGTCTGGACGGAAAGTCAAGCTGCTTGCTGGTCCCGGATAATCATAATCCTGGTTGGTTATTTGGAGATCAAATTGTGCGCAACTTGAATATGACGACAGTTGGCTCTGTTTTCAAAGGGTGTGATGAGAAGAAAATTCAGTTGTACAGGGAATCAATGTAAACGAAATTAAAAATTTTAAGCGGACACGAAATACAGAATATAATACAAACATAGAGTTTTCAATCCTGTCGCTCACGCTGCAATAAATTAAATTCATTTATGCAACACGTCTGACGTGTTTATTTTCTATCCACATAATTTTGTCATATCGTCAGTAAAGAACCAAAATGACCCATATCCAATTTAAGCTACAATCAAAATGAGCTATGTCATAAAAACACTCAATAAGAAAAATGCGTTAAATGTTAATTTAGAGATTTTGAAAAGTGTAAAATGTTCTATTTACATGTTTTTGAAGAGGTGCAAAATGTTCTAATTCCATGGTTTTGAATAGTGTAAAATGTTCTATTTACATGTTTTTGAAGAGGTGCAAAATGTTCTAATTCCATGGTTTTGAATAGTGTAAAATGTTCTATTTACATGTTTTTGAAGAGGTGCAAAATGTTCTAATTCCATAGATTCGAATAGTGTGAAATGTTCTATTTACATGTTTTTGAAGAGGTGCAAAATTTTCTAATTCCGTGGTTTTAAAAAGTGTAAAATGTTCTATTTAAATGTTTTTGAAAAGGTGCAAAATGTTCTAATTCCATGGTTTTGAAAAATGTAAAATGTTCTAGTTACATGTTTTTGAAGAGGTGCAAAATATAATGTTCTATTTAAATGCTTCCAAGACGTATTCGAATATTTGTGTAGATAGTTAATACTGTTTTTAGATAAAAATGGATATGGGTCATTTTGGTTCTTTACAGACGATATATTTTACTAGCAATATCATAGTTTTGAATGTACTATATGTATAATAATAAATTTCTTAATAAGTCAAATAAAAACTCGGTCGGGCATCCACGAGGCAGCAGATCTTGGGGATTATTCAAACATTTACGGTATTTACTATTTCAATATTTTGATTATGAATTTACACGCATATGTAGATACAATACTTGTAAGGTAATTATTTATAAATCCAGAACTCTTCAAAATTAGATTAAAATTTAATGTTTAAATTAAAGTGTCAATCAACTAAAATTTGCAATCTATGCCCTTGTCTAAATGATTAACAGCCGTTGACAAATTGATTCGAATACTGCGCATCCAAACACACACTTGATTGTTTTTTAATCTACTGAATCAGTATGTGAAAGCCCATCGTATATAATACAATACTCAAAATGAGATTGCCTAATTTAATTAACGAAAATTATCATATTTACGTAATATACTCGAAGTCAAACTGAATACAACGTGGCATTTCAATTAAACCTCAAGTGCAATCAGAGGGCATACAAACTACTTATTGTTTTGGTTTAGTCATTCTGTTGTCTAGTTAAATTGTGTAAAGCTAAACTCTATAATTACACACCCTGCACCAGTTGCATATCGTCAGTGAAGGAACCAAAATGACCCATATCCATTTGTAGCTAAAAACAAAATCCCCTATCTACAAAAATATTGAAACATATTATCTTGAAAGCGTTTAGATAGAATATTTTGCACTTTTCAAAAACATGCAAAAAAGAATATTTTGCACTTTTCAAAAACATGCAAATAGAATATTTTGGTTTTTTCAAAAACATGCAAATAGAACATTTTACACTTTTCAAAAACTCGTAAAATTAACATTTTACGCATGTTTCTCATTTTGTTTTTATGACATAGCTCGATTTGATTCTAGTTTAAATTGGATATGGTTCATTTTGGTTCTTCACTGACGATATTAATTATTTTCTCTTGATTATCAATTTTGCAGATACTATAGTTTTTTTGGTTTTTGTTTTCAATTTTCAAATTCTTCATTTACAAACGTAACTATGACGTTATTGGGACAAACTCAGCTGGGGTTAGCTGCTCTAGTTTTGACTGTGCTTTTTGGTCTAAATTCGACTGGCGAAGGATTCAAACAGGAGCTATGGTTGTACTCAGAGGACGGAGATAAATTGTACTTTGACAGTCACGTTCCAGACTTGACCAGCTACAGTTCAATCATTCCTAAGATTACAAGTTATTGCGTTAATGGAAAGTAAGTTTAATTTTTATTATTGCATATATTTCAGTTATAGAGTTTGGTTTATTGATGAATTGTTTTGTACTTTCCAGATGTGGCATTTGCTTAGTTTGAGTTTGATATACATATATTTCTATTAATTTTTATTTAAATAAAAACTATGATTTTGTACTGTAGGTTTGCCATCTATTCGAATGTCAACTACGAAAAAGGTCTTTACATCACTGGCCTCAGCTCTGGTAGATATCACTGTACAACCTTTAATATAACAACTGCAAAATCTCTCCGACATATGGCAGCAAGTGAAACTTCAACAGACTCTATCAGCTTGTACACTGGCTCTAATTATGACGGAGAGGGGGAAGAGGTTTACGTTAACGGGACATCTAGAACACATATAGAACATCCAATTGGATTCGTGGAGGCGACGGGCTCATCTGATTGGATGCTCTTTGAAGGAATACATCTGGACGGAAACTCCAAGTGCTTGCCGGTCCCGGATAATCATAATCCTGGTTGGGCATTTGGAGCTGCCATTGTAGGTAACTTGAATATGAGCACAGTTGGCTCTGTTTTCAAAGGCTGTGATGAGAGGGAAATTCAGCTGTACAGGGAATCGAATTTAATGTAAATAAAATTAAAACATTTAAGTAGACAAGAACGTTGTTATAAACTTTGGTATCCTGCTGTTTAGGCTGTAATAAATTATATTCATTTCTGCAATATGTATATCAGTGTCGCTTTTTTTTCATCAAAACAATTTTACTATTTCATTAGCAATCATATTGCTTAGATTGTACTATGCATGTTCAGGGCCGGACGTAGGAATTCCTTTTAGGCAGCAATTTGTTTCCATATACAAAAACTACATACCATTTTTTTTATTCATAATTTTCTTTGGTAAAGCGAAATGTTGTATTTACATTTTTTAGAAAAGTGCAAAATGTTCTTTTTACATAATTCAGAAAATTTCAAAATGTTCTATTTACATGTTTTTTAAAAGTATAAAATTTTTCATTTCCATGTTTTTGAAATGTGTAAAACAAATTATTTTGCACCTTTTTGAAAAGTCTCATTATTCTTTTAACATATTTTTGAAAAGTGCAAAATAATAGAGTTACATTTTTTGAAAAAATTCAGGGAGCGGGGGCTGCCTGCGCTGGCTGCAATATTCGGCCCTGTGTATGTTTATATATTTTCAAAAAATATATACACTGTTCACTTATCTCGTTTTATTTGTTCAAAAATTAATATATAATGTGACAATCTTACAATCTCATATCCACATTGTTATTATGTAGTAGAAAAAGCATAGTTATATTATAGTAAACACAATTAGTAAAGTTATATTTTTTCAGCTAAAAGATACACACTATAGGCCATAGGCATCACCATTATACATTTTAGTTGCAGTTTCCACACTTTTAATTGCCTATACACGAGCACTCACACGTAAAATTAATATTTTGGTAAAAATATAGCGCAGCATTTGAACTGTTTAATTTTCACCAATTTAAAGCGGGAAAAAGAAATTTTTTGAACAATATTTGAGCCTTATATAGGCGTATATCATGTAGTGTCACTTTACCATTGTATTTGAAAATTAAAAAAAGATTTTAGTGTGCCTTCTTATTACAAATTTTCTCGTGGCGTCTGGAATTTGATCTGAAGCTGAAACGCTGACTGCAGTACTGACACAGGTAAAGCTTTTCTCCCGTATGGATTTTAACATGGTTCTTTAAATTCCCATTGGACGTACAGCTGTATTCACACAAATGACACGCAAATGGCCTCTCCTGTGTATGGGTTGAAATATGTCCGTACAAGTCATTCCTTGAATAAAAAGATTTTGGACAGAGCTCACACTTGTAATTTTTAATTCTTTTTTCCGGATAGTGCTGACGCTCCATGTGATTGATGAGGTCATATTTGGTTCGTCCTTCGTAACTGCATTTTAGTTCTAGGCATTTGAACTGTTTGGGCTGAGTGTGCAGCTTCATGTGGGATTTTAAATTCCAAAGTATTGCTGAAGTAAAGCTGCAGAGAGAACAGGCATACGGCTTTTCCTTCGTATGACTCCGTGTGTGAATGTCTAGTTGGCCTTTGGTACATGCTGAATATTCACATAGTTTGCATTTAAATTCCTTCTGCTTCTGGACCCATTCAGGGTCGCTCTGGTTTGGATTAAGTTTGCATATTTTAACATGACGCCTTAGATTTGGTTTGGAAATTACTACTTTTTGGCAATATCTGCATTTGAAACTTGCCTTGGTATTTTTGTGCTTCTCCCGGTGATAATATAAGCGACTTGGTGTAGGAAATGTCATAGAACATATTTTACAAGAAAAACATTTAGCAAGTGAGGGCTGGCGACGCTGGCGTTGCTTTGGATTGGTGTGACGAGTAGACACGTGACGCTTTAGATTGGAATTATTTCCTGCCCTATAATCGCACTGAGGACACTGTATTTTCTTGCATTTTTTTCTATGGGTTTTGCTGTGCTTTTTTAGTTTGACACCATTTTCTGCATGAAACGAGCAGACACTACCATCGAATAGTGCTTGATCTTTCGATGTAGTGGATGTCGACTGATTCACTCCTGGCTGGTCTATTTTTTTGAGAATAATCTTGATTTCTTGTTTGACGCCAAACAGATGAAGAAGTTTATCAGACATTTTGATTGTCAATAAATGTGGATCCTGGCGGTATCAATAAAGAAGTGAATCATTATTAATTGGAAAAATAAATTTTCGTACTGCAGTATTTAGTACGTGCGAATTTTGAAAAAATGCGGAGCGACTTGTGAAAACTACCTAGGTACATTAATATTAATTTTTACTTTAAAGGAAAATAAAATAAGAACGAGCGAGCATATATTTTTGAAATATATAATGTATTTTACATGCCAGCGCAGGCAGCTCCCGCTGCCTGAATTTTTCTAAACATGTAAATGGAACATTTTGCAGTTTTCAAAAATATGTAAAAAGAATATTTTGACTTTTCAAAAACATGCAAAATAAAACATTTTGTAGATTTTAAAAACATAGAAATAAGACATTTTCCACTTTTTCAAAACATGTAAATAGAACATTGAGCACTTTTTTGAATCAAGTAAAAAGAACATTTTGCACTTTTCTAAAACATTCAAATACAAATTTTTGCCTTACTAAAGAAAACCATCAATAAAATCAAAATATTGGTTTTTGTATGGAAACAAATTGCTGCCTGAACCCAATTTCTTCGTCTGGCCCTGAGAACGAGAATTATTAGGAACGACTAAAATAAATCGTAAAAAGCACGGTTTGCATTTTTATCACTATCGTATATGAATAAGAATTAAAGAGTGTAAAGCTGTATTTGTTAGTATGTAATAAATTCTGATTTTTTTAAATCAACCAAAAGAAAACTCACCTAAATAATTTTGAGGCACTTCAAAAATATATTCAATTTACTATTCGAAAGTATAAGGTCACTCTCTATAAAATAATTCTATGTTGCTTGTTCTGGGTCCCACTCTCCTCTGAGTAAACAAACACGTTAAAAGCTATGCCACAATTACAATAAAAAAATCCTTCTTGCAGATGTGAACGTGGAATGTCTATATATAGCATACCATGAGAGAGATTAGAAGGAGATAATACTCTACAACACATATGCTACTTGATCTCAAATCTTAACTCAACGAGGAAATTCGAGGCTTACTAAATACTTCCATAAAATCTTTTTTAGGGGGCGTGCATAAATTAGGTTGTGCGCGGTTTATGCTGGGTTGGCCTGGATGCCTAGTATGTTTTGCTTCATATGGCTGATTTTACCAAGAATAGAGGGTAGAGTGTCAACATTTTTTATTTATGAATGACATAATTTGTGCACGCTCCCTTAGATCTTGACACATTCTGGAGGTTACATTAGTCAGTACACTGCCTTAAATTTATTCTACTACTCGATGTATCTTTGAAGCGAGTGTATGTAATTATATGAAGGCACTCGTGTATTTATTTTGGGATTATTTTTTGTCCTTATTCTATGAATGAGGTTCAATGAGGTTCGAATTCCAGGCTGTATGCGCATACAGCCTGGAATTTTTTTGTACTCTGCTTCCACTTCTCACTCCAGGCTTTCTGGCTTCTGGTTGATGATAAAGAACTTGAATTATTACTGCTCACTACTAAATGCATGCTGTGGAACTGGAACTGGCGTACAGATAATGAGATAAGGGGTGTCTCATATATTACTCATCCAAATAAATTGGGAATATAGGTTGACATTAATTTTTTTAATTTTTTTTATTCGTTAGCAAGCTTATCGTTGATCGAATTAAATCTTTTAATTGTTTTCCAAACATTTGTATTTTGTAGTGTTCTTTGCATCGTAGTTTGGGCGTGAGAGATTTGTTTTTATTTTCGTTTTTATAATATGTGCAACTGGATGTTGCCTGCTGTGATGTGCCCTTCGGGTATGGTTTGTATTATGTGCTTATGATAGTTTTACATAAAATACTAAATAAAAATTTCATATAAACTTGAAATCTAAAGGTCTAAAAGGCATTGACTGTTAGACTGTTCATTATCAAATCAATCATTATCTCTCCGTAATTATATAATAAATAATTTCCGAATATGCTTCTACTAGTTAGTAACGAAGTATCGGACCCAATTTTAGATAGAAGTACTGTGATTGAGCAAGTTATTAATTCAAGATTGGTTATTTATATTCATGATCTAAATGAGTCCATTTCCATAATGAAAATCCACGGCCACGGCGATTATTAATTGTTTAAAAAAAATTTGTTGTAAAAAATAATGTATGAGATATTTCAATCTGGGAGTATGACATGGAGTGAACGTTCAACATTGAGCGAGGCAAACCGGGAAAATTTGAAAGTAAGGAGGTGCTTTCTAAATCCAAGGCAAGTAGAATAATAAGGTACAGTCAATCAACTTGGGGGTCGGTTTCGACGGCGCCCCTCGTTTTTGACGTCATCTGGCAGCCAGAAATTTCTGCCGTAATATAGATCCACACAGAACATATCAACTTCAACAGGTCAAAGATCGGGCAAACATGGGCCAATATTATTGCACTAGGTGTCAAATGAAAGAGCACAAAGCATAGTTCACTAGTGTCAAAATAGCATTGGGATTAGTTTTGGAAATTTTGAGGTAGACAGATTTTAAAATTTGAGAAAAAGCTAATGCTGAGCTTATGGAGTATACAAACTTCGCGCCAACTTTTCTTCCACCTCACCACCAAAACCTCCCTCTCAAACTTTACCATTGCGATTGACTGTACCTTATTCTTCTACTTGCCTTGTCTAAATCCTAAAAATCTAACAGCCCTGGCCTGGAGTGTAGCTGACGCTAAAATCATTCGGTTTCGGTTTTCGGTGTAGTGGAAATATACAAAGCTGGAGATTTCTAAACAAAACAGAAAGAATCAGGAATTTAAAAAACATATTATTGTCATTTCCAGATACTTTTTATTCGATATACTGGTGTTTGGTGTTGTTAATAATTAGTAGTGTAGTTTAACTTCTATAGAGGTGAAGAAAAGGGTTGAAGGTCGTAACTGGTTAGTGGTTAGGTAATTGAATATCATATAATATTATGTTTTCACCTCGTCATACTTTACAGGTCACAGGTGCTAATTTGGTGATAGTACAATAATAATAATAATAACATTATAAGAGCTGGCTGTCCAAGTTTTTAATGGTTATGTTTTTTATTGCGTATTCCGTCCGTAATTCCCGTATAAATTGTCTGATGCTTGGGAATTAACTTTGAACTTGTGACTTGACAAGCCCGAACACATAAAATCATAAACTTGCAGATAATAAGTGTACCGTAAAGCTCTAAATAGAAGCCGCGTCTCCAACAGAGGCCTGCCTCTAATAGTGGCCGGGGGTTTTTCCATAGGTGGTAATGTTAATTTTTCCAGCTCGGTATTTTAAATAAAAGCCTGGGACTTCTATTTGGAGCTTTACTGCATACTGGGTTGAACCCTAGGATGTGGGGGAACTATTTTGGATGTTTACTTTTTTCAAATTTACCCCTAAAATACCATGTGTCACGTAAACAGCCAACTCCAAATAGTACGTTTTTGCCGTGTAGATGGCGTCTAGTAAACAGCCAAACCAACCCAAGTAAACATCCAAATAAGTCACCTCCAAATTGACAAATCGCCTCATGTGGACATGGTGGATCCCCTCCGGAAGTTCATGGACCATTGACACTGACGATAATGTCACGGTCAGCCCTTAGAGACTCCTTAAAAATCTAAAAAATGCTATGGCTACAGCATTGCTGTTTACAGTAAACAGCAAATACCCACAACGTTGCTGTGTACAGTAAACAGCAAATACCCACAACGTTGCCGTTTACAGTAAACAGCAAATACCCACAACGTTGACGTTTACAGTAAACAGCAAATACCCACAACGTTGCCGTTTACAGTAAACAGCAAATACCCACAACGTTGACGTTTACAGTAAACAGCAAATACCCACAACGTTGACGTTTACAGTAAACAGCAAATACCCACAACGTTGCTGTGTACAGTAAACAGCAAATACCCACAACGTTGCCGTTTACAGTAAACAGCAAATACCCACAACGTTGACGTTTACAGTAAACAGCAAATACCCACAACGTTGCCGTTTACAGTAAACAGCAAATACCCACAACGTTGACGTTTACAGTAAACAGCAAATACCCACAACGTTGACGTTTACAGTAAACAGCAAATACCCACAACGTTGCCGTTTACAGTAAACAGCAAATACCCACAACGTTGCCGTTTACAGTAAACAGCAAATACCCGCAATTTTGCTGTGTACAGTAACGCAGTTTAGTTTGCATTTTGCTAATCATTAACCTAACCCAATCCCTAACCTAACCTAACCTAATCACTAACCAACCAAACCTAATCACTAACCCAACCAAACCTAATCACTAACCTAACCAAACCTAATCACTAACCTAACCTAACCTAATCACTAACTTAACCTAAACTAATCGCTAACCCAACCTAACCTAACCTAATCACCTAACTACCTAAACCCAATCACTAACTTAACCTAACCTAACCTTATCACTAACCTAACCTCACCTATGCACTAACCTAACCTAATTACTAACCTAACCAAACCTAATTACTAACCTGACTTAACCTGATCACTAACCTTACCTCACGTATGCACCAACCTCACCTATGCACTAGCCTAACCTAATCTAAAACTTTAAATATTGTGTTAAATGAAGATTTCGACCGGTCACTCAGTTAACTTACACAAACATGATATACCATTCGAACGG